>OY740802.1:17951277-18333769 GCA_963514005.1 Raja brachyura
ACCAAGTTCCTCTCCCGCTCAGGGCGTGTGTTGTTGCCGCAGTCCGGGATTTGCATTTAAAGCACTCGGTTATCTTCAGCAGCTCAGGCGAGGACAGGTTTGGGGGGGGGGGGGGGGGCAGGGATGGTGGAATTGGGAGAAGGCAAAGACTATGGGTGGGGAGGAGTGAGATGGGGGGGCTAGGAATGGCATCTGCGAAACGGGTAGTCAACCTTTAGGGTCCCGGCCCAAAACATCCCTATACATTTTATGATTTCCCTCCAAAGATGCAGTCTCCCGTGGTTTGTTTGCACAACTCTCTTCCCTCTCTCTCCCAACATTGGGGGGGGGACGACAAGACAGTTTAAACGGACCTTACCCCCACTTCATGCTTCTGTTGCGCATAATTCAGCAGTAAAACCTCTCTTCCCCTTACCCAGCGACGCCCGATTCCTCGCACCCCCACAAGTTCACATCGACGAGGGAAGAATGAGCAGGGAGTCTGAAGAAGGGTCCCGACCCGAAACATCACCCATTCTTTCTCTCCAGATGCGATGCCTGTCCCGCTGAGTTACTCCAGCATGTTTGTGTCTATCGTCGGTGTAAACCAGCATCTGCAGTTCCTTCCTACACACGGACAGTGAAGTGCCTCGGCCAAATTAGGAACATTAGGATTCTCTGATATGAAGGTAGTCTGGTTTGCGTTTCTTACACTTGATCATATCCGAAACTAAAGTATAGATAGACACAAAATGCTGGAGTAACTCGGCGGGACAGGCCGCATCTCTGAAGAGAAGGAATGGGTGGCGTTTTGGGTAAGTCTGAAGAAGGGTCTCGACTCCATTCCTTCTCTCCAGAGATGCTGCCTGGTCCACTGAGATACTCCAGCATTTTGTGTCTATTAAAGAGTTCCCACGGTAGACGCACGAATCACTAAACTTAACGCACGGGCCACTACGATATAACTCTGAGTTTAAATGTTTCAATTTTAAACTTGACCACGAAATTTGACTCGTGGAAAAAGTCAAACATGTTTGACTTTTTTCACGAGTTCACAAGTTTCACAGGTACCTGCCGTTAGCTCCACGAGTGGACAAGTTGATCGCGCGAGTTCCGACGTTCCCGCTACGTTGGCTGTACGTGATCACCACGAGTGAAAACTCGGGGTCACTCGTGGGCCAACTCGCACCGTGAGACAGGGGTTTAAGGCAACAACTCTGCTGCTGCACTACCATGCCACACTGACCTCTTCTGTATTCTTCGCAACAGCTTTCCAAAGTAATGGAGACCTTGGAACTACGACACTATTGAAGTCTGCAATAATGTCTGAAATGATCATTAGTATTCTGCTGCTGCACTCCTTCAGTACATTTAATTGTAAGTATTAACATTTCTAAGCCAATATATCTAACTAAAACGAAATGGTAGCATGGAAGGGATAACATCCAAGCTCTGTTAAATATTTTAAATTAGAATCTTTTACTCAATGCATAATGTAATTGAAATATTTTCTCGGAAGTGGATGTATTGGGATTGTAGAACTTACAATTAATTTTGTGACTGAGCATTTAGATGAAATTAAGATTAATAAATTCAGCTAAAATATGTTTGCATTTAGAGTTTACATAATTAATTTTAATTACTTTTGTTGGGCAAGGCCCTGGAACTGTGAGATGGAATAACATGAATGCAACAATGGCTTGAGACACAATCATAGTATGTTGGAGTTATTTTATTTACATACATACCCCTCTTGATTATTTCTTCAGACCCATGTTTTTTTTGTATTCTTAAACAGAATTGCACTATTTCTTTCTGGAAGATGTCAACTATGTAATGAATCATTTTCGAGATTGTATTTTAATTCTTATATAAATGAAGAGTGAGGAGAGTATGGCAGCCATGGTGGTGCAGCAGTAGAGTTGCTGCCTTACAGCACTTGCAGCGGCAGAGACCCGGGTTCGATCCCAACTATGAGTGCTGTCTGTATGGAGTTGGCACATTCTCCCCATGACTGCATGGGTTTTCTCCGAGATCTTCAGTTTCCTCCCACACTCCAAAGCGTACAGGTACTGTGTGTAGGTTAATTGGCTTGATATAAGTGTAAATTGTCCCTAGTGTGTGTAGGATAGTGTTATCACTGGTCAGGGGATCACTGGTCAGTGTGGACTCATTAGGCCGAAGGGCCTGTTTCTAAAACTATAACTAAAGCTAAAAACCACTAATTAAATTGGTTTATCCTGCAGTCTCTAAACCTTTTCAAAGTTGTTCGGCACGGATTTGAAGGGCCGAGATGGCCTGTTTCCGTGCTGTAATTGTTATATGGTTAAATGTGTGCCAATTTCCCTAAATGGCTTTGTGCACAATAGCTTAAATCTAACAACACTGACTGATTTACTGACCCACAGCAACATTAGTTCCGCTATTTTTTTCACATGTTCCACATCAGTCCTGGATTTTTAAAAGTGGTGTATTAAAAATGCACCGTTAAAATATGGATAGGGTGAAATTACAACATCGCTTATTATTTGTTTAAGAAGGAACTGCAGATTCCGGAAAATCGAAGGTAGACAAAAATGCTGGTGAAACTCAGCGGGTGAGGCAGCATCTATGGAGCGAAGGAAATAGGCAACGTTTCGGGTCGAAACCTTTCTTCTCACAGAGAGTGGTGAGTGTGGAATTCTATGCCTCAGAGGGTGGTGGAGGCAGGTTCTCTGGATGCTTTCAAGAGAGAGCTAGATAGGGCTCTTACAAGTAGTGGAGTCAGGGGATATAGGGAGAAGGCAGGAACAGGGTACTGATTGGGGATGATCAGCCATGATCACATTGAATGGTGATGCTGGCTCGAAAGGCCAAATGGCATACTCCTGCACCTATTGTGTATTGTCTATTGTCTATTATTCAGACTGAAGAAGGGTTTCGAACCGAAACATTGCCTATTTACTTTGCTCCATAGATGCTGCCTCACCCGCTGAGTTCCTCCAGCATTTTTGTCTACCATCGCTTATTATTTATTGTGTGAGGAAGAACAACCAGTGGCACTCATTAAGCAGAGGGAAAAATGTGTGTCAGAAAAGTAAGTGCTTTCTTTCAATGTGGTCACTAAATTTCAGCATTATATGTTCCAAACCCAGGTAAAACATGGCTGAGTGGAATATAACATTTACTCCAAAATACATTAACCTCCAGTGCAGGGCATCAAACGATCTCACTATTCTGGCATTTCTCACTGGAGCCTTGTGTGGAGTTGGCAGTTCAATGTCAAAGTGTAGTTGTCTTTGACTTGTAGGCCTGTAGATAACAAGAATTGACATAATAGTTCCCAAACCGCATAACCTTTTTTTAATTATTGGAACTCTGTAACAAATGGACTTATAGAAATGGATAATTCATGTATACTCTATTTGTGTCTGTTTGTCTATGTAACTGTGATGCTGTTGCAAGCAAGATTTCTAGCTTGTTCATAGAAGGCAGAGGGGTTGTGGCAGAAGGATGTTATACTGGCTGGAGGTCTTTGACGACTGGAGGTCCTCAGGAATCTTTGCTAGGACCTCTGTCATGTGTGATTTATATCGATAAACTACTTGCACATAAAGGGAAGGTAGACAAAAAATCTGCAGAAACTCAGCGGATGAGGCAGCATCTATGGAGCAAAGGAAATGTGCGACGTCTCCTTTGCTCCATGGATGCTGCCTCACCCGCTGAGTTTCTCCAGCATTTTTTACTACCTTCAATTTTCCAGCATCTGCAGTTCCTTCTTAAACACTGCACACAAATGGAAATGAGTTGGTTGGTAATGACCCTGTCCCACTTAAAAAACCTGAACAGAAACCTCTGGAGACTTTGCGCCCCATGGAAGGTTTCCATGCGGTTCCTGGAGGTTTTTGTCAGTCTCCCTAATGGTTGAAAGTGGTTTAAATTTTAAAACTCGGTAATTGTTTAGACGAAGCCAGTTGCGGTGCTAGTTGAAGGTGGTTGCCGGAGGACAAAAACCTCTGGGAACCTCCGGGAACCGCATGGAAACCTTGGGTGGGGCGGAAAGTCTCCAGAGGTTTCCGTTCAGGTTTCCTAAGTGGGACAGGGGCATAAGTTTGTGGGTGACACCAAAATTGGCGGAGTTGCGGACAGTGAACAAAGTTGGCAATCTACGCAGCAGGAGATAGATCAACTACAGAAATGGGCGGAGAAATGGCAGATAGTTTAACCTGACCAAGTGTATGCTTAAATGTAAGAGGAAAATATACAGTTAATGGCAAGATTCTTAATCACATTGATGTACAGAGGATCTTGGGGTCTAAATCCTTAGCTCCCTGAAAGTGGAAAGACAAGTAGATGAGTGGTAAAATATGGCATATGGTATACTTTCCTATAGCTGTCAAGGTATTGAGAACAAATATCAGGAAATCGTTTTGCAGCTTTATAGGACTTTGGTAATGTCATATGTGGAGCAATGTGTGCAGTTTGGTCATCCCATCAGAGAAACAATGTACAGACTTTTGAGAAGGTGTGAAGGAGGTTTAACAGAATGCTAGGTAGACAAAAATGCTGGAGAAACTCAGCGGGTGCAGCAGCATCTATGGAGTGAAGGACTGAAGAAGGGTTTTCGGCCCAAAACGTTGCCTATTTCCTTCACTCCATAGATGCTGCTGCATCCGCTGAGTTTCTCCAGCATTTTTGTTTTCCTTCGATTTTCCAGCATCTGCAGTTCGTTCTTTAACAGAATGCTGCCTGGATAGAAGGTATTAGCTATAATATTGGACAAATTTGGATTGTTTGCTCTTGAGTATCGACCTGTGAAGCGACCCGACAGAAGTATATCAAATTAGGAGTAGAGTAGATGTGGTAGACAGTCAGAACCTTTTTCCGAGGGTGGAAATGTCAATGACTTTCAGGTCAGAAGAGCAAAATTGAAAGGAGCTGTGTGGAGCAAGTTTGTTGCAGAGAGAGTGGTGGATGCCTGGAACATGACTCCAGGGATGGTGATGGAGGCCGATACGACAATGGCATTTGACTGGCATTTGAACAGGCAGGGAAGGGATGGATATGGATCACATATCGGGCAGTGGAGATTAGTTAACTTGGTATCATGTTCACCATGGACATTGTGAGCTAAAAGGCCTGTTCCTGTACTGTACAGTTCAATGATCTAGGTTCTTTGAAATTCCATTAAAGTAGTAATGAAACACGAAATTCAGTCTTTGTGTTTTTCCAACCTATCTCTTAGATATACTCCTGGTTCCACAAGTGGCATAAGAATGATGTATTATCATCGCAAATAGTCTAGAGTAATTTCAGGTTATTTGAGTCACAACATGAATTCCTCAAACAGCCAGATGGTGGATGCAAGTCTCTAATATTTTAGTGATTACGCTATAATAACGTGAAGTCTAAAGCAAACACAAGCCCCCCCTAATTCAAATCACCATAATTAAAAACAAAATATCATCACAACTAAGCAGTGTTCAACCCAAGGGATCTCATTCTATGTCAGTTCATTGGGAAACATTACACTGGTGTGTCTGCAATATGCCAGATAAAGTCCTTAGTTCAGTGTACGAAAAACAGGAGCGCTAAGTAAATTATAATAAAGAGAAGAGAGATGTGTGTTAATGAAACATGTAAAATAATGTTGGAGCCACAGGATAGTCAGACACAAAAACAAATTACCTCCCCCACCTAAGACATTAAAATGTTTTTGAGATTAGGAATATATATTTGAAAATTAAAATCACTGTATTTTAAAATGTTCCTTTAGATGGATTATAATTAATCTAAGTTAATTTATCTGTCTTTCATTAAAACAAAAGTTACTGATATAGAAGACTGAAAAATAAATTTAAATGCTGGAAAATGTAAGTTCTGATGGAAAGACATCCACATGAAATATTAACCATGTTTCTCTCTCTGGCGATGTTGCTTGAGTATTTCCAGATATTTCTGGTGTGCACGGTGGCGTAGCAGCAGAGTTGCTGCTTAACAGCGCTAGCGACCCAGGTTCGATCCTGACTACGGGTGCTAACTGTATGGAGTTTGTACGCTCTTCTCGTGACCATGTTGGTTTTCTTTGGGTGCTCCGGCTTCCTCCCACACTCCAAAGATGTATGTTTATAGGTTAATTGGCTTTGGTTAACATTATAAATTGTCCCTGGTTTGTAGGATAATGTTAGTGTACGGGGATCACAGGTCGACGTGGACTCTGTGGGCCGAAAGGACCTGTTTCCGCGCTGTATCTCTCAACTAACTAAACTAATATAGAGTGTGTAGGGAAGAACCGCAGATGCTGGATTAAATCGAAGATATTGACCTTTCTGTCCTGGGCCATCGTTCATTGTCAGAGTGAGGTCCAGTGCAAATTGGAGGAACAGCACCTCATATTTTGCTTGGGTAGTGTACACCCCAGCGGCATGAACATTGAACTCTCTAACTTCATGTAGCCCATGCTTTCCCTCTCTCTCTCTATCCCCTCCCATTCCCAGTTCTCCGACCAGTCTTATCTCTGTCACGTCCACTGCCCTGACATCAGTCTGAAGAGCGGTCTCGACCCGAAACGTCATCCATTCCTTCTCTCCAGAGAAGCTGCCTAGTCCCACTAAACTAATATCGAAGTCTCCTCTCTTAAATGAATTGTTGTCAGTCACTAATTTTGCATGCGGTAAAAAGGCTGAAATATGTATTTTGCAATGATGTTTTTCAAGTTTAAATCAAAATGTTTCACAACCATGGAGCATATTGTTAATTTTATTCAGGCAAACATGGGAAGTTTCCATGAACAAAAAGAATGAAAAAAGTTTCCAAAAAGAATGAAAGGACAGAAACTGTGTCCTTGGTTATATCTGTATATGGACAATTATTAGGCTAGACAATTAAAGAACCATGTTTCTTTTTAACCGGTACCAGATGTTCCATATCCATCTCACCAGGAAGAAAGATGTTAATTTGAAATCTCATTCAAAAGCCAGTACTTCTGAAATCCTTCAGGACAGCAGTGAATTAGACAGCTTAAATTATGTGCTCAAACACATCCTGAAGCTCGAATGGATGCCAGCAGGAATATAACCAATTGAGTTCAGCTGATTTGCAAATAAAAAACATTCTGTACCCGAGAAATTCATTCTGCCTATCCATCATCTTGCATGAAAGATTCCACTCTCTTTACAGGAAATAACCAGTAATATAACACTTATCAAAATAATACATCAGTATTTTTCAAACTGAAGTGTTTTATTAAGTTAATGAGATCCTTAGCTATCAGAAATTAAGAGATCCATCCACATTTAAACCATTCAGATTTTTATTTCACGTTATGCAAGCTAGAAACTATTTTGTATGTGCTGTGTACGAAATAGACAAATTAAAATACATCATGAGTTTCAAAAGATAAAATCAACATTGCAGTTGAGAAATGTTATACAGCAGTCAAATAATACTGGCATACTTTCACTGTGAATTGATGTGCTGGTTTATTGGACTGGGAAATAAATAGGGACATAGAGTCATATCACCACTTTTCAGTAAAATAGTAAGGGCAAAATGATCACTGATATTAATAATTAGATTTTTTTTAATTGATCTCAATCTACATTTTCAGTAACTGGGTGAGATTAAGTTAGTCAATCATGTTCAAAATACAAATATACTTTTCTTTTCAAAGCTGTAATTACACTGAATTATCTTTTATTAATACCTACCATGTAGCATTGCAAAACATCCTTAATAAAGGTAGCTAAAATGCCATAGTAATAACAGCATTTTTCCATACATACATTTCTGACACGATGCCCATCTCTGATGATTGTAAATTATAGGCCTTGTACACTTAGAGACAAACTTGTACACTAACTTCTATTTATTTCAAAGACCAACACATCTGATCAAGAAGACATATTTCCATTTTACAATGTCTCATTTTATTTTAAGTTTTATTGCAGATGTAATTGAACACCAGTAACAATTATATGGAAGTAATAAAATGATAAAAGCATCTTTGACAGAGTTTGTATTTACACAGAAAAATGACCATTGCCGTTGTACCCTTCATATTGTCCTCTATAGCAAGATTTTTCTTAAAAGCTCTGAAAACAAAATTGTTTTATAGCCTAGGAATCGTTATGGTCAGTTTGTTTTTTGAGTCTGGCAAGTAGAACCAAAATCCTGGCTACTTCATGTGAAAATAATCATTACCATCACAGAACACATTAGATATCTGTCATAAATTTTAATGTGGTTCACAGCTTCAAGCTGGGCTGGATGCATTTTCATACTAATAATGTAAATAGCAAAGACAAGTACTGTAGGTTTACATTGGTTCAATCAAATACAACATCATGTTCAACATTGTGTTTTGTTATTCCATAATTTGTTTTAATAAAGATTACATTGTTTTAAAGAAATTGTGAGATTATTAGATGCAGGAAGAAAACTGACGATAAGCAAGCAAGAACAGTGGCATGCTAATGTTGGAACAAGTCAAATATCTGACATTTTCTTCTCCATGCATGAATATTTATTAATTTGGAGATATGTGGAGGAAATTATAATAACACCAGTTCAGAGAACTGAGGGATTTGTTTTCTTACATTAAGATGGAAGTGAATCAGTCTGTGTGAAAGTTGGTTGCTAATTACACTGGAAACACTTTTAATTCTAAGCATTATCACACTTGACTGAGAGCTCAGAGCCATTAGGCAGTGTTTTAAAAGTCATCCCATTAAAAGTAAAATCACTCAGTACAAAGATTGACTCAGCCAGTTGTGCTGTAACAGATCCAGAACAGACACAGAAACACAACAGCTGCTCGGTTCACATTTTGTTCCTATTGATTCTTCTGCCAGTTATTCATCTGTTATTTTGGCTAAACACTCTGTCCAGAATTTTCAGAAACTATCATCAGAATCAGATGTCAATCTGCCATCACCATTTTGTTCAGATAGCTGGTGTAGCAGAAGAAAGATATGCCGTGGAGAGGAGAGACAGATGGTCCAAAGTGATCTATTAGCACACAGCAGTTTAAGAACACCAAATCAGGGTAAACATATTTAGGCACACGGGTGGTATTTTGTTCCAAAACTGTGTCTTGACATGCTGTCACATTTGGAGGCAAGTTGTGCCAGATACGGTATTGGTGAGGGTATCAGAACAGGTGCAGCTCGGTCTACCTGATGGTTAACAAAGTAGGCATATTACAATATTAATCAGCATGAAAAGCTGGTCAGACAGCAACCAATCCTCCAGTTTAAACAAACATGGCTGCATATACGTTTAGCAATAGCAAATCCACAGTCCTTACTTTTTGATCCATCAGACTGAAAACTCTTGGATGTAGGTGTAACCTTACAAGAGCACTTCAATGTGACTAATGGGAATGGTGTGACAGATGCATAGAACATAGAACCGTACAGCACAGGAAAGGGCTCTTCAGCCCACAATGTTTGTGCTGAACATGATGCCAAGTTGAACTGATCTCATATGCCTGTACATGATTTATATCCTTCTATTCCCTACACTTCCATATGCCTATCCAAAAGCCTCTTAAATGTCACTATTGTATCTGCCTCCACCACCTCCCTTGCTACAGCACATTCCAGGCCCCCACCACTATCTGTGGAAAGAACTTGCCCCGCACATCTCCATTAAACTTCCCCCCTCTCTCTTTATAGCAATGACCTCGAGTGTTCAATATTTCCACCCTGACAAAAAGCTTCTGACTCTACCCCATCAATGCCTCTCATAATTTGATACACTTCTATCAAGTCTCCCCTCAACATCTGATATTCCATCAAAAACAATCCAAGTCTATCCAACCTCTCCCTGTAGCTGAAACCCTCCAATCCAGGAATCATTCTGGTAAACCACCTCTCCAAACCCTCCACATCTTTCCTGTAAGCGGGTGACTAGAATGGTCAAATTCAGCCACACTAAAGTCCTACAAGCTGCAGATATTAATGGGCATTTGGGATTGCGTCACCAGCACTGCGTCACCAGTAGAATGTCTTTATGCAATGACCCATTAATGGTAGAATGAGCAAGGTAACACAAACAAGATAGTTTGTTAACAAGTAGAGGATGAAAGACCAAATCAGTATGAAAAACTGCTCTTAGCAGGGGATAATTATCTCCTTATGATATTCCAGGTAGACAATTTCCAACCTTGGTGAAAAGAATATAGGACAGCTGCACTTTCACAAATACATCCTTGCTGAAAAAGACAACTTATGTCTCAACTGGACAGCAGAATGAGAACTGTATTATCAGTGATTTTCAAGTTAATGCACCCAAACTATTTATGGAATAGATGTAATCCAGGTCAGTTCTAGGGATGTTAATATCTTGGGATGGACATCAATTTTTACATTAATGATTCTTATTCAATGGCAACAGAATATATTTGGTTATTTGTTCCAGAGAATAGAGGCCTGTACTCATTGGAGTTTAGAAGGATGAGGGGAACCTCATTGCACCTTACCGAATAGTGAAAGGCCTGGATAGAATGGATGTGGAGAGGATGTTTCCACTAGTGGTAGAGTCTAGGACCAGAGGTTATAGCCTCAGAATTAAAGGATCTTCCTTTAGGAAGGAGATGAGGAGGAATTTCTTGAGTCAGAGGGTGGTGAAGCTGTGGAATTAATTGCCATAGGCTATGGAGGCCAAGGCAATAGATATTTTTATGGCAGAGATAATTTATTGAATAATACGGTTGACAGGGGTTATGACGAGAAGGCTAGAGAATGGGTTAAGAGGGAAAAATGAATGGCAGAGTAGACTTGATGGGCTGAATTGCCTAATCCTGCTCATATCATGAACATAAAAACACACCCAATTTCATGACGTGGAGGTTTCCATATAATGCAGGGTGGCAGTATAAAAAGCAAACCTGAGGAGCAATTAAGAAATCGACAAAGAGGGATGGGGAGGGAGGAAGGAGGGAGAGGGCAGAAAACAAGGCATTAAGTAAAGGAAAGGAAAATAAGTATGAGAATAAAATTGCAGAGAGCATAGAAACTGACTCTATAGATATGCAAAGAAAAAAAAAATAATGAAAACAAATGCCCCTTACTGTCAGAAATGAAATAATTTATAATGGGAATGAAAGAAAAGGCAGAGCGATTAAACATAGACTTTTGTTCTGTCTTCAAAATGGAGTTGCAAATAACCCCTTTGATATGTTGGCAAACAGAGGATCTATTGAGAGGGAAGGAATTAACCAGAATAAATAGTGGAAATTCATGGGATTGAAGGCCAGCAAATCTCCAGAGCCTTATAATCTGCATCCAATAGTACGTAAGGAAGTGGTTCGAGAAATGATATATGCCTTGCTAGTTTTATTCTGCAGTTCTGTAGAATCTGGAACTGTTCCAACAGACAAAAAATAAGCTAATGTAACCCCACCATTCAAAGCATGAGGAGGAGAAAAATCAAGAAGTTATGTAATTATGCTCCTAGAGCTAATCCCCTTAGTCTAGTTCAGTAAAACACCGAGTCAAGCACTGGACCATTAAATCTTTGATTTTATGGAACAATGACAAACACCCTGTACAATACCAAGCCACACCGCGGGATCGATCCTCGTCTCTGCTTGTCCAAGCCCTTCAGTCTCGTGCAAGCAAATGCTTCCAAAAGGTTACGCAGTCCCAAGCGCTCCTCCAGAAGATAGATAACAAACCTCATGGGTCATCGTATCTTGTGGGGCAGATCTACATGGGGGTAGTACCCCTACAATCAATCAGAGATATCGATTACATTAAAGTGTTATTGACAATCCCCAACCCAATTACAAAGCATCCCATTACAATGTTTCTACAGAAGCTTCTGGAAAGAAGTCAGTTGACCCAAGTAATGCAACATTCACCTGGGGAGTATAAACAATTCAAACAAGGCTTCACACTTCAACCAATCATCAAACAGTAACATAAACACCTCGCAACATTATTAATGGTATTTACAATCCTTCTGCAGCCAGCCTATCATGCTAATGCAGTCCAACACATATGGGTATTTCTGCAAAGTACTCATACATTTCAACAATTGTGGGGACATCTGGACCTCACCTTATCTGATAGTTCACTCTAGGACTTGGACTTCCTGGCACCAATTTGCAGCTCTCAGCTTTGTACAGAAATTGACCAAACAGGTTTTGCAAATGCCCTGATACTACATTTTATATGTCTCTATTTTAGCCCATATTAACAGTTATAGACTGGTTAGTCTGACAATAGTGGTAGATTTAATGCTAGAGTACATTATTAAAGATGTAATAGCATCTGGGAAACAAGTAGGAATTGGATAATATTTTTTTTAGTTTTTATAGATCGTTTTTTTAGAATTTTTAGTTTTTGGTGATACAGCACGGAAACAGGCCCTTTGGCCCACCAAGTTCTCACTGACCACCGATCACCATTAACACTAATTCCATGTGGTCTCACTTTCTCATCCACTCCTTATACATTAGGGGCAATATTACTGAAGCCAATTAGCCTACCAAACCTCCAATCCCTGAGATGTAGTAGGAAACTGGAGCACCCAGAAGAAATCTATGCAGTCCCAGAAAGAATGTACAAACTTCACACAGGTAGCAGCCGTGGTCAGAATTGAACCCAGATCTCTGGCGCTGGGAGAATGCAGCTCTATTGGCCATGCCAATGTGCCATGTACTAAAGGAGGGCAATGGATATAGGAAGTAAGCACGAACAAGGTACTGAATTTGAATGGTCAGCCATAATCATATTACATGGTGAAGCAAGCTCAAAGTACCAAATGGCCTTCTCCTACTCCTTCTCTCTGTGTACTTATGTGATGATCATAAATCTACTTGGGGCAGCACGATGGTGCAACTGCAGAATTGCTGACTTATAGCACCAGAGACGAGAGATCGATCCTGCCTATGGGTGCTTGTCTTTAGTGAGTTTGTACATTCTCCCCGTCACCTGTGTGCATTTTCCAGGAGCTCCGGTTTCCTCGCACACTCCAAAAACGTGCAGATATGTAAGCTAATTTATATGGTAAAATTTTCTGTGTGTAGGATAATGCTAGTGTACGGGGATCGCTGGTCGGTGGGCCGAAGGGCCTGTTTCCGTGCTGTATCTCTAAACTAAACTAAATAGTAGTGAACTATTGTTGTACACAGTTTTACCATAACCACTTTGGTCTTACTTCAATGCCTTGGCCAACAAAGGAAATCATCCCAGATGTTTTGTTAATCATCTTAGTTACATGGTCTTTAATAGGACTTGTAAATAAACCGGTTAAAAAAAGCATATGGGATGATTTGAGAAGCTGCGAATGTGCACTTCATTGTTTCTCCACACCATTAAGTATCCTGCCATTAATTATCTCTTTCCTGCCTCACTGCACCTCCCCAAATGCATTATTTAATGTTCCTCTGCAGATGTGAACAGTGCCCATAAGACAAAAGTACTGCTACCAGATGGAATGTGACAGAGGGCACAATTGTTTAATTCAAGGTAGACAAAAATGCTGGAGAAACTCAACGGGTGAGGCAGCATCTATGGAGTGAAGGAAATAGGCAACGTTTCGGGTCTAGACCCTTCTTCGGACAGCATCGGCAGTTCCTTCTTAAACATTGTTTAAGGCAACAACACTTCTGTATCCTGGACTACTCTGGAGGAGCAATGCAGAATGTTTAGTTTAATTTAGCTATGCAGCAAGGAAACAGGCCCTTCGGCCCAATGAGTCCACGCCGACCATCGATCACGCATTCACACTATGTTATCCCATTTTCTCATCGACTTACTACACATTGGGGATAATTTACAGAGGACAATTAACCTACAAACCTGCATGTCTTTGCGATGTTGGAGCAAATTAGAGCATGGTGGCACAGCGGTAGCATTGCTGCCTTACAGTGGCAGAGACCAACGTTCTGCTGATTATGGGTGCTGTCTGTATGGAGTTTGTATGTTCTCCCCGTGGCTTGCATGGATTTTCTTTGTGTGCTCCTGTTTCCTCCCACACCTCCCACACATTTGCAGCTAATTGGCTTGGTAAAATTGTAAATTGCCCCTAGCGTGTGCAGGATAGTGTGTTAGTGTGCGGGGATCGCTGGTCAGCTCAGGCTTAGTGGGACAAAGGGCCTATCTTAAAAATAAGTTAATCAGCCTGAGGAAATCCGTGCGATCACAGGAGGAATATGCAAACTCCTCACAGAGGAGGAGGAGGCCGGTCTACCTTAATCCAGCTAGTGTCTTTTAATAATTCATCCTACTGTGATGCCAGTCAACAAAACTCTACTTAACCATAGCAGCATCTTCCCTCTGTTGCTGATCAGTGTGTACAGTGTTAACTTGTCTGCAATTACAAGTAAAATCTAACACAAAATATTAATTGCAAATAAAAACCTGCTGCGCTGCATTTAATCAATGACTAATTGGCTTCTTACAATTTCCTGAGGCCTCCCTTCTGTGCCAGTGATTTTCCTGATGTCTCAATGCAAAACTAACCCCATCACTGGTGAAAAGATGCTGACTTGCAACTGCAGAGGCTGAGGATGTATTAAAACACAAATATAAGTAATGAGTATTGATTGATGACAGAAATATCGGTATGTTAAGATTTGGAGAAAAGGGTAATTACTGAGTTTACTGATGTAGGAGTTTTGAAGTAACATTCCGTGACCATAAGCTAAACTATCAGTTTTTAAAAAAAATTTTGAGGCATAAAAATATAGAAACATAGAAAATAGGTGCAGGAGGAGGCCATTCGGCCCTGCGAGCCAGCACCGCCATTCATTGTAATCATGGCTGATCGTCCCCAATCAATAACCCGCGCCTGCCTTCTCCCCATATCCCTCGATTCCACTAGCCCCTAGACTTAGATAAAGTCTCTCTTAAATCCATCCAGTGATTTGGCCTCCACTGCCCTCTGTGGCAGGGAATTCCACAAATTCACAACTCTCTGGGTGAAAACATTTTTTCTCACCTCAGTCTTAAATGGCCTCCCCTTTATTCTAAGCCTGGTTCTGGACTCGCCCAACATTGGGAACATGTTTCCTGCATCTAGTTTGTCCAGTCCTTTTATAATTTTATATTCCCCCCTCATCCTAAACTCCAGTGAACACAAGCCTTGTCTTTTCAATCTTTCCTCCTATGACAGTCCCACCATCCCAGGGATCAATCACGTGAACCTAGGCACGCAATCACAAGGATGTCCTTACTCAAATTAGGAGACCAAAATTGTACACAATACTCCAGATGTGGTCTTACCAGATCCCTATACAACTGCAGAAGAACCTCTTTATTCCTATACTAAAATCCTCTTGTTATGAAGGCCAACATTCCATTAGCTTTCTTCATTGCCTGCTTTACAGCACGCCAACTTTCAGTGACTGGTGTACAAGGACATCCAGGTCTCGCTGTATCTCCCCCTTGCCTAACCTAACCCCATTGCGATAATAATCTGCGCCCTTGTTATTGCCGTCAAAGTGGATAACCTCACATTTATCTATATTATACTGCATCTGCCACGCATCTGCTCACACACTCAACCTGTCCAGGTCACCCTGCAACCTTCTAACATCCTCTTCACAGTTCACACTGCCATCCAGCTTTGTGTCATCTGCAAACTTGCTAGTGTTGCTCCTAATTCCCTCTTCCAAATCATTAATATTCTTCCAAATCATTAATATTCGTCCAAATCATTAATATGGCACTCTATCCAAACTCCAATGTGCTTCATTCCTGCTACTGATTATTAAGGCAATCCTATTGAGGGATGGGGGTGGGGTTGGGGTCTCCTGGGTCTCTTCCTCTTTCATCATGGTCCCAATTGTGTATCAGGAAACCCTTTGCATTGCTCTCTTTCTGCCATGTGTTTTTCGTACATCATTTCCAAATCAGATTGAGTTCCACAATTACTTTTAACATCAGTCAAACTGTACTCCTGCTCCCATCTTTTATTTGTTGGAAGGAATTGCAGATTGTGGTTTACACCAAAGATAGACACAAAATGCTGCAGTAACTCAGCGGGACAGGCAGCATCTCTGGAGAAAAGGAATGGGTGATGTTTCAGGGCCGAGACCCTTCTTCAGACTCGGTCTCGATCCGAAACGTCACCCATTCCTTCCCTCCAGAGATGCTGCCTGTCCTGCTGAGTTACTTCACCATTTTGTTCCCATCTTTTATGAAGTCAGGGTACTTTTAAATAGTGAAAGCCCGTCATGACACTTGCCCGTGACCATAAAAATGTGCAGATAGTTCCAGACTCCAAGGGTTAAGTTATCAGGAGGCAAGAAACTGACATTGTGTCTACAATGTTTTCCCATCCATTTTCAGGGACTATCGAAGTTAGCCTATTTGTTAGTAATTATGACAGACAAATATTAGAAAACCAATACTTGTAAACTGAACTGTCAAAATAGCTTCAGAATTTCAGACTAGTATAAAGGTCGAGCAAAATTCAGTTTAAAGAAGTAAGCATTGCTAATATTTCCTGTTTATTAAAAGTGAAGGGTAACACAGGCAGTATAACTATAGGCAAGATAGATTACGTCATGCATCAAATTTCATAAGATCTCCCACTTTTTGCACCAATCTGATAAGTCTTTATCTCTCAGTAAAAGGCAATCTTTTCCCTCTAAAGTTCTCATTAAATTCCCATAATTCTGAGGAACATTTTTTTTTAACTTCCCTCTAATGGTACTAACCTGTGTCAGTAATTTGTTCTCTCTCAAGTTTAAAACTGCTGATCCAAATGACGATCCTGAAGCAAATTTAATTGGTGTTGAAAACTATTTTAGTTGGTGCATGATGGCGGAGATAATGACGGGCTGTCCTTTAAACTTGTCTAATGTCAGAATCAAGAAATTCAAAACATTTCCAGGTCCATGTTTGCAATCTCCTTCAGCAAGCCACAATACCAAACCGGCATTTTGCACCAGCTCCAGGTTGTTGTTAGGATAATACGATTATATAGCAAAAAACTCCCATAAAATTCCATTATTTATCGTTCGTTTCCCGCTTAACAGGTATTTTTAACGTTTCTTTTTCTTCGTTATCTCATTAAATCCAGCACCATTCTGCTTCTCTTCAAACAAAAATCTCAAGTGACCCCTTAACTTTACAGTCCTTGAATATATTATTTGATCTCAAATCTGCACACCTCTTTCCCAGAGCATCATGCATGAATACTCTAATCAAGCCTCTATGCAGTTGTACTGAGGTATCTCTGAATAAAGGCAATGTTGGTGTCTAAATTTAACTGTGCAAAAAGTAAACTTCTCATTCATTCTCGTCCTGTCTGCAATATTCTGTAAAAGCTGACCATAGCATTCTTCTTCAAATGGAACAACATGTATCTACTTCCCTTTTTATTTACAGAGCACACTGGCAAATACATTTATTTTTGGTCCCATATCGTTACCTCTCGTGTTTCCCCAGGTATGCATTCTTTGTCCTTTCCTATTTCTCATCTGCATACTTAAAGTCAAATTCACGACGCAACTTCAGTACCATCCCACAAAAATTGCAGCAGTTTTCACACTTACACCAATAGCGTCCAATCCTATCTCACTAGTGCATCACTCAATTCCTCTCTATTCACTCATTATCTAACATTTAATATTGGATGAAGAAAAACCTCTTCAAAAAATATACTCTACGCTATTTTTGGACCCTTCGTGAGCCTCAAACTTAATCTTTCCCTACTGCCTGTCCTAAACAGAATCAAAGATGAGCATTGGACTATATAACCTTGCCATCAATAAGACCATCTATATCTACATTAGTAACGTCAATCTTTCCTCCACTCAGGTGCTCTTGAAATGCTCAGCAATGACTTTGTTATCTGTACCTTTAACTATTCCTACTCATTCCAGGGCAGTGCCCCTTGGCCTAGATTTTTGTAAACCCTTGACATGTCTCTTGCGACATGGATGCAAACTTCATCACTACATCTGCTGATGAACATGGTTAAGCAAAGTTTAAGTTTTAAAATGCTTATCCTTATTTTCTAAACTTTTGAGCGCCTTGGCCATTCCTTCTCCCTCTCCTCAACTTCCATCCTTCATAGCTTGGTTTCTCAAACAAAAGAACTTCCAGAGAGACAAGTGTCCGTTCTCTGCTGTGGCTCCGCTGCAGACAAGCAGGAAAACTGCAGTGATAAACCTTTTGATAGCTTCTCCCTAAATATTGTTGCAACTTACTAAAATCATGATACAATCCTTAAGGTGATAAACACTCAATATTATATAAGGTACTCAGTCACATTTCTTTTAAAAAATAATGAGGAACAAATAACACTGTTCAATCTCTGGCATAACGTTCCCCAGATAACTGTGTGAATAAAATACCTTTCTGGATTTGGTTGCAGTTCTCTGAGGCCTGTGCTCAGCTGTGGTATCCTCACTCTACAGGCTGAGTGATGCATCCTCTGGTGTTTCCACATCTGATTCTGCCTGGAAAGACTCTTCATTAGTCTTCCTTAGAAGATACCAGTTCCTCTGATTGTGGACATCCTCCTCCATCACAACCTGATCTGGAGTTTGGTGTTGGTTGAGTCACTGCTGCCTGCTGTGATATCTGGTGTTTACTTAATCCTCATTGTGACTCCAACCCTCAGATCTGCAGCTCCTCTGTGTAGCATCTGTTATCTTTCAGATGCCTCTAGTATTCTCTCATAGCACATTGGGGTCAATCCATCTGCTGGACTACACTGTTGCCACCTCATGTATCTCTCGATTCTTTGCTTCACCACTTTCGGGCAGCATTCCCCACAGGCTTCGGTGTAGATTTGTTGTAATCAAGTGCAGGCCTCATTGGTTTTAATCATACCACCTTGGGATTGACTGCTAGTTCCATGAAGACATTGTACATTGCTCCTGAGACAATTGAAATATTACTGATAGTTCTTGCATCAACACCTTGGTGTAAATGCATCAGCAGATATTCCATCATAGCATGAATTTGATTATCTTCAAGCGCTACTCTGAATCTAATCCTTGTTCTATTCCTTTAGAGTTCATTTAATCCACTCCATGGACATCTTCATTTTGGCCTCTTTGTGAAATGTTTATATAAATGAGTTTCCTGTCCACATCATAAATGCTTTTCTTCAAATACAAGATAATTTTTTGGGTCAGTTGCCATGTTGCAGTCCACCAAACTTACAATAGATTTCTCATTTTGCATTACTTACTTTATTCTGCCTTTTATTTAGTATTTCACTGCATCCACTTCCTTCTGTTGGCCACTCAACATTTCTGGCACGCTTCGAATAGTTCCACAGCTTTGAACACCTACATTCACCGTTTTAAATTAACTCTGTCACATAACAGTGTCTGTCAAGGGCTGGAATTCAGTTTTCCACAAATAATCTAAAATTTCCTGAATGTTCTTCAAATCTGCGAAACTGCACTTATTTTGCAGCAATCCTTGGTGTCTCAGATGAAAGGCATTGATTTGAAACATTAACTCTGTATCTTTCTCGATATACACTGTGTGACCTGCTGAACGTCTACTGTTTCTATTAGCTCTATTAAGAAATTACCACAGAATTTCCTCCAGCTCCTGATTATGAGGGAAGAGCTTGTACTGGTCAAGTATTTCATGTCTAGACTACAGCGTGATTTTAAATTGCTTATAAACAAGACTCTCAACTTAATACAGGGTTTCATAGAATGATACAATTCAATGGAATGGGGTATAATTATTTTGTCAACTGTTTATCTTGGATAACCAACCCAATATATGTTCTTTTTAATGTTTTTTCTCTCCATTGTTTCCACTTGCACGATAAAATACCTGCCCGGAAATCCAAAGGCTTAGCATCCTCCTTGAAGTGTTTTTTTATTTGAACTGCACAGCTTGTACATCCATGAGTTATCTTAATTTTTAGGCAGTCAATCTAAATTTCATTGATTCATTAAAGAGCATTTCTGATGGTGTGTAGATAGACACAAAATCCTGGAGTAACTCAGCAGGACAGGCAGCATCTCTGGAGAGAAGAAATGGATGATGTTTCGGTCGAACCCTCTTCATATTGTATGATATACCGTATCAGTATCACTTTCTACGATTTTGGAGGATATTCAAGACGTTAAACTGACAAACTGTTTTATTAGACAAAAGAATGGCTAATATTATTTTCCTGCTGTGCCTGCCTCACAGAGACAACCATCAATGTTCTGCAGAATGAGAGCTTCTGGATGCTACAATATTAATGTTGTTATGCTATTTACAGTGTCACGTATTACAATCCTTAAGGGAGTGATCACACAATGTTTCATTCCACAGAATATACTTCTGCCATATGCTCCTCTTTACTTGAGCATTCCCAGTATTAATCATTCCCACACCCATGTCCACAATTTCGTGCCCAGATTCTAAGCTCTGATATTTTGTCACTAATACTCTCCGTTCTTTCCTTCTATCTCCTCTTTATGCAGCATCGTTGATTGAGCTTTTTGAACATCAATTCCAAAATGGACTTTATGTGATTTATTGTAATCTTATTTTTAACAACACGCCCGTAGGTTAAAAACACTTTTTATCATCAAGCGGTGACTTTCATTTTTTTCTTTATTGGTTTAATGATTTGTTGTATCCAATTACTTCATAATATGAAACATTATTAATTTGCTTTCTTGCCTCATTCTGAAGACTTCCCGTGACATTCATGGTAGTGTAGTAAACGTTGACCACACATTCTCCTGCTGTGTAAATGTTTCGACCACACCTTTACACTTGTCCTTGTGTCAGGAAGCAACTGGTCTCGACTGAACATGTCATAAACTGGCAATTCAATAAGAACAACTGTAAACAAGTAAAATTGAGACAAGGAATATGTCTTACTGCCAATTTGACTTAATAGGCCAAATGTATTTCTCAGCTCTTATAATTAAAGATTAAATTCTAACCTCCTTTCTGATTGACTAATTTGTGCTTATGCAGCTAGAGTGAAAAAAGGAATTAGCAGAAATTAAATATTCTCAGTTCATTAGAAGGGTCCTTTAGCAAATTCCACACTTCCATATTGCCTTCTAAGCAAAGATGGATGAAAAGGATTATCCATTTTATCTGGACTCATTATTTAACATGTAATTAAACTTCATTTTGGAGTTCAAAAGGTAAAGAGATGATTTATTTTTCAAATTATAAATGTCAGTCAATATTAACATATATAATCACCTCCACGTTAATACAGTTACATTATTTGAGTCATATATAAAATATCTTTAAATGCAACAACAAAAGAGCGCTATCATTATTTATCAATAAGATCGTGTGCATAACCTCTATAAGAGAAGGACAAAGACATGTCACGTTTGGGCTCATTCCTCTCCCAAAGCAGGGAATGATCAAATTTCTTGTTTCCAATCATGAACCAGCTGGAACTACATGTATGCCAATATTGAAGAAGATTCAAGAATTGAAAAGCTAAACACGGCAGATGCTCAAAATCTGAACAGCAATTTAGTTGTATTATTTCCAATAAGAAAAGACAAATGTCCAGTGTGATTGCTATTTCCTAGTGATCCTTGATAAATGGCAACATTTGCAAAGCTTATTTGCAATTCTCCACCTTGAGTAAATTTAAAATTAACAAATTAAGTCTGCTGCCATGTTGGTATATCAACATTCCACTCCAAAAAGGGAATCTTAATGTAAAAATCTAATGATCTGCTACAAAGGGACCAACCATAAACTTAACACAATCTTTAGAATTTAGTTATTTAGGTAATGGATATGTTGGAGAAAAATCATTTGTTGAAACTCCATCACTTATTGATGATGGTCTTGCATCATTGATAGTCTTGGTTTAATGTTTAAAAAAGGTGACATTATCAAGTCAGATCATTCTTCGTCGTAGAGACTTGCGACTCCTTCTCATGAGTTGTTCGGCAAAAACGATACAAAATATCTTGAATACATTTACTTGTTTCATGTTAATTCTGTTATGAAATGAACTGGACTGGAACTTACACAAGTGAGACAATCCATTAAATTAGTTGAATTTGGCTCACTAGTAAAACTTTGAATTTGCTGTTACCTTACCATTATAATAATAGTAATAATCAACTTGAAAATTCCACCCATGCCTCATCCGATGGGTAAGAAAATAAGTTTAATATGTCCATGTAAACTTGATAACAAAGAAAAAAATTGTTTGAGAATCTAAACATTGGACAATGAATCTTTATTGGTAATTGAGTCAAGCTTATTTCTCAAAAGCAGATGAGTCATGAACTGAAAGGAAATTGCAACATTAAACAGATTTGGGACAGCTTCAACCCTTTCCCACATGTAAACTCAATGTATCATTGTTTCAAGCAAACATGCAAGTGTCAGAAACAATGCTACCAGATGTGGCTATATTTCACCACCCTCCACCGGCATCAATATGAAATTCTCTCTGATAATAAATGTCCTGAAGGCAGCATAACATCTGTACCATTGAGCAAAGATTGCAGTTCCACAGTCCTCTGCTCTTATACTTGAATAAAATTGATAAAGTTCATTTGGTCTGGAATTATTTCACTTCAAAATAATAGAATCTTCAGGTAAAGTGCATTGAAAACCTAAAGCAACAATTCAGTTTTCAATATTAAGAATACATTATGCCAAAGTAGAGTTGTACATCTATTTCCATGTATTTTAAGGCAATGTTAGCATACATAGCATGGTAATAAGCATATTGCATCCCAAATCCACAATACATTTATGGTAAATTAGTATATTCTTTTCTCCTCATTCTGATATATTAAATAAGGGAACAAAATGTTAAGCCATTTTTAAATGTGTTTAATCTTATTGGCAAGACTGTTAAAAGCAAAATAATATGTGTGAAGATACACAGACGTATCCAGTCCAAACAATTTGTCACTATTGTTGCAGGCAAATTGTTCCACTTTGATATCCACTGTCGCAAGGATGATTTCCCTTTCTTTACAATTCTCCACTTTAAGTCCTATCTCATTTTGCAGGTTTGAGATAAGAGGTTAAAAACTTTTCTTTCCTTCCATAGGTCTTTAAAGCGGTTTGAAAAAATACAGACAATTCAGATCCACCACACTGTTTGTTTCGTACAACCAGATATAGTCCATATTAATACTTGGAACAATGATCCACAATTTTTAAATAATCCTCAAAAACAACATGTAGGACAATCAGTTTATATCAAGAAAATTACGTATGTGGATAGAAGGACATTCAGTAGGGCTTTACAGAGGGAAAACCAGGAAGCCAGAAAACGTTGAGTATTGCCATCCACCAACCAGGTTACCTTTCTCCAGTTTCAGATATGCCTTGTCTTCTTTGTCTAAATACAGCAGGACTCCATTTGTGGCAGCTTCACGGGTCACATCTTTATCCCCAGCAAAGGCAGAAATGACTGGTTTACCATTAAGCATAAGATTGACCTATGATTCAAAAAGAAAAACAATTGTGTTACTATATGTGGATGAAACAAACATCATTATAAGCAAGGAAGGATACAGTATAACTGACTGATATGACTCAGCTACAATTCACACAGTTTAAATTTCAATAGAGCCTTATCTGGTTGCCACCTTATGTCCATAAATAACAACTTTATTTCTGTAGGAATCATCAGAAAATGGGTGAAATACAGTTGATATGTTTAAACACTTTCAATGCTTTAAGAGGCTTACTAACCTTAACTCCATGGGTCAGTTATACACTGAATCATGGCAAAATCCATTGTTATTCTTGATCCTTATATGCTTTTATCTTTCCAGTTGCTATGATAGTGCTTTCTGTTAAACCAGTTCTGAACATCTTCTTAAAGTCTTACAATGTATTATCATAGATAATTATATGGTGCACCTGCCGGCTGTGTTTCATTAAATTTGTGATAGACTACCAAAATGCTATCACTCTCATGGAAGCTTTACTTGATTGATCGACTGAAAGATACTACGTGGAAACAGACCTCTTTGGGCCACCGAGTCCCCTGCCCCCCACCGCCATTGATCATTCCCTACACACAAGGGGCAATTTACATAAGCCAATTAACCTACAAACCTGCACGCCTTTCAGATGCAGCTGGAAACTGGTGCACCCCGAGGAAATCCATGCGGTCAGAGGGAGAACGTGTGAACTGAACGCATATAGTACTTGAGGTCAGATTTAACCTGAGGCTCTGGTGCTGCGTGGCATCTCTACCAGCTGCGCCAACATGCCACCATACTAGATTTGACACTTTATTGTATCATATTCTGATGAATGTTCCTTGGTAAATTGTTTTGTGACAATCACAGGTTGCATTAGTTCAAATGGTGGGATATCTAACAGTAAAGTGAGCACAAAACCTCACCCTTCTCATTCAAAAACAATTACACTTGTAACTAAAAATAAATTAATATGTTCAAGGTATCAGCTTCCATTCTTTAAAAATAATGCAATAGCTTCAAGAGTGAAATGTGCAATTGCTAAGGGCAACTTAATAAATCATTTGTAAATAGTCACTCATGAGTTAGGATTGAATTGCACAATGTTTACTTCCATCGTTCACTGTGCACTAAGAAATGCAAGTGGTTAGAAATTCATCCCTGATCTGTAGCATTAAACAATCTATATGTTAACAATAGCACATTTGGCTCTATCTTAGAAACTCATCTCTGAATTCATTGGAATATTCTTCAGAGGCAGTGAACAATGAACAGTAATGATCATTAGTGTATGGTAATACAAACCAGCAGGGATAGATTTCTTGGTAAGGATATCCCATAAAATGTCAAATTATGGTGGAGAAACACACATATTTAAACGTTTTCTTTAGTAGTAAATTTAAAAAGAGGATAATGACAAGATACATAATTAAAAGCATTTATCCAGTAGTCACCTTCTTCCCATTGTGTAGTGACTATAATTGCGCAGAACACTCTAACTGTGTTTTAAAAATAAGTTATACCATAACCTCCCTGTTCTTATGTTCTATGTCATAATTAATGAAGGTAAATAATCTTATTCCCCATTTGAGCGACTTGTGCTGCCATCTTCACGGATCCTTAGACTTGAGCATCAATGTTGCTCTCAGTTCTCCCGAGTGTGCCACCATTCATTATAGACGTCCGACCCTTATTTCTCCTCCTAAAGCTCATTAGGCTTGAAGGACCGAATGGCCTAATCCTGCACCTATTTTACTATCTCACACTTACCAGCATTGAATTCCACCTGCCCTTGCTTTGGGGGGGGGGGGGGGGGGGGGGGTAACTGTGTAACATCCGCATAAATTATTAATGGATGTAACCTTTAAGGAGGAAGCATGAGTGGCATTGGCACATTGCAAGAGAATGTCATGAACAGATGGCACAATAAATGTAGATAATTGTATTTACTCTATACATTTTGAATGGAGTGTGCTTTTGGAAAATAAATGCTCGGTTATATTTTGTATTTAGTATCATTTCAATCGTTCTTTTAGCACAAAGGATTCTTATGTTACTGATCAGTGAGATTAGTATTAGTCTGCCACCATCAGCTGCAGAAAGGGAAGCGGAGGAACACCAACAGCAACTGGTGGAAAAGCTGAAAGAAGGCCATTCAGTTTAATCTTTCCTCAGATGTCAAACCCTTCACCCCAGAAATCAAGCTGATGAGCTGTCATTAAGGCAATAAAAAGACTATTAAATATACACAGGTAGATAAAAATGCTGGAGAAACTCAGCGGGTGAGGCAGCATCTATGGAGCGAAGGAAATAGACAACTTTTCGGGTCGAGACCCTTCTTCAGACTGAGCGAAGGAAATAGGCAATGTTTCGGGTCAAGACCCTTCTTCAGACTATTTTACCTTCGATTTTCCAGCATCTTAGTTCCTTCTTAAACATTAAATATACACAGATGTTTTTAGAATGCTACCATACATGAACCATATATTTCCATACATTAAAGATAGACACAAAATGCTGGAGCAACTCAGTGGGTCAGGCAACATGTCTGGAGAAAAGGAATAAGTGACATTTCAGGTTGACACCCTTCTGACCCAAAAAGTCACCTGTTTTCTCCAGAGATGCTGCATGAGCCACAAAGGTGCTCCAACATTTTTGTTTCTATCTTCGGTGTAAACCAGCATCCTCTGCTCCTTCCTACACATTCCCAAACATTACATTCTTTATCTGAAATGTATTTTTCCTACTTAGATAACTTGTCTATATCACTCTGCATGTTCCTTGTGTTCTTCTTATACATTCTAGAAAAATTGGTTCATGTACACACAAGTCATTAATGTTGCTTGCAAATAGCTGAGGTCCCAGAACTGATAACTGAGGCAGCCTATTAGTTATAGCTTACCAAGATGAAAATGACCTGCCTCTCCTGGGTTCATTTTCTGTTTGGTAGTCCTGATTTAGGTTATCCAATCTTCCCGAAGAAGGACAGCCACTTAAACCAGCCAAATGGCCCCCAAAGAGTTTTGGCTTTCACAAAAAAAACATCAGTTGAGAGAATTTCAATGAATATATATGTATGACTTCAATTCTAGATTTTCTGCAAGGGTATAGCTCAGCACTGTCAATGATTGGAAGGTGAAGAAGCATTGTTGGTGCAATCCTGAAGTTTCTATCAATAGATTGTATTCCTAAAATAAGGGGTCACATCCATTGAGATCTGAGACGAGGGATCATTTCTTCAGAAATTCCCCAGCTAATACAGTTTTTTGGAAGGGCAGTCACAGAATATGTTCAAGCCAGAAACCGATAGATTTTTCAATAGAGGCAAGGATGCTGCGCTTGGCTGAGGGCACCCACAGGGTGCCACGGCCTTCAGGGTAGTCAAGGCGGAGCGGCGACGGGAGGTCTCGGCAGACCCTACAATCACTACTGGTCCCTCTTGTTCTCAGCAGCCTCCCGATGCCAGGTTCCCCCATTGTTCTCGGTGACCCCCCCCCTTGCCCCCCCCTTGTTAGGCCCCCTTTATTCTTCGCGACGCGGCCCATCCACCTCCACCTCCAGGGACTCCGACCTCGATATTCCATGTCTCGCCTCGTTCTTGACGCAGTGGTCAATGCCGGTGGCTCAGGCCCGAGTTCAGAGTCCATGACGTGTGAGAAGGGGAGAGAGGGTGGTGAGGGGGGGAGAGGGGGGGAGAGAGAGAGGGAGAGAGAAGGGGGGGGAGAGAGAGAGAAGGGGGGGAGAGAAGGTGGGGGGGGAGAGAAGGAGCGGAGACACTTTTAAGAAGTATAATAAAATTTAGCGGGTCGGTTTTCCCTGGTCCTGAAAACTCCAATGAGCCAACCAAATGGCCGGTAAGCGAAGGAGATTGCCTACGGCTGCCTTTGACTGCCTGTAACTAAATAGCGACCACACTGCACTGCACTATGAGTTAAAAAGACCCATGCCGACCAAATATTACTCGCAGAAAATTTTTCAACATGCTGAAAATTTTTCCACGACCTAGCTGAGACCACGAGTATTCGGGAACTTCCCTCGAGCATGAAGGAGAGTTTCAGCGACCTCATAGGACTTCCTAGGACCACGTGTCGACCATGCTGCGGGTTTGAAGGTTGAAAACACTCTTCTAAACTCGCAGATTATGTTGCCCAAGTGGGACAGCCCCTTAAGGGTACTTTGTAACTTTTCTGGCAACTCTTTTGTGTACTGTGCAAGCAAAAAGAAATAATTTCACTGTACCTCCACAATGCATATGGCTATAAAGTATCTGTCTGTCTGTCTGTCTGTCTGTCTGTCTGTCTGTCTGTCTGTCTGTCTGTCTGTCTGTCTGTCTGTCTGTCTGTCGCAGGAAAATGGCTGAACTTGGACATTACCTATGACCTTACAAAATGGTGGAATAGGCATGAAGATCTAAATGACCTACTATGACTTATATTTCCAATCTCCTTATGTGCTTATTAAATTATTCTCTATGCCTTTCAAAGCCAGATGTGAATGCTGTTCAGACACCCATTTATGGTGATATTAGGCTTGATGTTGTGGTTCATCCTTTCTTGCAGCATTTACTTGGGTAACTGGTGGCCATTTTAGGAGAAAGGGAGTTGCCACCAATTCCTTAATGAAACTCCATCATAAAAATTGGGAATGCTTGCAAAAAATGGCCATCACAAAAACTTCCAAAGAAATGTCTAATTTCCTGCATCAAAAGTGACATAAACATCCGATGGAGAGAAGCATTCTTATTTTAAGTAATCATTGGATATTTATAAATCTTTCCCTCCGCAGAGTGATTCTGTTGAAATCAAAAATGTTACTGCCTCCCAGTAATGTTATGGATGGGGATCTCATTAGTCCTCTAATATTTGTACCATGGAGGACACATCCCAAAATATTTGTCAGAAACATTGTGGTATATGCAGTGATACTAAACACTGACTAAATTTCCAAACATGTCCCAAAACATAAAGTAGAAAGATTGCAATATATGCAGTGATCCTAAAGAACACTGAATAAATATCTGTAACATGCAGAACATGTCCAAAAACATAAAGTAGAAAGATTGCAATACATGCAGCGATTCTAAAGAACAATGAATAAATATTCTAAAAATAAATGTTAAAAAATACACAGGCTATCTATCTGTCTTCATGATCAGTTTTGCTCCAACTGATAACTACAGTCGACTTCCCATTTCTCTCTGCACTTGCATTACAAGATAAAAGACCACTGGCTAGAAACTCATTCCTGGTCAGCAGCGCGAAACATATCATATAATGCTTTACATTCTGCTTTCAAAACCATGCTCCTTTGATGCTGCCATACTGGGCATTTCATGCTACTGACTGAGAATGAATTATGAGGTTGTGACCTAGAAATGTAATCGCTTAGTACATTTTTTATGCACTGTGGGATTAATGTGCAGCATAAAATCAATGGAAAAATGCGATCAGGAACTGATAGTGCTTCATGTAATTTTCAATTATGCGATTCCATGCTTGTAACAGGTGCATAGACACAGCAGACCACAGTGAGGTGATGTCAATTATCACATGGTGCCCAATTGCTGCTTTCCCTGTAAAAGTGATTTACTGTGTGCAGTCAGCACACACTGAGTGCATATGCAGGAATGCAACTTTCAGCTGTGGGGCAATGCTTGCAGCAGTGCATTCAAAGTTGTAAGCTTGTTTGGGATAAGTTCGCAGTGTTGAATGTAGCTGCTTTATGTCAGTGAGTCTCTTTAGACTTTAGGCTTTAGAGATACAGTGCAGAAACAGGTTCTTCAACCCACCAAGTCCCCACTGACCAGAAATTACCTTGTACACTAACCTACACACACTAGGGATATTTTTACAACTTACCAAAGGCGTTTCATGTCTTTGGATTGTGGGAGGAAACCGGACCACACAGAGAAAACCCAAGCAATCACAGGGGGAATGTACAGACTCCGTATAGACAGCACCCAGAATCGGGATCAAACCCAGCTCTTTGGCTCCGTAAGATGGCATCTCCACTGTTGTGCCTTGGTGCTGCCCACAGCTTGACACTGTACCACTCTTGGAGCAATGTTTGCAGTCTGAGCCACCTGTGACTGTACCATCAGTGGGACATTAGTGGGTGCATGTATGTGTTCATCCTGAGAGAGGTGAGGTGATTCATACTCAGCTACCCCTCTGTCATTCCCAGGCAGTGCATCAGCTATGTGTGTAACTCAAAGCATTAGCCCAAGATACATTTGTCACAACTTTATACAGTAGCAACAAGCTGAACTTAGAGGGAAGAAATGAGAGTTTTCACTCAAGATCTAATTTATTCGGCAGCTCTTGTATGCTTTGGAACAGAGGCTGTGCCCTCTGCCATTGATTTGGTCCGTAAATGCATACATAGTACTGGTCACAGTTTCCTTGCTGTAAAGCATGGGCACCCGCCTCCATAGATAGAATTGTAAGACTGAAGTTGAACTCTTAATGCTGTGGACATCTCACGATAACCAGACAAAGCCCCAAACAGTTAGGTGTACTAATAAACTTCACCTGTAGGTTACCACATTGTGGTCTTCATGTGAGCTCTGTCACAGAGGTTTTACATGTGACAATAGACTCACACGAGACCCCAAGCCTGGGTGCAGACTATTCAGGAGTGGAGAATCACCATATGTAGATCAAACTTCTGAACTCACAAAATGCCAGGAATCGAGCTGATGGAATGAATGACACGTTGATCTTGTTGAAATCTACATTTCCTTTTAAATGGCATGACATAGTCGATGGTATTTCTGTTAGCCTAAGTGGCTAAAACCAAGGGTCACAATCACAAAATAAGGGATTGGTCATTTTGGACTGAGGGGAGAAGAAATGTCTTCACTCAGAGGTGAGTGATTGTTTTGGAATTCGCAACCTGAGGGTTTCTGCGTGTGCAGCCATTGAGTATAAAACAATAGATTTTTTAGAGATGGAAAGCATCAGAGGTAAGTGGAGCACATGGCCACTGAGGCAAACGATCAGTCATTTCATTAAATAGCAGAACAGGTATAAAGGTCCAAATAGTCTAATCCTTCCCCTCCTCCATTTCTTATGTTCTGATGATACATTTTCTCCCTTCCCCACTTCCAAGAATAGGTAGGTGTTTTAAATGAGAAATGTGCAACTATGGCAAAGCGATCATGCACGTGAGGAGGGTGTGTCTTTAAACTATTTATATCTCATATGGCAGAAATGACAGTGGGATGTGGAATTTGAAAAAAATCTGAGAACTGTGTGAGCAACCGTGACCCTCAATGATTTCTGAGCCTCTGCTGGTCTCGTGCCTCTGGCAATAAAGCCAATGATAAACCCAGATTATTACTCCAGCCAGACACCGCCTCTGTTTCCTGCTACCATTTTGTCTTATGTTCATATTTTCTTACAACACGGAAGAGGCCCCTTTGGTCCCACAAGCCAATATCATGTGGTTGCGTGCAACTTTCTCCTGAATGATGGGCATTACAAATGTGTAGTAAAGTGAATGCACCCTGTACCTACCATGATTACACTATTGGAGATAGCAGAGTGCGGCCCAATAATGGAAAATGTGTAGGCATGGCATTACATTTGTTTACAGAAGGCAATTGTGGCTATTCCTGCTGGCCTGAATTACGGGTTCAGGCAATGTTTTCCGTCTCTGTATTAGAGCACAATTTCATCCATTTGTCTCTGCGGTCAGTTCCTCATGCTAGCACATTATTTCATCCATTATTATCTTCCTGTAATCCATAACCTAATGGACAGTCTTCCAGATACCCAACACTTTGTTAGGATTTCCAGGCCTTTTCAGTGAAACATGGTCTCATGAACCCATACACCACACTGCCATAATTGTTAGTACATCAACTGTACACACTGCTTGTGTTTGGATCCAGTCGTCAGCCTCACTTCAAGTGACACAGGCATGACATGAATTAACAGCCGAGGTCAGCATAAGTGATGCACAGGTTCAGCCTATGTATGCTTTCAGGGAAAGGATCAGATTTGGTACTTCCTTGGTATTCAAGTACTCAACATATGATGTACACACACAAAAGTTGCAACAGGGCAAAATCGGTGCAGGTATCTTGCACTGATATATTTTAATGCATGTTTTCATCAATGCAACCACATCAACATGGCAATTATGGTTTTGTAGTAAACTTATCCAACAAGAGTTAGTCATAGAGTCATCGAGTGATACAGCATGGAAACAGATACTTCAGCCCAACTTGCCCTCACCAGCTACACTAGTCCCACCAACCTGCTTTTGGCCCATATCCCTCCAAACATGTCCTATCCATGTACTGTTTCTTAGGATTGTCAGGGAGGAAGCGGCCGCTCCAGTCATTCCAAGCCGCTGAGGAGTGTTCACCCGACGACAGATTTCCATCTTCCCGGCAAGAGGGCCTGGAAACATCGGACTGGCTGCGGAGGCCACAAATAGGCCCCGACCCTGGGTGATCACAGAGGAGGAGGAGCACTAAACTTTCTGGTGCCTTTCCCCACAGTGGAGAATTTTGATTCTGTTGTGGGGGACGTTTATGTTGAATTCTATGATCTGTTGTGTCATTTTTCTTTTTAAAACTTCTCTGTGGATGTACGGAACTTAATTATTTATTTTATGTAAAGCACTTTGGTTTCAACGCGATTTGATTTAAACGTGCTATATTAATAAAACTTACTTACTTATTTACTTACTAGGATAGTCCCCACCTCAACTACCTCCTCTGGCAGCTTGTTCCATACACCCACCAGCCTTTGTGTGAAAAAGTTACCCCTCAGATTCCTAGTAAATCTTTTTCCCTTCACCTTAAACCTATGTCATCTGGTCCTCGATTCACCTACTCTGGGCAAGAAACTGTGCATTTACCCGATCTATTCCTCTCATGATTTTACAATTCTTCTAATGATTTTATGTTACTTTATTTTAATGTGTCAATGTATTTGTACCCGCATGAGAGTCTCATGCTGAATAGAATATGCAGCAAAATAACCTGTACTAATAAATGTGTTTCATATATGAGCATTCCATGTAATTGTGCCCATCATAATCATTCACACTTGTGAAATAATTCCAGGTAGTTTCTTACATAAATTGTCAGAAGGGGTTAAAGTGGGATTTAAAAGCTTGACATACCATTGATTTTCATTTTTGGAGTTCCAATTGAAGGGTGTACAGAGGTGAATAATAATAGCCTGCTTTGTCATATCTGTATGCCAGCCTTGAAATTCAATTGCAATCAACAGTGCTAAATACAGGGTGGCATCTATGCATTGTAACTTGTCTCCAAAAAGCAATCCATTGATGTTATATTACAGCAGGTTTAATGTTATTAACAAGCTGCGCATTTCTAGGCAATTGATGCTGCCATTTCATTTGAGATTTCACAATCTATTATAACCTCAAATGAAGTTTAATTTCTTCAGCTCTCAGTAGAAAGTACTTTAATGGTGGGGACTATTCTGAGTTGAATAAGTGAATTACTTTCTGAAAAACAGGACCAAAATTCCTCAATAGTACAACAAGAACAAATGCACCTAACCAAATAATAAATCCTACTTTTATCCTCTACACCAACAAATTATTACCATAACTTTTATTTTTCCATTTAATCCATAGCACATCAGGCTACTCTTGGAGTTTTTAAATTATAGATATTTATAGGGCTTTGACATTTATATTTTACTCTGTCATTAGGCTGCATAATAATTGTTTATTTTGGTCATATTTTCTTCTTAAACTTAAATATTTATAGTTTCTCCTATACCATAGACAGTTTCATATTTAATATTAATGGTCTCCATCATAGGTACCTGCTTAGTTGCTATTGTTTGTTTTAATCCAATCATTCTCCTCTTTTAAAAAAAATGTATAATGTAAAGTCTGCAAAGCTGTCAGATGAACAATAATTCAGGAAGAAAACAATGGGAAAAAGCATTGATTTATTAATTTAATAATTGATATTTCTTAGAAAATAAATCACGCCTCAAACATTTTGGCAAATCTATGAAGAATTTTTATATCTCCTGCAGATAACCTTAGCAAATCTTTCTTAGCAGCAAACTACTCTTTAATCACAATCACAATATCACAATAATACTTTATTAGCCAAGTATGCTTTGCAAAATACGAGGGATTTATTTTGCCAAGTCAATCATACAATAAAATGCAACAGAACACACAAAACACATTTTAACATAAACATCCACCACAATGACTCCTCCACATTCCTCACTGTGATGGAAGGTGGAAAAAAAAGTTCAATCCCTTCCCTTGTTTGGGTCAGGGGCCTTGAGCCCTCCGTTGACGGAACGATCTTGACTTCCATAGCCGGCGGCGGGCCCTCCACGTCGGGGCGATCAGCTCCTGCATTGGGGAAATGCCAGCTCCCCCGTGCCAGCAAAGTACCCCATGTCGGGACTGGTCGAAGCTCTGCATTCGTTGGAGCTCCCAACTAGGCCCCTCCCAAGACTGCAACAGTCAGTCCGAGGAACTTTTGTCTCCAGCTCCATCGATGGTAGGCCGCAGAGCGACCGGAGACATGATCCGGAAAATAATCTCATCTCTGGTAAGGTAAGAAACTGAAAAAAGGTTTCCCTGGACCCCCTCCCCTTCCCCCCACATAAAACAAACCGGAGAAATAATAATAATTTTACTTCGGAGTCACGTGAGTGACTACGTGAAGACCCCGCCAGCACGCATGCGCGACATATCGTCGTACGCACGCGGAAGCGACGGTCGGGAGGAGCGGGGCTCCTCCAGCGTGAGTTTAAAAAGCTCACGCCAGGTAAGTCTCACCGAAGGAGTGAGTCGACCAGTATGGAAGGGAGAAAATCTAAGAGAGCGGCGGGCAAATCAGCGGCTAAGGACAGCAGCCAACGGAGAACCGCCTCTCCAGAGCTACAGGTTCTACCTGCAGCTCCCGACTTTTCGGACTTTGAGACCGTTGGTACGCCACGGTCGGGGAAAACTACCCGGAAGTCGGCCGGGGCCGACTCAGCGGAGTCCGGTCCCGAGGGCACCCCGCTCGCAGGCAGCGACGGAGGTCGCCTTGACCGCATTGAGCGGATGATGGAGCAGCTGCTCCAACGTGACCTGCTTAAGCAGGGGCAGGATCACAGTGGGACCCCTAGTAGGCCCACGGCAAGTTCCCTTAGAGGACTGCCAAATGTATCCCCTTCTATACAGGGGAGCATTGAGGGTCAGAACTGGGCTGACCCAGAAGAAGGGGAGTTGGCTGAAGCACCTGCAGCGTCAGGGGTGTGTGAAGATTATATGGATGTGGTGAGCAAACATGCCATGCCCAACCAGAAGGGCCTACCCATCCACCCCAAGCTGGCTGCCAGCATTGATTATATGGCCACTAACCAACTTCAGGAACAGGCCATCAATGCCACAGCAGACAAATACATGGCGCCGGAAAACTGCAAGTCATTAAATGTACCCGCGGTAAACAACCCGATATGGGGAAACATGAGCCCCTCGAGTAGAGGGCAGGAGATGAAACTTCAGAAGATCCTGAAGCTCCTAACCGCTGGGATTACTGCAGTAGCCAGAACAGCAGTGGGAGTGGATATGCCGGAAGAACTACAAGATGCTTTGGCCTTACTATGCAACACACAGTATGAAATAAATAATTTCAGGAAAAGCATTATAAAGCCGGCGCTTAACCCCAAGTTCGCGGGGTTGTGTAAGCCTGGGAAGACGCAGCCTCCAAGCCTGCTATTCGGGGAAGATCTCCCCAAACAGGTTAAAGATCTGGACGAGGAGGCTAAGGCTTTGGGCCTTATTAAAGTACCTGGGTACACTAAGCCTCATCACCCACACAGAACGCACCCCTACGCACCCACCGGGCAGAGTTACCCTAACAGGTCTGCCGGTGGTGAAAGCTCGAAGGCCGGCATACCTGCTCAGCGGTCTTTTTTAGGCCAAGGCCCAGGCCGGCCTCCTTGGAAGATGCGCCACTCCCAGAACACCTACAACCAGCCGAGGAAGCAAGGCCAGAAACCACCACACCGGCAGTAACCATGGAGGTAGGTGGGTCTGGGATCCCCAGGAACACTACTGGCCCAAATTCACTTTGCATAGGGGGCAGGTTGCACATGTTCCTCGAGAATTGGCTCACTTTTACCTCTGATCCTTATATACTCAGGAGTATTCAGGGCTACAAAATTGAATTTATTCACGAACTCCCTACCCCGGTACAGCATGCACCTAGTCGGAAATTCGTCCTTTCTCATAGAGATAAGGCAGCAGGGCATGCTGAACTACAGAGGTTGAGAGAAAAAGGGGTAATTGAGAAGGCCATTAAAGAACCTCAGGAGTTCGTGTCTAATATATTCACTAAAAACAAAAAAGATGGCGGTTGCCGCATCATCATAGATTTGACCAACCTGAATACTTCTGTCCAGTATATTCATTTTAAAATGGACACCTTCGACACTGCTATACAGCTTATAGCCAATGGGTACTACATGGCATGCGTTGACCTCAAAGATGCATACTATTCAGTACCCATACACAAGGATCATAGGAAATACTTAAAATTTATCTGGATGGGACAATTATGGCAATATAAAGCTTTGCCTAATGGGCTATCGTCAGCACCCAGATTGTTTACCAAGATATTGAAACCAGCTTTGGCCTATTTAAGGAAACAGAATCATACTGTTATGGCCTATCTTGATGACATCCTCATAGTGGGGGAGAATTTGGAAATGGCTACTTTGGCAGTCACAGCCACGAAACATCTTTTTCAGAAACTGGGGTTTACGATACATCCAGATAAATCAATATTGGAACCCTCTACCACCATGAAATATTTGGGGTTCATTATTGACTCAGTGCAAATGTCTGTCACGTTACCACCAAGCAAGGTGGAAGACCTGATAGAGGCTTGCAGGAGCCTCATTGGCATTAAGGTCCCATCCATTCGGCAGGTGGCCAGGGTGATTGGGAAGATAGTAGCTGCATTTCCTGCAGCACAACATGGGCCCTTACATTACCAAAACTTACAAAGAGCCAAAATTACAGCGCTCAAAAATCATGCTGGCCATTTTGATAGGCCCATGAAAATTCCAGGAAAGGCAAAAGCCGAATTATATTGGTGGATGGGTAATGCCCAAAATTGTTCCAAACCCATTACTATCACCAACCCCTCGATCACCTTACAAAGGGATGCCAGTGCCATAGGGTGGGGAGCTACTAACACTACCTCTAGCTGTGGAGGTAGATGGAGTGCACCAGAGTTAACCCTATTTAAAAACTTAGGGATTAACTATTCAGAAATGCTGGCAGCATTTCACGGCCTTAAGGCATACTGCACTAACATGCACAAAGTTCATGTCAGAATACAGATTGACAACACCACGGTGGTAGCCTATATTAACCACATGGGCGGTGTAAAGTCGATATCGTGTGATGAATTGGCCAACAATATCTGGCACTTGTGTCTGCAAAGAGAAATTTGGATCTCCGCAACTTACCTTCCAGGTAAACTAAACACAGTGGCAGACACCAGGTCACGGAAATTCAATGACAACATAGAATGGATGTTGGATCGGAATGTGTTCGCAGATATTGTAGAACGTTATGGGACACCAGATATCGACCTTTTCGCGTCCAGGCTAAATCACCAACTACCAACGTATGTTGCTTGGGAACCAGACCCGGGGGCAGTAGCGATGGATGCTTTCTCGCTACACTGGGGGGATTTATTTTGCTACGCTTTCCCCCCTTTCTGCCTCATCAGTCGGGTCTTGCAAAAAATCAAGCAAGACTCCGCATCGGGTATCTTGGTAGTGCCCGACTGGCCTACTCAACCATGGTTCCCTCTGGTACAGAAGATGGCCACAGAACCCTGTATCAGGGTGAATAAAAGACCTAGCCTGCTTGTTCATCCTGTTACAGGAGAATGTCATCCATGTCATGACCGCATGGGATTATTGATTTGCAGATTTTAAAACGGCCACTTCATGGATTCAGACTCTCCAACAGGACCATTGATACCATCACGGCAGCCTGCAGAGAGTCCACAAGGAAGCAGTACCTGACCTACATCAGGAAATGGGAAGGATTCTGCGTGACTACCAAAACAACATACGAAACCGCCACCATCACGGAAGTGCTGGTGTTTCTGGCTACCCTTCATTACGATGAGGGTCTAAGCTACAGCGCCATTAACTGTGCCAGGAGTGCCCTATCGTCTTACTTGGGCAAGGGGAGTGACCAATTGGGAATTGGGTCACATGCCCTAGTATCCAAATTTATGAGGGGAATATTTAATTCCAATCCCCCCAGGCCCAGATATAGCCATACCTGGGACATCAGTACGGTATTGACGATGCTGAGAGGATGGACACCGAACACGGGACTCCCTTTGGCCAAATTAACCTACAAAATGGTCATGATTATGGCACTGATCACGGCGCAACGGGTCCAGTCCCTGCACAAACTCAGTCTGGATGCCATGGCAATTACCAGTGGGAAGATCACATTCCAGGTGCAGGGACTATTGAAGCAAGATCGACCCGGAGTGTCTGGACATACGTTGGAGTTCCTGGCTTACCCAGCGGACACCCGTCTTTGTATCGTTACATTGATTCTGCGATACATTTCAGTCACTAAGGATCTAAGAGGCACGGAAACAGCTTTGCTTGTCAGTCACAAGAAGCCTCATCACAGGGTCACGGTGCAAACCATTTCCAGATGGTTAAGGGTGGTTCTGGATGCGGCGGGGGTGGATACTAATGTGTATAAATCTCACTCCACCAGGGCAGCATCCACCTCGGCGGCTAGAAGGATGGAGGTACCACTGGATCACATCCTGGCCACAGCGGGTTGGAACAATGAGAGAACCTTCCACCGCTTTTACAACAAACCCGTGACCTCCCCTGGCAATTATGCAGGGAGGATTTTAAGTGCTGCCAGATAAATAACCCTTATGGGACACAATATTGTGTTTGGTATGAATAAATACCTGTTTTGTTTTTCAGCCAGTGTCTTGTCTGAATCACGTCCATCCTCTTATCCCAGCTTTAGCGGTGTGTGAGCATGGAGCTTCCAGGTTATGAAATCACAGAGCTTTGAAATCTTCACGTAGTCACTCACGTGACTCCGAAGTAAAATAGTAAGATTAAACGAGAACTTACCAGTTTGAAGTTTGATCTTTATTTTATGAGGTGTTACGATGAGGGATTACGTGCCCTCCGCTCCCGACCCTCTATTATAAAGATCACCTGGTATGAAAGTTCTCTTTTTCTCTTACTATGTCAGTCATTGTGACTGTTTGTTCTGTGATTTCACACCACTGCTTTGAAGAATGTCGCGCATGCGTGCTGGCGGGGTCTTCACGTAATCCCTCATCGTAACACCTCATAAAATAAAGATCAAACTTCAAACTGGTAAGTTCTCGTTTAATCTTACTATTATAATAACATGCACTACATTTTGCAGGATGTATCTCCCTGTATTCACAAGCAGAGAGCTTTATCTCCTGCAGATAACCTTAGCAAGCACCCAAAATTAGAGACTTCCCAGCAAAATACATGTGAGGACTTTATTGATTACGAGTATGATTATGAAGGCTAATACATTTCTAGTTGCTTTCAGTCTTGGAGAGAAGTAAATCAATACCAGTTCCTTCACATTTTTATTTGCTTCACACTTCGGAGATTTGTTGGAAGTGTATGTAAATTTATTGTGCTGTAAAACCTGAATATTTAAATACAACTCTTCTTCGATTACTTTCCTTAGGTAAAAATATGCAAAATGTGCAATGAATTTACGTCTGCAACCTTGTTTCTGTCTCTCTAAAAGTGGACATGCTTAATGTAAATACCTTTTATCCAATAGACTTCAAAATATCCTTGCTTTGCTGGAAATAAAATAGTAATTTGACTCTTTTTAATTGGTGACAGATTAAAAGGTGTTGATGTTTAGATGGACATAAATCATTGAAAACAAAGATGTCGGTTGAGCAAGCAATTAGGAAGAAAGCAATTAGTTGGCTTTTACAGCAAGAGTATTTGAGTTCAAGAGTTACGGTTTCGTATTGGAATTGCAGTGGGCCTTGTTGAGGCTGTATCTGAAAAATCGTGCAGGGATATGGTCTCCCCATTGAAAAAATAATTTACTTGAAATAGTCACTGAGTCATAACGTCATACAGCATGGAAACAGGCCCTACGACCCAACTTGTCCACACTGCCCAACATGTCCCATCTACATTAGTCTCGCCTGCCTGCGTTTGGTCCATATCCCTCTAAACCTGTCCTATCCATGACCTTGACCTTGAAACCTGTCAGAATGTTTCTTAAATGATGCAATAGTACCTGCCTCAACTACTTCCTCCAGCTGCTCGTTCCATACTCTCATCACATTTGTGTGAAAAAGTTACCCCTCGGGTAAATCTTTCCTCCCTCACCTTAAACCTATGCCCTCTGGTTCTTGATTTCTCTGCTCTGGGCAAGAGACTCTATGCATCTTCCCGATCTATTCATCTCATCATTTGCTACACCGCTATAAGATCACCCCTCATCCTCCTGCGTTCCAAGGAATGGAGTCCCAGCCTGCTTAATCTCTCCCTATAGCTCTCGGGTCCTGACAATATCCTTGTAAATCTTCTCTGCACCCTTTCCAGTCTGACAATATCTTTCCTATAACATGGTGCCCAAAACTGAACACAGCTCTCTTAAAGCAGCCTCACCAACATTTTATACAACTGCAACATGACCTCCCAATTTCTATACTCAGGCCACCCAACTTCTATACCCATAACCGCCCAACTTCTATACTCAAAGGGAGAGCATTAAAACTTCACCATATTGATACGTGGGATAGACACAAAAGCTGGAGTAACTCAGTGGGACAGGCAGCATCTCTGGAGAGAGAGAATGGGTGATGTTTCGGGTCAAGACCCTTCTTCAGACTTGGTTCTTGGGATGTTGACTTTGCAATACAGAGGAAGATTAAGCAGACTAGGCGTATAGTCATCAGAGTCAGGAGAATGAGAGATGATATTTTTAAACCTTAGCATAATTTTCAAAGGGTTGACAGATTGGATAGAGAAAATGATTCTTCTGACTGGGTATCCAGAACCAGGGATCACGGTCTAAAAATAAGGGGCCATCCTTTGAAATCTGAGACAAAGTGTCCCAATTGGGTTTTTGGAAGCTCGTTCACTGAGTACATTCAAGACAGAGACTGACAGATGTTTGGATAATGAGATCCAGAATAGGCAATTAGTGTAGGAAAATGCCACTGACCTGAGAAATTAGCCATGATCTTGCAGAATGTTGGAATAGGCATGAAGATCTATATAGCTTACTATGGTTTCTATTTCCATTAGTTTTGGAGGTAAGTCGGTTAAAACTGTATAAGCAAGGTCTTATATAATTGCAGCAAGAGATATATTCCTTGCTTCCCTGTTGTCCTTCAGTGAATTGTGTACAAGTCCATCTTAGTAAATTTGAACATCAGCATTACCCAGTCTAAAAAATAAAGTTACTCCAACCCTTTCCACCTTCCACAGAGACCACTCCCAGCACAACTCCTTCAATCACTCATCCTTTCCCATTCAAACCACCTCCTCCTGAGTTATTTTCCCTTACAACCACAGGAGTGTAATACCTGGCCCTATACCTCCTCCCATGCCTCCATTCAGGGACCCCAGCAGTCCTTCAAGATGAGACACATGCTCATGTGCACCTCATCTAACCTCATCTACTGCATCCAGTGCTGTTTGGTGGCCTCCTATACATCTGCAAGACCAAGCATAGACTCGGCAACCATTTCACCGAACACTTACACTTGTACCAAGTGGCAACCCTTGTATGATTGATAATAACTATAATCTCACCCACCAAAGAGATGGATGATCAGATATAATAAATTCACACAGCGAATGTTGTCTTTTGGAGAATGGTCAGATGATATTGATCCTATTAACTAGTAAAAATTACAATGCCGACAAGACTTTGTTTGTTTTTACTTCAAAGAGATCATTGACAGTTTTTAATAATTAGTAAAAAAATGGTAATGATGTGCCAAGTAATTCTGAAATAAATGTCAATCTTAATTATGTGGAAAGTACTTAGCACAATTGATATCAATGATAGACCTTTAATGTTAAGATTCAAAGCACCATTAAATATGCAAACCATGTCTAAATTATTGACTCAGTATTAATTAGAAAGGGATCTGCACTTATGAAATCATAAGATAAAATCAAACATCTTTATTAACAACCTTTGTGGATAATTCTGCCTTATATTCTTGAATAATGAACTGCTACTTGGTATCTCATATTTTCAAACTTGAAAATTAATTTCCATTCCAGTTTTCATGGTTTATTATTCTTATGAAGCATCCTGACTTTTGAATTTACTACAATGCAACTGGAATCTAGCTCCATGTTAGTAATTTGCAAAGTGTAATATATGTGTGTAGCCACTGATATATCATTGCAAAGTTTAATTTATTTTTCTACTTCAGCTATCACATATATTCTGTATGATTCAGTTTTTTTTTCCTGCATCACTGATGTAAGATTTGAAAATGAAATAAAAATATTTGCTTTAAAATTAACATTTACCTCAAGATTGCTAAAGATACCTGCTCCTTTTTTCTTGCTACTGAAACCATTCCCTAGGAACTCCAAAAATACATAGCAGTACATCTCGGTTTAGTTTAGTATAGTTTAGTTTACAGTTTCTGCTAGGAAACAGGCTCTTCAGCCACCAAGTCCAGCCAGCAATCTGCGCACACTACATTATCCTACACGCACCAGGGACAATTTACAAATTTACCAAGTCAATTTGCCTCCAAATCAGTACGTGTCTGGAGTGTGGGAGGAAACCACAGCTCCCGGAGAAAACCTACGCAGGTCACAGGGAGAAAGTACAAACTCCATAGAGAGAGCACCCAAAGTCAGGATCGGTCTCTGGCATTGTAAGGCAGCAACTCTACCGCTGTGCCACCGTGCCGCCTCAATTTAGTGAGTGCCTTCTAGTGCAATTTTCTACTGAATTATACAGATAAAAATAAAGCATTTTTTTGACAACCCTTGACTTCCAGTACATCATGGGTGGTCATTTCAAAGTTAATAAGGTAAGGTGACTCACAAAATACACAGAATATTACAAGATGAAAGGACACAGGTATTGAGTTGGCAAGAATAATTTGCAGAATAGGGATAAATATGATAATAATTCTTCAGTTAGTCTCTTTCTCAAGTTTGTTTTTTCAGAAGTGTCTAAATATACATGATGAAAGTTGTAGCATGAATGAATCTGCCAAGCAATTGGGATTCTACTGCATTCCATGGAATGGTTCCATCACAAGATGTCCTTGCGAAAGACGACCAGGGCATCCTTATTTCTTGGACGATGGCTAAGAATCCAAAATTATCTTTTAAAATTCTGGGCTGCAAGCAAATCCAGGAGTTACTGCACCAGTAAAATGCCCAAAGGCCACAGCTATTTACAAAATGCAAAACAATATCTGTCAGTGTGCCTAATTAATTTGCAATTTGATACCTCAGAATGATTAAAAAGGGCATAATCTCAGGACGATACATATAAGAGGCTTTCTCTCCTATCATTCCCAATGCAGAAACTCATCAGAATTTTAAAATCCATGTTTGGTCTCTTTGGATTGTCATTAGTTTACATTTTACTCACAGCTTTATCTTGTAAAAGTTATACATTCCAAACTGCAACACAAAGTCCTGGAGTAACTCAGCGAGACAGGCAGCATCCCTGGAGAACATGGATAGGTGTTGTTTTGAGTCGGGACCCTTCTTCAGTCCAATTGTGGGAAATTGGAGTGGGAAAGAAAGCTGGAAGAGTGGATGGGTAGGACAAAGTGTGGCAATTAATAGGTTAATATAGTCAATGAGGGATTTTGATAGGCAGATGGTTGGACAAAGATAAAAATCAGAAGGAGTGACACAAAAGGATTGAAGAGTTGTAGATTGTGAAGCCAGAGGAAAGAATCATCTAGAGGGGGCGGTGGAGGGAGAAGAGGAGGGGAGAAATAGGTGCAAGTCCAGATGGGGCACATGGGAATGGAGAGAGGAGGTGTGTGGGAGGAAAAGGATGAGAGGGTTGTTAGAGGTTAAGTAACATTTATTTCATTTTTTTACATGCCCTCATTGAATAATAAATGGTCTCATGAACTCAGTGAGTTTAAAGGGAGCAGGGAATATATAAACACTCCATGGGCTCTGACTCAAACCTAACCCCAGGTGTTCCAGATACCAAGTAGACACAAAATGTGGGAGTAACTCAGCGGATGAGGCAGCATCTCTGGAGAGAAGGAATGGGCGACGTTTCAGGTTGAGACCCTTCTTCAGACTGAAGAAGTGTCTCGACCCGAAATGTTGCCCATTCCTTCTCTCCAGAGATGCTGCCTCACCCGCTGAGTCACTCCAGCATTTTGTGTGCATCTTCGATTTAAACTAGCATCTGCAGTTCTTTCTTACACACATTGTTCCAGATACCACCCTGCCCATAGTCTGATTCCTAGCCTGGGCTACACTCCAGATGCCCAGACTATCTTCAGGAATAATGAATGACCCAGATGCTGGACCATCAGGAGATCTGAGCAATCGGATGCCAGATTGGGAGGCACAGTGGCGCAGCATTAGAATTTCTGCCTTGCAGCGCCAGAGATCTGGGTTTGATCGTGCTACGGGTACTGTCTACATAGAGTTTGCATGTTCCCCCTGTGACCTGTATGCGTTTTCATCAGGTGCTCTGGTTTTCTCCCTTGGTAAAATTAAAAATTGTATCTTGTCTATAAGAAAGTGTAAGTGCATAGTGATCGCTGGTCGACACAGGACTCGGTCGGCCAAAGGGCCTGTTTCCACGCTGTATCACTAAACTAAATTAAACTAACCTAAATTATTGGAGTATTACTGCATTTCACAACTCCATTGAACAAATGTGGTGTCAGCATGATCCAGTATCAGGTATTCGTTAGACCATAACTTGTGTTACTTTTCAACTGTTTCCTCTGTATTCATATAGTATGTAGTTATATGGATGCTATCAGTACACAAATCTATTGTCCTCCTTCATTGCTGAGAATCTAATTGTTTCTTGTGTTTAAAAAATAGACTGGAATATTATAACAACACATAACTCGTGTCAATGGTGTATTACAATATCAATCCTCACACAGAAAATACATTGTGAAAAAGGAAACATTCTGAACTTGGCAGATGACATGAGGAGTTGTGATTTATTTCCCTTGGGGAGAGATCATGTTCCTTCGTAACAGTTGCTCTGCATTAAATCGTTTGCAGTCAGCCCTAATCCATGTTGAGATACAAGACACGAATTAAGCTTGACAATGACATTTTACAGAAATACACAAAGGTTCTGCTGTAAGATGTGCTGTCCATCATCTTGATGTGATATACAGCAAAGGTCTTTACATGAAAAATCAGGATAATGAAAAGGCATAAAATGCATACTACATACTAACTGAGGTTCTGTTAATGACCATTCTCCTGATGTATTGCCCTTAAGATGTCCAGGATGCAACGGAGTCCATTAAGCAGATTGAGGTATCTTCTACTACCATTCAAGCCTGAAATCCCCCTTCCATTAATTAAAGCTTGCACTCTGTATCTCACTGCAAACCACACAACAGGTTAATAGTCTTCCATTTCTACAATTTGGAGTACCCTTAATGGGTTTTATCTCTTCAGTTAAACCATCTACTTCTATACCTTTCTGTATTGCACCTCAAACCATTGTACTATTTTTCCGCGCTCATTTTTTTTTCTTTATTGTCATTCCATGGTTGTTTTTCCTTCTGTGGCTTTTCCTCATTTAACATTGTATCATTTCCTCATTTTCCGTTCTCATTTTCTATAATGTTCCTTGCTTCCACCCATTTTTTTGATGGAGTCTTGTAGCAAAGACTATATTTAATTTTGCTTGATGGAAGCAAACTAAGAGCAACACTGTAATTGTTTTGCCTCACATGCAAGTACATGAGATTTCAAGAGACTTAAGAGTGTTTAATTGTCATATGTACTGACAATGGAAGAGTGAAATTCTTACTTGCAGCAGCATAACAGGCCTGTAACACTATGCATCTAGATTTTACATAATACATTTTTTTTTAAATGACTAACCTCAATATTAGTGCAAAAAAAGCCCAAAGTCTTTAATGCAGCCATAGACAGTTCATAATTCATTGGTTAGTGTTGTCCAGTGTTCAACATCCTGATGGTTTTTAGGAAGAAGCTATTCTCGAAACTGGTGGTCACAGATTTCAGACTCCTACGCCTCCTTCCCAAGGGTAGGAGTGAAATGAGAGCATGGCCAGTGTGGTGTGGGTCTTTGATGATGCTGGCTGCCTTTTTAAGGCACCATCTCCTATAGATACTCTCTAGTGGGGAGGTCAGCCACTTTTTGTAATCTCCTTCATTCCTATGTTTGAGTTGCTGAACCAGGCCATGATACAACCAGTCAATATGCTCTCTACTTTATCTTTCTCATTTCCACTTAACCTTTACAGTATTTTTTGTTTTATCTGTGTTCCTTCAGTGGAGGTGATCCTGAGCTTCCCATCGCCTGCTACTTTAATTCTTTACCCCAGCCCCATTCTGAGCTATGTATCTGTGCCCTCCTGCACTACGTTAAAGCGGCTGAGTTTCAGGTTTATTTTGAAAACCTCATCTTTTGTCTGAGCACATTGCAACATTTTGTAATTAATACTGAATTCAATAATTATAAGCAACCTGCTTTCTTTGTTTGTGTCAAAACTGTCATTTTCAGCTATAGGTTATGGATATGTGATGAATTCCATTTACTCTCTTGGGTTTCAATAGCTCTGAACTGCATATTGTCTACACATTTCTTTGTTAACTCCCATTCTAAATACCCGTTAACTCATCAGCCAAATATTTTATCAACTTCTTAAAACCACAGCAACCTTGACCTTGCCCTGCAAGAGATACTGTATGCCATTCATCCTATCCCTTCCTCCCTCTGATATCTCCTCAACTTAAAACAAACTTATTTTCTCAGTTCCGATGAAAGTTCTGCTTCTCTTTTCCCAGATGCTGGTTGATCTGATAAGTGTTTCCAATATTGTTTTGTTTTATTCCAATTAGCTTTTTGCCTTCTTCGATGCTCGGTTGAAATAATTGGGGACAGATTCCAAATCTTTAAGATTTTGAAACAACATTTGTTTTTTTTTAATTTGAAATTTGTTCCACTATTTTGGAACAGACCACACCAAACAACTATAAAATGATCCTTTGCCCCAAAACAATGGGTGACTATTAAATCTTCAAAGTTCTCTGTTTATTCCTGACATATTGATCACTTATTTCTTCAATTCCTCCTTCAATTTGTTTCACTATCTGCTAAACTTTTTTCTATTTGGATCTTTTCACCTCTCAGTACTCTCATAAATCTCCTTCCCTTATTATACCCATAAACTGATCGCAGGAAGTGCTGACAGTGGTTCCATGTGACAAGACAGAATGGGCAGAATTTTAACTACCCTGAACACTTGCAGGAGGGGAAAACACTGTATCGCAGTTTGGTAACTGTATTGCAGGCTCTGGTAACTAATCCATGATGTCATCTTATAATATCAATGTTTCCAAACCAATTGAAAGTAAAATACCTCAGAATATCCAAAAACATTTTGCAATTGAGGAAGTATTTTGAAGACTTAAGACATCTTTAGTCAGAGGACGGTGAATCTGTGGGATTCATTGCCACAGACGGCTGTGGAGGCCAAGTCAATGGATATTGTTAAGGCGGAGATTGACAGATTCTTGATTAGTAAGGGTGTCGGGATTAGGGGGCAAAGGCAGGAGAATGGGGTTGAGAGGGAAAGATTGATCAGCCATGATAGACTCAATGGGCCGAGTGACCTAATTCTGCTCCTGGAATTTATGAACTTACAAACTTATGAACTTATGATCCTCAACCTATGCATATTGAATCAATCTGTCTCTGAACAGGTAACATTCTCATACTCCTCATGATCTCTCAAAGTTAATCAAATGCTTCACAACTGAGAATGCTCTTGCTTAATATTGTATATGGAATTTAAGATGTGGGACATTAATTATATGATGAAAATTATGAGACAGCTATAGATGTGCAAGTTTGGATACATTTATGGAATGTAATGAGCAATATGTATTAGCAAAGCTCATAAAAAGTGACTTTAATAATTCACAGGCTTTGATTCAGTATCAATAAATGTAAGTCAACAGTGGATTGAAATGTCTGTGCATGATATACCTGTCTTAATTTATGACGGTATGAATTGGAATTGACAATTGTATCTGACTCATCATACTGTAACATAAATGAACACGCTTTCTTCATTAATGAATTTTCTCGCCAGTACATTTCGCTGACTAGTTGTCATACACTAGGGAGTTTATAAATTCTTAACTTTTACGACTTCCAAGCTGTCTTCTTCACTACATTGAGTTTTCTCCTCATTGATATTCCCAGTTCTATTTCCCGCTGATCTTTCATATCCCCATTGCTTACAGAAAGTGAAATACAGGGAGGGACAAGGCGATTAGCTTCAAGTGATAGGTGACTTCAGCTTTCGTAATACTTCTTTGAAGCCCATTTATTTGTCCATGTGAAACACCAGAAGAGTAGGTTTCCACTTATCACTGGTCCATTACATCTCAAAAGTAATTTTAAAAGAAAAGCATCAGTTGTAAAGTTACTTCCACTCTAGAGTTATAGCCTAATACAGCAAGGAGCCAGGTCTCCTGGCTCAACTCGATACTAACAAAGATGCCCCATCTTAGCTAGTCCCATCTGCCTGCATGTGGTCCATACCTCTCTGAACCTTTGCTATCCTTGAACCCATTCAAATATCTTTTAAATGTTGTTATTGTTCCTGCTCAACCCCTTTCACTGGCATTCTACCATTCACCACACACTAGGGTAAATTTATATTGGCCAACTAGCAGCTATTTCCATATCTGCCCCACTTTTGTATGAATAACTTGTCGCTCAGGTCCCTTTTAAATCTTTGTCCTCGCATTTTTAACTTATGTGCTCTATTTACTTATCCCCCCTCCCTGGGAACAAGAGTATATCTATTTACTTTATCTGAGCCCTTTATGATTTTATACAGCTCTATAATGTAATTCTCGGTCTACTATTCTCCAAGGAGTAAGTTCCTAGCCAGCCCAACCTCTCCCAATAACTCTGGCCCTTGTGTCGTGGCATTCCTTGACCCATTTACCTACCAAGATCCCATTGTAGTTGTTGATAATATTTAAATAGGTGGTATCATTGGCAGTAAAGAAGGTTATCTGAAAACTTACTAACTATGCACATTCTCATCCAAATCATTTACAGTATATTAAAGACAAACAACAATGGGCACAGCACCAATCTCTGAGGCACACCACTAGTAACAGGCCTCCGGTCCAGGAAACAGCAATCCACCATCACCCTCTGCTTCCTATCATCCTGCCAATTATATATCCAATTAGCTAGCTCTCCATAAATCCCATGAGATCTAACCATCCAGACTGCCCCAACCATGCAGAATCTTATCGCAAATGAAAATAGTTAGCAATGATAGACTCCATGACCATTTCGCAGACTCAGTCTTGCACTCAGTCCGCCAAAACCTACTGATCTTCCTGTTGCTAACTATTTTATCTCCTCTTCTTGCTCCCTTACTGACTTTTCTACCCTGGTTTTCCTCCGTTGTCAGAGTGAGCCCAGATGTAAATTAGATGACTTCATATTACACTTGGGTAGCTTACAACCCAATGGTATAAACATTGAATGTTCCCATTTTAGGTAACTACAACCATCTCATTCCCTTCCCCCTACTCTCTCCTCTAGGCCCCACCTGGACTCAAACCTATTTCCTCCCCACCCTCCCTTGCCACCTACATTCATTCCTTCCTCTAGCTTCACAATTTGCAATTCTTCAATTGTTTTGTCTCACACCTTCTCTCGCTTCATCTCTGGCCTTTGTATAGCCATCTGATTATCAAAATCCCTTCATCGGTATTCTCCCATTACTTGCCAGTCTTTGTCCTGCCCCTCCTCTCCTCCAGCTTTTTCCCCCTCATCCATAGTCTGTGGAAGGGTCCCAACCCAAAACATCACCTATCCATGTTCGCCAGAGATACTGCCTGACCTGTTGAGTTACTCCAGCATTTTATGTCAATTTATGGTTGTGGGTTTACCTGGTTGTTAATCTCTCATCAGCTAACATTCACTGGATGTATTCAAGAGAGAGTTACAGTAGATATAGCTCTTAGGGTTAACGGAATCAAGGGATCTGGGGAGAAAGCAGGAACAGGGTACTGATTCTGCATGATCGGCCATGATCATATTGAATGGTGGTGCTGACTGGAAGGGCCAAATTGCCTACTCCTGCACCTATTTTCTACGTTTCAAAGTCAAGCTCTCAACTCGTTACTTAGTATTACTTCATAATGCATACCATAATGTGCATTTCCCGCTTGGAAAAGATTGTGGTATTGTTTACAGGGATTTAACTGCCGGCAGCAATTTTTAACGCTTTACCTACACGCATTGCAAATCAGTAATAAGGCGTTTTACCTTTGATGTTAAGGTAGTAAATAACATTAATTTTTTGTTTAGTTTAGAGATACAGTGTGGAAACACGCCCTTTGGCTCACCAAGTCCACGCCGACCAGCGATCCTCATACACTTACAGTATCCTACGCACACTAGAGACAATTTACAATGATGCCAAGCAAATGTACCTACAAAACCTGTACTTCTTTGGAGTGTGGGAGAAAACTAATCGCAGAGAAAACCTACACAGATCACGGGGAGAATTTGTAAACTCCATACAGACAAGCACCGGTAGTCAGGATGGAACCCGGGTCTCTGGCGCTGCAAGGCAGCAACTCTGCCACTGCGGCACCATGCTGCCCTTAAGAAATAAACATGAAATCATTATAATTGATAAACTATGTCAACTCTTTAATCTAATATTAACTGTGATTTGAATGTGCTCCATTTAGATTGATTGCAAGTTGGATGACTGATGACTGTCTAAAACGAATGTGCTTTTTATCAGGGACTTTGTCATTATTATTAAGATTGACTGTCATCCCGTTCCACTGACAGGTTCAAAAATGCAGAAGGGAAAGCTCACCTTCATGATTTTCCAAGTCCCTTTGAAGGATTTCAGTGTACATGTTCTCATTAAGAATGGGCGCCAGGTATTGCATGAGCTTTGTGGCCTTCCTTGCACAAATGCAATTGGTAATTAATCACTCAGTGCTGAAGGATAGATTTAGGAAAACAGGAACTAATCGATGTAAAATGGCCAAGGTCCATCCAGTTCACATTTTAATAGCAGTCATCCTGCATGATGATAATGGAGTGTTGGCTGGACATGGCAATCAATCTTTATCAATTAGTCAGTAAGTGACCTACACGATGCAAGGAAAACCCAGTGGCTTTGGAGGCACAGTTCCAAAGTTATTTGTCTCTCTTAACTTGCTGCATTTACCATATCGCATACCTCAAATTACTTTAAATCTTTCGTTATCAACATCATTTCCTGAAAGTGTTTTCTTATGGAAAAAAAAAATTCCATCTAATATATATTTGAACAATTCAATATCAGTCTTTTAAATAATTTCTCCGGGGATCCAGTTCCATAGATTGACAACTTTCATCGATGCATTTGAATTTAGCCCCCTTCATTAACTGGCTGCTCATTCCTCACGCTGATCTAGGTGAAAATGCTTGCTATTGTCCGTATCATCTTTTCCCTTTAGAATCCTAAACGTAGCATTCATATCACATTGCAACCTTGAGGTTGTGTGCAGTCTATGGGTGAAGCATCTTTAAAGATTGCATAGCTCATATCTTTATTCTCTGCAGAATTGAGTGGAAGCGCAGAATTGTTTCCAAAACATGATCTGAGTGACATTGGCCACAAAGTAAAATTGATTCACTGGCCTCCGTGCGCATGACATACCTACATAAAGATATCACTGGACAAGCAGGCTTTGACATATAGTATTCAGCCACACAATACATGTTTACTGTTGTGGTCATCATTTTAAAGCTGACATGCACACTGAATAAACCACATGGACCTTATTTACAAAGAAGAAGATCTGCTTGTGTCTGCGTAAGGGCGCACTCTTCCCCTGGTCATAGTTGCAGAGAACCACTAAATCAAACCTACAATCTTCTCTTCTGAACCAAATATCAGCAGTCTGAAGAAGGGTCTCGACTCAAAATGTCACCCATTCCTTCTATCCAGAGATGCTGCCTGCCCTGCTGAGTTACTCCGACATTTTGTGTCTCCCCAATTAAAGTTTTTTTTCTTTTTTGAGAGATGGACACACCATCTTCTCCAATACTTGTTAGTTGTCCAACTTCATCACCACAATGCCCAATAACACATTGGAAATGTTGGTTATCTGCTCCACTACTCATTGATGGACACAAAATGCTGGAGTAACTCAACAGGTCAGGCAGCATCTCTGGAGAAAGGAATAGGCGACGTTACGGGTCGAAACCTTTCTTCAGATTTTTCTCCAGAGATGCTGCCTGACCTGTTGAGTTACTCCTGCATTTTGCATCCGTCTTCAGCGTAAACCAGCATCTGCTGTGCCTTCCTACACCACCACTCATAGTATGGATCACAGATTCAATTCCACCCTCTGAAGTGACCGTTCCTTTAAATTTCTCCCATTGTACCTTAAATCCATGCCTTCTCGTTCTAGACTCCCTGGCCTTGGAAAAAGACTCTGACTATCTATCCCATTCATGCTCCTCATAATTGCATAAGGTTACATCACTTCTGTACTTTCCCTCTCAAAATAGAAAGAAGCAAGAGCCCCAGTTATGGAAAATAGGACAGTGAAATAAGACAGGTATTGCTATAAATCCCAGCATCATTATAGATGGAACAGGAATCAGTGAAGGATTGTTGCAATGGTCCCCTTCACAACCCTCCACACATTATTTCTCAGTGAGATTCCAGCAGGAATATTCCTTCATAGAAATCCTGGAAATACCTTTGTGTGAAGACTTTTCCCCAGGGACCCTCCCCCAGTCTTCCTCTACCCTCCATGAGAAGAGCATGTGCATTATAGTCATGGAGCCATGCAGCACAGAGAGAGGCCCTTTGGCCCACAATCTCCATGCTGAACATCAAAGACCTATCTGAAGGTATAGGTGGAGAGATCTGATAGAAGTATATAAAATTATGAAATGCATAGATAAGGTAGACAGTCAGAATTTATTTTTCTCAGTATGGCAACAATCAAATCTTAGATGGCATAGTTTTAAGATGAGGGGAGCAAATCCAGAATCCAGAATGATGTTAGTATCGCCAGCTATTTTTTGTACCTTATATCATTTTTAAGATCAATTTTAATAAGATCTAATTTTAATACCATCAAATTAGTAAGTGTACATTTTTTTGACAAAATGGAAGCAAGATTGGACACGAGTGCAGATTTTGCATTGACAATTTTGGGAGATAACTCTTTGTAGGAAGGAGTTGGAAGTGTAACAACTGACCGGAGGCGGTTTACATTTACCAGTCGTGGAAAAGTCCATGCATGCCTGTGCTAACCTCTGGTGTAACTGTGCAAGAAACGTAACCTGCAATTTCTAATTTTTATGTATGGAATGTAATTTAAAAATCATCGACACAGGCCAAAGGGCCCTTTCCTTTGCTGCACTGTTCTATGTTCCATGTTCTACATGAAGGTGCACATGACCCATGTGCTCACATGATCAAAAAATCTTAAGTGAACTCATCTTTACAAATTTGTACTAAAATACTTCGGTGAAATGAGGGCAAGTGAGAGTAAGTACAAATGTATAAACGCTTTATCTTGCGGCTGGTTTCGTTACTTCACAAAACACAGACATTCAAATTTCACATCAGTCCAACCAGTGATGCAGCCTTCTTCAGTAAGATAATGCAAACTATGTCTCAGGGGCCAATGAGCAAAATAACTTAATTTGCTCTTTTGCGGCTTTATATTTAAGAATTTCACTTTGACATTTCCCTCTCCCTCAATGCTGTCACTGGATGATTGAAGAATAATCCTTTTTGCCTCTTATTCCTAACCTTATGGCATTTTGCAGAAACCAGATAGACGGTGTCAAAAACATTCCTCATGCAGGGATTTGCAAGAAGCCTGTCAACAAAACCATCTCTGTTAGAATATACAGTATCGGTAGAAAATCCATCTCATTGAACTCAATGGAATGGAACTTTTTTCACTCAGCGTTTTCTCAACCTTCACTGAGTTCTTTGAACCAGGATTCATTATTTAATTGCATTTATGTGTTTCTTAGGATCTTCACCTACATTTTGTGGCTTTTTTGTGAATGTAAACTCTTCACAACTACATACAAAGGATAATAAAATTATTTATATTAATCCAAGTTTCTCTTGTGGAATCGCAGACAGAATTCCCAAAATATGGTAGACATTCAATTTCAATAATTACAAACAGCTCAGTAAAAAAGCTCAGAGTGTCACAGTCAGAGTGAGACCAAATATAAATTGAAGGAACAACACCTCATATTTTGTTTGGGCAGTTTATAACTTAGCGGTATGAATGTTGATTTCTCTAACTTCAAGTAATCGTTGCTTTCCCTCTCTCTCTGTCATTCCCCCACCCCAGTTCTCTGACTAGTTTCACTGTCCTCCTGATTAATTTCACTGTTTGTATGACTCATTGTCCATTTCCCCTCAACCAACAATGAACTGTTCTACATTTCCTCGAACATCGTCAGCTTTGGACTACCGTTTTCACACCTTACCCTTCCATATGTCTAGTTTCCCTCTCCCCTGACTCTCAGTCTGAAGAAAGGTCTCGACTCGAACCGTCACCCACCCCTTCTCTCCAGAGATGCTGCCTGTCCTGCTGAGTTCCTCCAGTATTTTGTGTTTATCTTCGGTGTAAACAAGCATCTGCAGTTCCTTCCTACACAGAAGTAACCCATTGCTTTAGCTGACTCCAATTTGCATTTGTGGCATTAGCTTGACATCATTGTTCACCCTGTTAAGGACATCATGTTTGGTTATTAAGGTAACTGCAGGTGAACAGAGTGTTTGATGGGGGTGGGAGAGAGTAGCATTTTGGAAAGCTGTATTATTTATAAATCCTGACCAGTCAAACAATTTCTCATCATTTTCCTACCATAAACTTATTTACTGCATGCTGAGTTGTAAATTTTCCCAATTTCCTTTCAGCATAGCAATTGAATCAGCATTTACTAAGCTATGCTTTTTTTATTATTGCTGTCTGTGCAATTTAGTTAGAAAAACACACAACAGCTGATAAGCTCGAAAATGCTGAGTGTATCATGCAATATATATGTGTTTATTATAGTTCCACACCCCAACCCCCACTCCCGTCAATGTGGTAACATTAGGATGGTGAAGAGTAATAAGACGATTTATAATAATGAGATGATTTTCATCACAGCCCAATGGTGCTGCATAACTGGGCAGTTTGTGACATCACAAGGTCACAAAGCATGGGAGTAGAAGTAGGGCATTCAGCTCATCAAGACTTGTGGGACTCACGCCGTTACATTACCTAAAGTATTAGATGCAATTATATTCCTTCATTGCAGGTATTCCCAAACAGATTCACTAAGTGAATTATTGGATAGAAAGATTGTACTACCATGACGTAAAGTAATTGTATTTACATTCAAAGAATGATGGATGATTTTATTGAAAATATACAGTATGTTCCTTATGGGGAATGACAGGGCAGCTGTTGTGATGTTTACTTTGGTGGGTGAATCTCAAACGAGTGCACCTCACTACAGGATTAGGTTCCGATAATTTAAAACTGAGCTTTTTACTTTAGAGCTACGACACAGAAACAGGTTCTTCAGCCCACCGGGTCTGCGCTGAACAGAGATCCACGCACATTGAGACTATCGTACACAAATCTGGGAAATTTTACAATTTTACCAAGCCAATTAACCTACAAACTTGTAAGCCTTTGGTGTGTGGTAGGAAACCAGAGCTCGCAGGGAAAACCCATGCAGGTCACAGGAAGAACATACCAACTGTATAGAAAAGCATAGTCAGGATCAAACCAGGGCATGTGGTGTTGTAAGGTAGTAGCTCTACTGTTGTGCCACCGTGTCACCTGAGCTGTATATGAACATCTCGCAGAGAGTGGCGAATCTCTGGAATTCTCCACCCTGAGACGGTTGTGGAGGCGAGATTATAGAAGGTAGTGGAAGAGAAAATTAACATATTTTTAAACAATCACTGAACCTGCACAGAGGAAGAGATAAGCCCTGGGGCAGATCAGCCAAGCTGGGGCAAGCTAGACGGACTGAGTGGCCTACTCCTGCTTCTATTTCCTTCTGTTTTTATTTTCTTGTGTTCTTGTGATGGAACTAAACTGTATTCTGATAAAACAAATTTGCTGTGGATAGGTATATGAAATGTTTATTTTTCCCCATAAAGCGGTGTAAGTTGGAGTTCCGCATCATTTGGAGGATGACTTGAGACAGACGTTTTAAGGTATGAAAGATAGTGTGTCGGATTTATCCTTGCTGTATAAGTTGATCACGTAACGGCAATATAAATCATATTTCACTGGAGATTAATAACACAAATAAGATATGGCTATGTTTATTTGTTGGATTAGTGACATATCAAAACTGTAAATGCTGTAAAAACCAGCAGGGCAGACAGCATATGTGGAAAGAGAAACAATCAATGCTTTAAATTTAGGACCCTTTATAAGAATTTGGAAATAGAGGGAGGAAATAGTTTACAGCAGCAGGGAATGTGGGAAGGGATGGGCCGAACAAAGGGATTATGAAAAATAGGGAGAGACCTTTTGGGATAATGGGGGAGGTTACAAGCACATAATGTTTCCCTGTCTGTATAATGTAACGAGTTATTCCCTTTATAAACACAAAATGCTGGAGTAACACAGTGGGGCAGGCAGCATCTCTGGAGAGAAGGGATGGATGACGTTACAGGTCCAGACCCTTCTTCAGATTCCTTTTTTTATTCCCATCCCTTCCCCATCTTCTCTGTTCTTCAATAGCAAATTATTTTTTCTCTCTTTCTCAGTTCTGATGAAGCTCTTGATAAAATCACATGACTAATAAGTCATAAGGTAATTAGTGATAGGAGTAGAATTAGGCCATTCGGCCCATCAGGTCTACTCCGCCATTCAATCGTGTCTTATCTACCTCTCCCTCCTAACCCCATTCTCCCCATTACCTCTGACACATGTACTAATCAAGAATCTATCTATCTCTGCCTTAAAAATATCCACTGACTTGGCCTCCGCAGCCATCTGTGGCAAAGAATTCAACAGATTCACCACCCTCTGACTAAATAGATTACTCCTCATCTCCTTCCTAAAAGAATGTCCTTTAATTTTGAGGCTATGACTCTAGTCCTAGACTCCCCCAAAATAGTGTAAACATCCTCTCCACATACTCTCTATCCAAGCCTTTCACTATTCTGTATGTTTCAATGAGGTCCCCCCTCATTCTTCTAAACTCCAGCGAGTACAGGCCCAGAGCTGACAAACACTCATCACAGGTTAACCTACTAATTCCTGGGATCATTCTTGCACACCTCCTCCGGACCCTCTCCAGAGCCAGCACATCCTACCTCAGATATGGTGCCCAAAAGTGCTCACAATTCCAAAATTCCAAATGCGGCTTTACTTGTGCCTTATAGGGCCTCAGCACTACATCCCTATTTTTGTATACAAGCCCACTTGAAATAAATGCTAGCATTGAGCTTTTTCTAATGACTCAAATTCATTATGATCTTTGTTTACCTTTGCTTTATAGAAAAAAAAAATCCTAAGGAACTTAATTGTTCATAATTTGTGTTTCTGGTTTCACATTAATCAATACATTAAAAATATCAATATAACTAATTCCTTGCATTAGAAACAAAGTTTCTGACATCCCTTATTCAATGGGAGATGAATTCATAATTTCCCTGGAATCACTTAGAGTGCCTTTTATTGCTGAAACATATTCAGGTTAACAGGTGGTTATGTTTTGCAGGGCTGAACAAATAATAATTTACTTGATTTGTTAATGTCTTTGTTGTTCAAATGACTGTCCTCAATTGCTTGTTATTCAGTGTGACCTGTAGCTCGATATATACAATTTTTTCCCATTACAACAATTTTTTTGTTCTGTAATCATTTCCTACCATTTCAAAGCAATAAAAGAGATAGGAGAAAGCATGAAATTAGAGGGATAATAGGTGAACATTTCAATATTTATGGTTATTATTACAAATAGGCTTGAATAATAACAGGTATAAACATTATAAAATGAAACACTTGCAAGTAACTATGAACTTATAGGGCCGGTCCCACTTTTGGCAACAGCCGGAAAAGGTCGCGGGGTGACGCGGCGTGACGCCTATATCGTCGTGAGCTGTTACCTCAAGTGTCATGGCCTTTATCTTGTCGCCAATAGCAACAGTTAGCTTGATGTAGGTGCTGTCGTAGGTTGTCGTAGACTGTCGCCAGGTTGACGCCATCTGATTTTGGCTGTCGCCAGGTGCTGACTTCTGTGAATTCATGTGGCGGCAGCCTACGTCATGCTACGTCAACTGGCGACAGTATCGGCGTCACAAGAAGTCACGTTGCGTCATTTGAAAATAAGTGCACCACTCCACCTGTCTTCAGTTGACGCCATCAAGGTCAGAGCTTGTCATAGCTTGTCGTACTGACGTAGGTTGACTTCGGTTGAGTAGGCTGTCATCTCTATCGTCGTAGGCTGCCGTGGGTGTTGTTGGGGATTTACGTCGCGTGTCACGACGAATTGGGACGCCGGTTGACGTAGCTTGACGTCGACTAGGTGGCAGCCTGTCGAAGATATGGTCGTAGGGGGGCGGTTTCTCGGTTTCACGCCACGATAGTGACTGTCGCCGAAAAAGTTGCCTAAGTGGTACAGGCCCTCAACATACGACCAAATTTGATACAATCAAAATGTATTTCATTTTGTGTGCCTAGAATTATCTTGGATCTGCCCTAAACCTATTTCTCTCATCTTCATGAAGCAAACAAAAGATTTGATTTCAGATCACATCATCAAATTATGAGTCCATTTAGGGTAATGTTTTATGAATTGTCAGTAAGATGGGAAATGTATAATGCCTGCCTCAGTAGGCTGTTTGCATAACTTTATTAATGAAACCCAACAACATTTTCCACCTTCAGGAAAATATCATTTTTAAACCCCAGCATTTTGTTTGGAGATTGAAGCCATGTACTGATAGGCCACTGTTTAAATTCTGTAGAGGGCAAGACATTTTGATGCAGCAATCATCATCAGGTAAATTAATTGAATTTCCAGTCAGACCTTAAACTGAGTGTTAGGCCCACTATTGACAAGTGGTCAAGATGCATTTTAGATTATTCTGATATCTAAATACACAGAAAATTAACCTTCACAATGATAGCCTCTGGCCCTCCACACAGACCAAATACATTTATACAACTCCATTGGCACTTTATGATCATTGAACTCCATTGCACACAGTCATCGACCACAGTCCAAACTTTTCATGACATTGCAACTTTATACCTTGCCCGCGACCACCTGCCCCTCCTGACCAAGGTGTGTCCACCTCTTGTATACTCATCACCTGTTTCTTACCACACCTCTACATGGAAACACGACTCCCAAACTCAATCTGACACATGCAAATGTAGGAATACTGCATTTGATGTCATATGCCTGCAAATCTGGACTTATCAATCGGCAAATCCCAACATCTGCACAAATGCCAGTTTTCCAGACACCCTGCTCCCTCACAGATTTTGTAAGGACAGACGTTCAGCAATAGAAACTTTGTCTGTAGAAACACAGTACTGCAGCAGTTGGTTTACACAAAAGAACACAAAGTGTTGGAGTATCTCAGAGGATCAGGCATCATCTATGGAGAACATGGAGAGATGATGTTTTGGTTCGGGTCCTTCCTTCAGACTCATATTTTGGATTGGAACCCTACTTCAGACTGAAGATTATTTATATCATTATTTGCTGCAATCTCATTATTAGAGCTCTACGGGCTAGTGGAATCAAGAGATATGGGGAGAAGGCAGGCACGGGTTATTGATTGGGGACGATCAGCCATGATTGCAATGAATGGCGGTGCTGGCTCGAAGGGCCAAATGGCCTCCACCTGCACCTATTTTCTATGTTTCTATGTTTCTATGTTTCTTATTCAGTGATCATCGAGATTTTATTTATATCATCCTGCTCATTATTAGTGCAATCCCAAACTTCAAGACTAAGTACTTAAGCACCGGGTACCCAGCAACCATGCACAATATCAACAATCTATTTGAGTCCACTGACATTTTTAACACTGAAAGATGTCTTATTTACATCACAAGCACCAATTTTTATGCCACAGGAAAGAAACTTTACAATGCAAGGGCAAAATGTCAGTCCATTTTTGGAACTGTCCCAATCCAAAAGAAGTCAACCTATGGTTCTGAATAGCTTCTAGATAAGAAATTTGTTTTTAAAGAAAACATGCTTTGAGGTAAAAGCTTCAACTCATTTCCAACCGTATCTTCGTCTGCGAAAATGGACTCACCAAATAATGTGGGTTAGAAACAGGAAGTGTAAATAAGAGGGAGTAATGAATTGTCGTATCAATTATCCAAAACAAAATAAATGAAGGAAATAAAAGCAAGAAATGGAAAAGTAATGGATGATGAAAATAAAAAGTTATAAAGTATTTATTTGATTTTCCACCATTTAATCTTCAACTGACAAGTATATGTGTTTTGTGGTTTATTTAACTCTAATGAAGTCCAATCGAGAATGCACAGAATTATACACAGGAGACCAAATGAGCTAAAGTAATGTGTGGTTTATTCAAGGCTTCTCGCACACCTATCTTCTACAAAACATTGTGGGCACCCAGGGAGCAATAAGTCCAATGGAACAACTCTTAAAGGGGTGACAGCTATAAAATAACTATCATTGTTTAAATCAGAGTCGCACACACCCATTAACAATAATTGAAACCTCAGAATAGATATTTTCCACATGAGGGTTACTTTCTGAAGCAGAAATGTAGGTGCAATATAAATAAGATATATTACACTGTTAAAAATGTAACCAACATTTGAATGAAGTACCCATACCACATTCAGTGGTTACAGAACTTTCATGGCCTTCATGTTTAGATAGCTGAGCCCCTGTCCCAGCACAATCTGTAAAGGAGCAGAGAAATCAGAAACTGCAGAAGCCGGACGCTTGATCAAAACACAAAGTGCTGAAGAATCGCAGCAGGTCTGGCGACATCTGGGGTGGGAAAAGATAATTGATGCTTAAGGGCCTGTCCCACCAGCATGCAACTCGATGCGATTAGCACGACCTAACGTGGTCGCTTGAGCCGTCCGGCGTCGCGGGGCCGGTCTCACTTCGATCGCCGGAGCCGTGCGGAATTGTGCGGAGTTCGTCCCGAGTTCGTCCCGATGCCGCGCGGGGCTCCGAAAAACCGACAATGTCCAAAAATCCCGCGCGGCAACGGTTTGTCGGCTCGCAGTCGCCGCAACATTTACACACCGCCCGGACATCGTGCCTCCGTGAAACTATTTGTAAATGCCTCCGTGACCCTCTATGTGTGTGGCTCCGTGGCCCTGTATGTGTGTGTGTCTCGGTGCCCCTCTCTGTGTGCCCCTCTAAGTCCTGGCGAACTTACCTTGGACTTGCTTCAAGTTCGCCTCGCTTTGCGCCGCGTTGCGCCACTCACCCAACCTCCGCGCGGCCCCTACTGCCGGTTTAGTTGCGCTTGCCGCATGCAGGCGCATGCTGGTGGGACCGGCCCTGTACAGGGGATCACCCAACCTCCGCGCGGCCCCCGCTGCCGGTTTGATCGCGTTCATCGCATATAGTTGCGTGCTGGTGGGACAGGCCCTTTAGCGTCTGGGCCCTCCTGAATAATTGAATTGAATTGAATTCATTTTACTAGTCAAGTATGCATCCATACAAGGAATTTCCTTTGGTGCTTTGCTCGCAAATAACAACATGATATACAGTAAACAATTAAGAATAAAACATTCTAGTTTAAACATGAAAAATGAAATAAAATACCAGAGCACAAGGAGGCTACAGACCTTTGGCTGTTGAGTGGAACTACTGCTCGTGTGTACCCTTCGTGTGTTTTCATGTCTGGCTGTGGCGGCTTTGACAGTTCGGAGTCACCTCCCAGAGGAAAGTGTTTCAAATAATTTGTGGCCAGGGTGAGAGGGGTCAGAGATGACTTTACCCGCTCTCTTCATGGCCCTTGCAGTGTACAGTTTGTCAATCGAGGGAAGGTTGCAGCCAACAACATTCTCGGCTAATTGAACGATGCGCTGCAACCTCTGGATGTCCTGCTTGGTGGCTGAGCCAAACCAGACCATGATGGAGAAGATGAGGACAGACTCTATGATGGCAGTATAAAACTGTGCCATCATTGCCTGTGGCAGGTTGTGTTTTCTCAGCTGCCGCAGGAAGTCCATCCTCTGTTGGACCTTTTTGACTGTGGAGTCGATGGTGAAATGAAATGAAAATGAAATGAAATGAAATGAAATGCCTTTATTTGTCGTTGTAAGCACTGCATACAATGGAATTGTTGTTGCCACTCCATTGGTGCATAATATACAAACATAAAAACACAGGACACAATTTAAAAACAATGTTAAAAACTAGATATTAAGATAAGTAAGTAATCAGTATTGCACATGGTAATAGTAAAGTTCAAGGTGGGTGGCAGCATGGAAGATGCATCAGGAATAATACTCTGTGTTTTTTCATATTGAGTGTGAAGATTGCTTTGGGGAAGGAATGGTCTCTGAGTCTGCAGGTGTGTGTTTTGGCTGACCTGTAATGCCTGCCAGAGGGCAACAGTTCAAAAAGGTGGTGACCGGGGTATGTGGAGTCTTTGACGATGTTAGTGGCTCTACTGAGGTAGCGTGAGGTGGCAATATCCTCCAGAGATGGCAGTGGGCAGCCGGTGATTCTCTCTGCTGTTTTTACCACTCTCTGGAGCGCTTTCTTCTCTGCAGCAGAGCAGCCTGCATACCACACTGACATGCAATATGTCAGTAGACTCTCAATGGTCGTCCAGTAGAAGGCCACCAGCAGCTTCTTCTTGGTGTTGTGCCTCCTGAGTACTCTCAGGAAGTGGAGTCTCTGTTGTGCTCTCTTGACGGTTGCGGTGGTGTTGGCCGACTAGGAGAGGTCCTCGGAGATGAGGACTCCTCGGAATTTGAAAGTCTGCACCCTTTCCACACATGCCCCATTTATGTTGAGCGGGGCCAGGTCTGCGTCCCGTTTGCTCCTGAAGTCCAGTATTAGTTCCTTTGTCTTTGTGGTGTTCAGTGTCAGGTTATTTACTGAACACCACTCTGACAGTCGCTGTATCTCGTCCTGTATGCTGACTCGTCTCCCCCTGAGTTGAGCCCGATGACAGTTGTGTCGTCATCAAATTCAATCATTTTGTTGGAAGGGTGGGCAGGTGTACAGTCATAGGTGCATAAGGAGTAAAAGAGTGGACTCAGCACACAGCCTTGAGGTAGACCAGTGCTTAGTGTGATGGAGGAGGAGATGTGGGGGCCGGTTTTAACTCTGTGGGCAGTTTGTGAGAAAGTCTTTGATCCATGGCCTCCCATTTAAGGTCCCTGGAGATGATTACTTACAGTCAAAAGTACTGGCACTTTTGAAAAATATAAAAGTGGATAAGTCTCCAGGTCCTGACAGGATATTCCCTAGGACATTGAGGGAAGTTAGTGTAGAAATAGCCGGGGCTATGACAGAAATATTTCAAATGTCATTAGAAACTGGAATAGTCCCCGAGGATTGGCGTACTGCGCATGTTGTTCCATTGTTTAAAAAGGGTTCTAAAAGTAAACCTAGCAATTATAGACCGGTTAGTTTGACTTCAGTGGTGGGCAAATTAATGGAAAAGATACTTAGAGATAATATATATAAGTATCTGGATAAAGAAGGTCTAATTAGGAACAGTCAACATGGATTTATGCCTGGAAGGTCATGTTTGACTAATCTTCTTGAATTTTTTGAAGAGGTTACTAGGGAAATTGACGAGGGTAAAGCAGTGGATGTTGTCTATATGGACTTCAGTAAGGCCTTTGACAAGGTTCCTCATGGAAGGTTGGTTAAGAAGGTTCAACTGTTGGGTATAAATGCAGGAATAGCAAGATGGATTCAACAGTGGCTGAATGGGAGAAGCCAGAGGGTAATGGTGGATGGCTGTTTGTCGGGTTGGAGGCAGGTGACTAGTGGGGTGCCTCAGGGATCTGTGTTGGGTCCTTTGTTGTTTGTCATGTACATCAATGATCTGGATGAAGGGGTGGTAAATTGGATTAGTAAGTATGCAGATGATACCAAGATAGGGGGTGTTGTGGATAATGAAGAGGATTTCCAAAGTCTACAGAGTGATTTAGGCCAGTTGGAAAAATGGGCTGAAAGATGGCAGATGGAGTTTAATGCTGATAAATGTGAGGTGCTACACCTTGGCAGGACAAATCAAAATAGGACGTACATGGTAAACGGTAGGGAATTGAAGAATACAGTTGAACAGAGGGATCTGGGAATAACCGTGCATAGTTCCTTGAAGGTGGAATCTCATATGGATAGGGTGGTAAAGAAAGCTTTTGGTATGCTAGCCTTTATAAATCAGAGCATTGAGTATAGAAGCTGGGATGTAATGTTAAAATTGTACAAGGCGTTGGTGAGACCAAATCTGGAGTATGGTGTACAATTTTGGTCGCCCAATTATAGGAAGGATGTCAACAAAATAGAGAGGTTACAGAGGAGATTTACTAGAATGTTGCCTGGGTTTCAACAAGCTAAGTTACAGAGATAGGTTGAATAAGTTAGGTCTTTATTCTCTGGAGCGCAGAAGGTTAAGGGGGGACTTGATAGAGGTCTTTAAAATGATGAGAGGGATAGACAGAGTTAATGTGGACAAGCTTTTCCCTTTGAGAATAGGGAAGATTCAAACAAGAGGACATGACTTTAGAATTAAGGGACAGAGGTTTAGGGGTAACATGAGGGGGAACTTCTTTACTCAGAGAGTGGTAGCGGTGTGGAATGAGCTTCCAGTGGAAGTGGTGGCGGCAGGTTCGTTGGTATCATTTAAAAATAAATTGGATAGGCATATGGATGAGAAGGGTATGGATGGTTATGGTATGAGTGCAGGCAGGTGGGACTAAGGGAAAAAAGTTGTTCGGCACGGACTTGAAGGGCCGAGATGGCCTGTTTCCGTGCTGTAATTGTTATATGGTTATATGGTTATATGATGGTTCCAAGGAACCTAAATTACGCCACCGATGTGACAGTGGTGGTGTTGATGGTGAATGGGGGAAGGGAAGGGGGAGCTCTCCTAAAGTCTACAATCAATTCCACTGTCTTAAGAGCTTTAAGCTCCAGGTTGGTGCAATGGCACCAGGACGTCAGCTGTGTCACTTCCTGTCTGTAGGCAAATTCCTCCACATCCTGGATCAGTCCAATGAGAGTTGTGTCATCCGTAAACTTGAGAAGCTTGACAGAGGAGTCTGTGGAGGTGCAGTTGTTGGTGAAGAGACAGTAAAGGAGAGGGGAGAGTACGCAGCCTTGCGGTGCTCCTATGCTGAGGGTCAGCAGATCCGAGCTGTGCTTTCCCAGCCTCACGTGCTGCTTCCTGTCTGTCAGGAAGTTGGTGATCCACTGACAGAGGGGTTCAGGCACAGTAAACTGGGTGAGTTTGGAGTGTAGTAGCTCTGGCACAATGGTGTTGAATTCAGAGCTAAAATCTTGGTTGATTGCTAGGTTGACGGCGTCATCTGCTGATCTATTGGCCCGAGATGCAAACAGCAAGAGGTCCAGCAGGGAGGTTGTGATTTTTTCAGGTGGGCCAGCACAAGTCTTTCAAGGGTCTTCATGATTACAGAAGACCCTTGAAATCAGACCCATTAAATCGTGCTTTTGAATACAGGAACAATAGTGGAGACTTTGAATCAGGCAGGGTTTCAACCTGACACACCACCTATCCATTCCCTTCATAGATGCTGCCAGACCTGCTGAGTTCCTCCAGCACTTTGTGGTTTGATCTTTGAAGAAGTAGGATGGAAAACAAATTTCTAACTTTTAATGCTGAAATCTGACATCTGATGAGTGCTGACAATACAGGCATATGACATCTGGATACAGGAAATCCACATGTAGCAGAGGCAGAACATGGGCAAAAAGAGCAGAAAAAACTCAGATTACTTGTTAATCCATGCCCAGTTTATTTAACTGTCAAATGTTCAGAATCTTATGGGGAGAAGGCAGGAGAATGGCATTAGGAGGGAGAGATAGATCAGCCATGATTGAATGGCAGAGTAGACTTGATGGGCAGAATTGCCTAATTCTGCTTCTATTCCTTATGACCTCATGAATTTTGTAGATTCTCTCTGACATTTAGTAACATTAAAAAGTCAAAAATGTATGAATTCAAATATTTGTTTAACCTTAAAACCAAATAAGCAGGTGATTAAATTTTATAAATACATTTCAAGAGTCAAATGTGTGATTTAACTAAATTTAAAAAAAGCATTCCCAAATATTCAAGTGTGCTCACATACAATAATACCAGTTCTCCTGTATTTTATCCACTGTGTACAAACATTGGAATCCAAGTAGTACAGCAGAGATATATACAAAAGAGCAGAAATCTGCCCGAAAATCTGTACCAAATACGTCCTGGTGCATAAGTATTATCTCCATTTAAGAACCCGGGATTATTTCAGAGGGATCAGAGGAAGATTTAGTTAATTTAAAAATCAAAACAAAGTGTTGCAGACCCAAAATGTTTTTATTTTCCATAGATGTTGCCTAACTTGCTGAGTTATCCCATCATTGTCCATTTTTATTTTAATTAATTTATGTATTTTAATTTAATTTAGTCAAACATTTCAATTGGTTTTAAATGTTTTTAATATTTTGCAAAGTATTTTAATCAATTATTTTTTGACTTTTTAAAGTTATCCAAAGTCAGAGAGATTCTGAAACATTCAGAACGATTTGGCAGGACTGTGCCAATAAATTAATACCAAGATATCTGGAAAGTTAGCTCTAAATTGAGTGCGAAGATTTGTGATAAGTGAGGGCATGACTACAGGCAGCTTACTATTGACATCATATCTTGTGCCATCAACATCTTAATAACAGCAGGTGGGCATGAATTCATCATCATTCTATGACAAAACATTTAATAGCACAGCAAATAAAGTTTTGTCATAATCTATTTGTTGCTTTAAGGGATTTCTAAAAATGAATAATTCTAATTGTTATTTGCAATCCTCCAGTAACTCATTCCATGTAAATGCGCCCAGTTCATACATGCTTCAATGTTGTAGATATATGCAAAATGTTATGCTTTTAAACTGTAGCACCTATTTACTATAATCTGTGGAGGCATTGTCACCACATCACAATAAAATTATGGTTTATATAAATATTATTCATGGATTATAATTTGGACATGTCTAATTCATTCTTATAACCTAATTGGTTCTGTAAGTTAGTTTCATAAAACAAAATACAATAAAAAGTGCTACTGACACTTGTCCGAAGAAATGCATGAATGGGTTTTGCACTGAGCTGTGATGTATATGCTTGAATGCTGTTGTCTGCTTGCTGCCAAACTATACCCGAGCCTTGCCAATTCAGCAGCTAAAATGGTTGGAAATTTCTTCAGAGTTCAAAAACAATAAAACTGTCACACATGAACATTTCATCAGAATGTCACATGATTAAACTTTGATGATGTACAAGGGCCAAAGGAAATTTATCCAAGAGTATTGTAAACATAAGCTACATTTAAGGAGGCTCAGATAAAATGTCATCATAGGAAACATTTTAAAGGACTGAGAAATCGATCAGTATGCTGGTAAAATTGTAAATAATCTGTGTGCCTTCTGGACTGATATTAATGGGAAAACATCTAAAATGTTGCATTTATAAAATAACTACAATCATTTTACGATGACGTGACAAAGAATGGATGTTATTACAGAGCCATGGAGTCAGTCATACGGCACTTAAACAGGCTCTTTGGCCCAACGTCCATATCGACCATATCTAGGCGAGTCCTATGTGCCCATGTTTGGCCCATATCCGCTTAATGTATCCAATACATATACCTGTCCAAATGTCTCAAATATTATTATTGTACCTGCTTCCTTTGGCAGCTAATTCCACATGCCCACTGACCTCCTTGAGAAAGATTTGCCCCTCAGGTTCCATCATTTAATCTTTTCCCTCTCTCCTTAAACTTATGCCCTCTAGTTCTTGCTTCCCCTACCCTGGGAATAAAAACTCTGTGCACAGCCCATCTATTCCCCTCATGATTTTAGATACTTCTATACAATTACCTCTCAACCCCTTTGCACTAAGGAATAAAATCATAACGTATCTAACCTCTCATGATAGCAGCCCCTTAAGTCCTGGCAATGTATATTACTAAAAGTCTCATCTTGACCACTTCCTGTTGCACTGTATATTCATTTTAGAAAACATGTTGGCACTTACAGCTGTGATTTTTGGCCGTCTTACTCAGATTTTTGGCCATCCCCCCTCCGCTGGTCAGGACAAGAGGATTTTTCCCATCGATGAAAAATAAAAGACTTATTAATGTTTAAAAAATGTTGAGATTCTCTCTCCTGAAGGCCACGCCCCTTCCAGAGGGACTATAAAACCCGGAAGTGTTGAGTGCCTGAGTCAGTCTGTGCGAGATAGGGGAGCGAGAGGGTCACGTCTCTCAGTCTGAGCTGTGAATAACACTGAACACATGTCTACCAGACTGTGAGTGTCCTTAATGTGGTTTGAAAATGCAAAAGTGTTTTTTGGTTTGGAAATGCTTGCTAAAAGTGTATTTTAGTTTGAAAATGCTTGCTAAAAGTGTGTTTTGGTTTGAAAATGCAAAAGTTGCCTTTGGTTTGAGAATGCTAAAGATGCATTGCCTAATCTAAAAGTTGGTTTGAGAATGCTAAAGTTGCCTTGCCTAATTAAACATTTGGTTTGAGAATGCAAAAGTTGCATTGCCTAATTGAAAAGTTGGTTTGAGAATGCAAAAGTTGCCTTGCCTAATTGAAAAGTTGGTTTGAGAATGCAAAAGTTGTATTGCCGTCAAAATAATTAAAAGTCTAATCTTGCCCACTTCCTGTTTGCGTTCTATATTGATTATAGGAAAAATGCTACCACTCATGGCTGTGATTTTTGGCCTTCTTACGCAGAATCCCCCTCATCAGGTGCTGAGGACTTTTCCCATCGTTTAAAAATAAAAGAGTCATTAGTGTTTTTAAAATGTTGAGATTCTTTCGCCTGTCAATCACACCATGAAGGCCACGCCCTTCTGGTGGGAGGGACTATACAACCTGGAAGTGTGGGCGTGGCTCAGTTTCTGCAAGAAAGGGGAGGGAGAGGTCATGACTCTGTCGCTAGTGGCCTTGCACCCTGCTTGAAATGGTAGGAAACTGCATTTGAATTTGGTGGCCTTGCACCCTGCTTGAAATGGTATGAAACTGCACTTGAATTTGGTGGCCTTTCATCCTGCTTGAAATGGTATTAAACTTAATTTGAATTTGGTGGCCTTTACCCTGCTTGAAATGGTGGGAAACTGCACTCGAATTTGGTGGCCTTGCACCCTGCTTGAAGTGGTAGGAAACTGCACTAGAATTTGGTGGCCTTGCACCCTGCTTGAAGTGCTAGCCCACCAGCCTTGAGTGAGTCAACTGCCAGCACACCAGGCTTGAGTGACTGCACCGCCAGCCCAATAATCCATTCGGCCCACAATGTCCATACTAGCCCTCTGGAAACCAGTCCCTTCAGCCCACAACACCCATACTAGTGCTCCAGAAAGCCCACCCCCCCAACCCACTGGCCACTAATATTGGAATTGGTGGAGGGGTGGAATATTGCGTTGGGGGACCAGCCCTCTCGTGAGAAGCTGGGACCCAAGGGGTCCCACTTAGTCTAGTGTCCTCATAAATCTTCTCTACACTCTTCCCACTATTGAACCATTGAACCAGCTTAATGCATATTTCCTTTATCAAGATGATCAAAACTGAACACTATACTCCAAGTGCAGCCTCACCTATGTTTGGTACAATTTTATATAATGTCCCACCTTCTACTCAATTCCCTAACTGATGAACGGCAGCATGCCAAAATCCTTCTTTACCTCCCTATCTCCCTGCGATGCAAACACTGTACTTGTACTCCAATATCATAAGCTCGACAATACTCTCAGGTCTCCGTATTGTGATGGTCCTGGCCCAGTTTGACATCCCAAAATGCAACACCTAAGACATCTCTGAATTAAACTCCAATTACCGTTTCTTGTCCACTTGCCTAGCCAGCTGATCAAGATACCCTAGTAATTCTTGATAATCCATCTTCACTGTCTACGATACCACCTATTTACTAATCATGCCTTGTACGTTCTCATCCAAATGGCTGATACTGATGACGAATAGCAATGGGCTCAGCATCAAGCCCTGAAGCATATCACTAGTCACAGGCGTTGACTGAAAAATTAACTTCCACAGCATTCTAATCACCTCCCCAACCACTACCTTCTTCTTCTTTCAGTTATGTCAATTCTATACCCAGTTAGCAAGCTCTTCTTAGATTCCATGCAATCTAATGCCCCTGTCCCACTTAGGAAGCCTGAATGGAAACCTCTGGAGACTTTGCACCCCACCCAAGGTTTCCGTGTGGTTCCCGGAGGTTTTTGTCCTCCGGAAACCACCTTCAACTAGCATCGCAACTGGCTTTGACTAAAAAATAACCTATTTTTAAAACGGAAACCACTTTCGACCATTAGGGTGACTGACAAAAACCTCCAGGAACCACCGGGAACCGCACAGGGGCATAACTTTCCATAGCAGCCTGCCATATGCAGGGGTGGATTTAGATGAAGAGAGGCCCTAGGCTGTTCCACTTGTGAGGCCCCTCCCAATCCCCCACCCCCACAACTAGAGGAAGATGGTCCACCAGATTGACACTGATTTGCAGCCAAGCATGGCCAATGAGATAAGGGGCTGGAAGGCTGTGCTTTTATTTATTAATTTATTGCCAGTTCTAGTGTCGAGTTATCAGCTTAAAACACTATTATTCTGAAATGGAGGGCAAGGGAAATTACAGAAGGGTTGTTTAGAGATTACAGTGCGTTATGATTGCATATGTAAGAAAGGCCTATGACAGTGTCAAAAATATTATACATCTTGCAGGGCTCTCACTTAATCTTTTTTATCTGTTGTCAGCTTTTTAAGTTGCCATATGACAGTTTAGGTGGTCATTTAAGACAGCTTGCATGACGCGTGCAATAATGTGCTCAGACGATGTGCGTAGTTACCAGTCGGAATTATGCTCAATGAAGCATTCACATATTATTTCTGCTTCAAATAAAGTTACAAACTAAACATATTCACCAATCAAGACATGATATATACCACAATGACATGCAGCAAAATTATAATACAGTATCTCAACTATTTTTACACTTTACAATGAATGCAATTTCTATTATTTCTTTGCACTTCCAAACAAAAATGTGGTTGGATTATGCAGCATATGATAAACCTCAGTGAGACCAAGCACAAACTTGGCGATCGCTTCGCACAACACCTCCACTCAGTTCGCAATAACCAACCTAATCTCCCGGTGGCTCAATACTTCAACTCCCCCTCCCATTCCAAATCCGACCTTTCTGTCCTGGGCTTCCTCCATAGCCAGAGTGAGGCCCACCGCATATTGGAGGAGCAGCACCTCATATTTACTTGGGTAGTTTACACCCCAGCGGTATGAACATTGGTTTCTCTAATTTCAGTAGTCCTTGCTTTCGCCCTCCTTCCCCTTCCATTCCCAGCCCTCCCACAGCTTACTGTCTTCTTTTTCGTGTCCCCTCCCCTGACACCAATCTGAAGAAGGGTCTCGACCCAAAACGTCGCCTATTTCCTTCGCTCCATAGATGCTGCTTCACCCGCTGAGTTTCTCCAGCATTTTTGACTACCCATTCACACACGTTCTGTTATCCCACTTTCCTCACCCACTCCCTACACATTAGGGGCAATTTTACAGAGACAAGTTAACCTACAAAGCCAATGCATCTTTGGGATGTGGGAGGAAACCCACACGCTTGCAGGGAGAATGTACAAATTCAACACAGACAGTGCCCGAGTACAGGATCGCACACAGATCTCTGGCGGTGAGGCAGCAAGTCTACTAGCTGTGCCACTACATTTTGTTTTCCAACACACAAAAAATGCTACGTTTATAACTTTGGTTACTAAAAAAATGGAAATATCCATTTTCAGTCTTAAATCTCCAAGTGATGCCATGTCCCCGTTTACAGCTACTGTAAGTTTTAATTAAGTTCAAGACTATGGGGCAGTACATTGGCCATAAAGTTGCTGCCTAATAGTGCCAGAGACCCAGAATTGATCCTGAATATGGGTGCTGTCTGTATGGAGATTGCTCCTTTTCCCTTTGATCACATGGGTTTTCTCTGGGTGCTCTTGTTTCCTTCCACATTCCAAAGGTGTGCAGGAACCTATTTCAGAACGAACCCAAAACATACTATTTTCCTTTTGTCCAGAGATTCTGTCTGACTTGTTGAGTTACTCCAGCTTTTTGTGTCTATCTTCAGTTTAAACCAGTATCTGTAGTTCCTTCCTACACACACGATACTATATTTCAGAACTTTATTAATCCCAGGAGGGAAATTGTGTGTGTGTGTGTGTGTGTATATATATATATTATACACACATACACACACACACACATATATATATATATATATAGATATATATATATTTATATAGTTATATATTCATATATAAATATACACCGTTTTGTTTTCTCGTTTATAACATTGTTTACAGAGTACTATGTTTACATATTCTCTTGTGCTGCTGCAAGTAAGGATTTCATTGTTCTAACTGGGACGTGAGAGAATAAAACACTCTTGACTCTTGACTTACTCCGCTAATGTGTGGGATAGAACTAGTGTACGGGTGGTCAGCTTGAACTCGGTGGGCCGAAGGGCCTGTTTCCACACTGTATCTTTAAATTAAACTAAAAACACTAAAACCAGAGGGAGTCTAAAGAAGGGTATCTACCCGAAACGTCACCCGATTTCTTCTATCCAGAGTTGCTGGCTGCTCCATGGAGTTCCCCCGCACAATTAAAGCATGGAATAGTCTTCACCCCACCATAGTTACCCAACCAGATGCAACTAAATTTAAGTTTGCTCTTTTTTCCCCAAGAACCCTTTTATGCTTAAGTCCAAGTTAAGAGTCAAGAGAGTTTTATTGTCATGTGTCCCAGATAAGACAATGACATTCTTGTTTGCTGCAGCACAACAGAATATGTAAACATAATACAGAACAGGAGATAATTCAGTGTGTTTATATACCATAGACCATATATATATACACAATAAATAAACAGATAAAATGCAATAGGCTGTTATTGTTCAGCCCTCCACCACCTCCAGTTTAAATTCCATTTAGAATATTTTTGGAGGACCAAGAAACCAGAAGCAAGAGTTACTCCAGGGAGTTATTCCAGCTCCAGGGTCAGGGAGTGATTCTGCATTGGTTTTCAGTGGTCGCTGCGAGGCGGCGACCAGACAGCAATGGCGGCCAGATCTCCCACAATTCAAAGCGAGGGAGAAAGTGTCCAGCACTGACAAGTTGCCTTGGCAGTGTGCATGTGTAAGGCAGCCTGCTGTGCCGGTGGATGAGGAGCGAGTAGAGAGCGGAGCCCGACGGCCCAGACACGGATACGGATGGCGGGCGGAGACGGAGAGTGACAGAGAGAGAGATAGAGAGGGGGGCCCGCCCAGAGTTGAACGGCAGGTGTCCGGTCTTGGCCAGAGGCCCCCTAGATTTTGAGGGCCTGGTAAATCCGGCTCTGCGAGGCCCCTCTAGATCTTGAGGCTCTAGTCTTAAGCCTATGAAGCCTATACGTAAATCCGGCCCTGGCCATATGGAACCTTGCCAAATGCCTTGCTGAGGTCCAGAAAGACTACATCTATGGCCTTGACCTCATTGACGTTCTTGGTTACATCTTCAAAAACTCAATCAAATTCAAGATCTTCCAAAACCATGCCAACTAACTGTAATCTTTCCAGATGCATATATACCTTATCTTTCAGAATTCCATTCAATTACTTTCTATATTATAGATGATACGGTTGCTGGTCTATAATTCCCAGGTTTTTCTTTACAGCCCTTCCTATTTAGAGGCACAGCATTAGCAACTCAATCTTCCGGCACCTCACCCATACCCAACGATTATTCACATATCTTAGCAAGATCCCATGCAATGACTTTGCTTCCCACAGTGTCCTTGGATAGACTCTGGAGATTCATCTACCTCATATGTCTTAGCACATTCAGCACCTCCTCGAATGTAATACTGATATCTCCATTAACTTTCTCAAGTTCCCTAATCTTTGTGTCTTTCTTTGTGGTAAAAACAAAGGAGAACTATTAATTACGGGATCTGAATGATCAATGATCAATGGATTCTTTATTGTCACATGTACCAGCTGCAGCCAAATACAGTTTTTTGATACAGATCTGCAAGACTATCCCCTTTCCTGCAGCTCCACGTATAGATGACCACTTTGGTTTCTGAAGGGTCTATTCTTTCTCTTGTTACCCTTTTTCCCTTAATGTATCTGTAAAATAAAATCTCTTTGGATTTTTTTTAATCGTATCTGTCAGAGCTATTTCATGCACCCTTTTTGCCCTCCTGATTTCTTTTTTTATATATGCTCCTCAATTCCTTATACTCCTCTTGGGACACACTTGATCCCATCTGACTACATCTGTCCCCCGCCTTCTGATTCCTGTCCAGAGCCTCAATTTCCATTGTCATCTTGACTTTTAAAAGCTTCCCACTTTATTGATGTCCCTTTGCCTGCAAACAAACTATTCCAATAAACTTTTACAAATTCCTGTCTAATACTATCAAAGTTGACCTTGCCCCAATTTAGAACTTTAACTTGAGTACGCACCCTGCCTCCATCCATGATTATTTTGAAGCTAATAGGTTGCTTAATTTAGCTTAGTTTAGAGATGGAAACAGGCCCTTTGGTGTACTGAGTCCATACCAACCATCGATCACCCGCACATTAGTTCTAGCCTACACACTAGGGACAACCTATGGAAGCCAATTAACCTACACACCTGCACTGCATGTGGAGGAATGTGGGAGGAAATTGGAGCACATGTACAAACTCCATACAGACAGCAACCATAGTCAGGATTGAACTCGGGTCTCTGGCATTGGAAGGCAGCAACTCTAACACTGTGCCAATATGCCACCCAACAGTGTTAGTCCCAAACAGCTCACCCACTGACACTCCCATCCCTTGTCCTTTCCCATTTCTTAAGTTGAGGTACAGTTTTGCCTTCTCTCTTGCTTGAGGAAACTTTTATGAACTCCCATGACAACATCCCATCTAAGCCCGTGGCACTCTGGCAGCCCTAAATTATACTGAGAAAATTAAAATCCACTGCACTACCAATCCTATTAGTCTTGCAGCTGTTTGCAATTTCCCGGCACATTTGTTCCTCTAATTCTCATTGACTATTTGCGAGCCTGTGGTATAATCCCAACAAGGTGATCATACCCTTTTCATTTCCGATGATTTTCATCAGCGATAGAAGCCAAATTAAAATCATCAATGCTAAAGCCTTAAAAATTGAATATGGTGGATGATAGAACCATCATTACATGTTGAGGGAATTCACATAATGAAAATAGCATCTCAACTGCTTGAAAGATGTTGGGTAATTTCCCCTCTTCATCCTCTGACAATCACATCGAGATACATAACCCCTGTAAAGTGATTGGAATTGATTATATTTGCATAATTTGTATTATGTAACTCTATTCAACGTTGCAGGAGAACTAATCCATTTGTATCAGGAGTTGTTCCAACCGATTTGATTGTGTTCTGTTCACAAATATATTTTAGTTTTTGTTTAGTTTAGTTAAGAGATAGTGTAGAGGAACCAGGTCCTTCGGCCTACCTAGTCCATGGCAACCATTGATCACCCACTCAACACTAGTTCCATGTTATCCCACTTTCTCATGCACTCCCAACACCCAAGGGACAATTTTCATGGGCAATTAACCTACCTGCATATCTTTGGGATATGGGATGAAACCAGAGATAACATGCATGGTGACAGGGAGAACGTACAAACTCCACACAGACAACACACGAGGTCAGGATCGAACCTGGATCTCTGGCACTATGCAGCATCAACTCTACCACAGCACCACAGTGCCACCCTTGAAAACACCCTGGTGTGTGTATAAAGTATATGGTGCTTTAAAGTGAACTGTTGGCTTTATGTCCTGCGATATCTCTCTCCCTACATTTAATTCATTAGATACACAATAATGTTTGTTCATATGTTTTCTGACACCTCGGGCATTACTGATAACATGAGCAGAATTGCTGAAGTTGCAAATTACATCAGGTTATACAGAAAATTGCTGAGATATAATCTAAGCCGAGACTGCTCTCTCCATCACAAGACCTAGAAACTGAGTAACTAAGCAGATTATCAAGTCAGCCACATTTAACCCTTAAGGTTACCAATGTGACAGCATATTATAAGTTTACTCCTGTCCAGTTCATGAAATGATAGTAAAGTACTTGGGTTAGAAACATAGACAACATGGAAAAATAAGTACAGGAATAGGATATTCGGCACTTCAAGCCAGCACCGCCATTCAATATGATCATGGCTGATCATCTAAAATCAGTATCCCGTTACTGCTTTTTCCCATATCCCTTCATTCCTTTAGCCGTAAGAGCTAAATCTAACTCTCTCCAGAAAACATCCAATGAATTGGCCTCCACTGTCTTCTGTGACAAATTACACAGTTTCACAACTGGGTGAAAAAGTTGTTCATCATCTCAGTCCTAAATGGTCTACCCCTTATTCCTAAACTGTTACCCCAGGTTCTGGACTCTCCCAATATCAGGAACATTTTTCCTGCATCTAGCCTGTCCAATCTTTTAAGAATTTTATATGTTTCTATAAGATCTCATCCTTCTAAATTCCAGTGAATGTAAGCCCAGTCGATCCATTCTTTCATCATATGTCAGTCCCACCATCCCGAATTAACCTGGTGAACATATGCTGCACTCCCTCAATAGCAATAATGTTCTTCCTCAAATTAGGAGACCAAAATTGCACACAATACTCCAGGTGCAGTCTCATCAGGGCCCTTTATAACTGCAGTGGGACCTCCTTACTCCTAAACTCCAATCTTCTCGCAATGAAGGACAACATGCCATTACTTCACTGCCTGCTGTACCTGCATGTTTACTTTCAGTGCTGACTTTCTTCACTGCCTGCTGTACCTGCATGTTTACTTTCAGTGACTTATGTACAAGCACACCCAGGTCTCGTTGCACCTTTACTTATCCTAATCTGACACCATTCAGATAATAATCTGCCTTCCTGTTCTTGCCACAAAAGTGGATAACCTCACATTTATCCACATTATACTGCATCTGCCATGCATCTGCCCACTCACCAAACCTATCCAAATCACCCTGCAGCCTCATAGCATCCTCCTCGCAGCTCACACTGCCACCCAGCTTTGTGTCATCCGCAAACTTGGAGATGTTATATTTAATTCCCTCGTCTAAATTGTTAATATTTATTGTAAATAACTGGGATCCCAGCACCGAGCCTTGCGGCACCCCACTGGTCACTGCCTGCCATTCTGAAAAGGACCCATTAATTCCTACTCTTTGCTTCCTATCTGCCAACCAGTTCTCTATCCATGTCAATACACTACCCCCAATACCATGTGCTCTAATTTTGCACACTAATCTCTTGTGTGGGACCTTGTCAAAGGCTTTTTGGAAGTCCCGATATACCATATCCACTGGCTTTCCATTATCCATCTTACTTGTTACATCCTCAAAAAATTCCACAAGATTAGTCCAGCATGATTTCCCCTTCATAAATCCATGCTGACTTTGACCAATCCTGTCACTATATGGGCTTCCAAATGCGCTGCTATAACATCTTTAATAATTGACTGAAGCAACTTCCCCACTACCGATGTAAGGATAACTGGTCTATAATTTCCCGTTTTCTCTCTCCCCCCTCATTTCTTAAAAAGTGGTGTTACATTGGCTACCCTCCAGTCCACAGGAACTGACCCAGTATGGAGAGAACATTGGAAAATGATCACTAATGCATCTGCGATTTCTAGGGCTACCTCCTTGAGTATTCTGGGAGACAGACCATCAGCTCCTAGGGATTTATTTGCCTTCAGTCCCAACAGGCTCCCATAACAATGGTTAAATAATGAGTCTTGTTGAGGAGCAATGTCAAAACATTGGGGCTCCAGTCAGGCACAGGTATCACAACCCAGAAAATACGGGATGTGTTTATATACTAGAAAGCAAAATTACAGATAACACCAACAAAAGGAATGAAAGGAACAAGGTAAAGCAGGAAAAAAGATAAAGGCAATAGGCAGCATCTTATAGCTTCATAAACAAGGGTTTTGTGGTAGGTCAGCTGTATAGCTGGTAGGTGCTTATATTCTTATATTCCAGATGATATTCTGGAATTTAAAAACAAAACTAATTGGTATTAATAACATCTGCAAAAGTACTGGATTGGTGAAGAAACCCATCTGTTTCACTAAGTGCTTCAGAAAAGGGTGGTGGCATGGTGGAGCAGCGGGGGAGTTGCTGCCTTACAGCACCAGACACCCGGATTCGATCCTGACTACGGCTGCTGTTTGTACAGAGTTTGCTCCCCATTGGATTGCAACCTTGTTGTGGTCAGGGAGCTTGTGTGTCTCAGTGACCCCTAGAGCTATGCCAGCGGGAGATTCGTCTCCTGTTAGAGTCTCTCATGCTGGACAGGTCGAAGGGTAGAGGCGAGACGAAGAGTGATCCACTGGTCCTCCAGGTTGGTTGAGCACAAGGCTAACAACCCTGTTGCGTAAAACACATATGTTACAGAAATAGCAACTGAAGGAATCACCAAGGAATGGAGGACCTTTGTTGCTGCCCTACATGCCAGGAGGCATGATAGGCAGTAAGTAAGTAAGTAAGTAAGCTTTAAAAAGTTTGTTTATGCTCGTTGTGACCATGTGGGTTTTCTCTCCTTACTCCGGTTTCCTCCCACACTCCAGAAACGTACAGGTTTGTAGGTTAATTGGATTTGGTAAAATTGTGAATTGTCCCTGGTGTGTAGGATAGTGCTTGTATACGGGGTGATCGCTGGTCGGCACGGATCCGATGGGCCAAAGGGCCTGGCAAGTTACCTTTTTCAAAGTTAATAATGGTGACCATCCTCGTAATGCTCTGACCTTAAAAAAATAATAAATACAAAAAATGTATGCTAGAATCTCCAGCTAATCGGAGCTAAAACGTCAGCAACAATTAATTAATTGATGTACGTAAATAACTACCCAACTGCTGAAGGTATCAATGCTTCCTCAATAAATGTGTCCCTGCAATTTATTCTCATATCGCATAAAGCATTATGTAACAAATGACAACTTCATTTATAACAGGCACAATATAAATGCTAACATAAGATACTTCCAGGTTTTATGTAAATAGACAAAGACCCTAAAATTAAAAAAATATTTTTATTCTGCATGGGGAAACAAATCTTTATATATATTTAAAATCATGAGGTGAGAAATTGAAACATACCACAAAAAGTAAATTGGTTAACATTCCAACTTGAACATGTTTGGAAATATAAATTTCACCATTCACTAGGAAGATGCTTTGTGGGGATTAACACATCCATTATTTGAAACATATTTACAATCACTCTCCCCTTTCAGTGATGTGACACTCTACTATGTCTTGCACCTGCTGCAGAATTACTCCACTGAAATAATCAGAAAGAAAAAACAGATTCAAAAAGGACTAGAATATAGGCTTGAAGAAATGCTGGAGAGCTAGGAATTGTCATCAGGCTCACTGCATGGGCTAAGCATAACTTTCATTTCCAGTTATTACATTTGTATGATTTATCATTTGGAAGGTTCATAACACAATTTTCCTGTGGTAATTCAGTATTATACCTTGTGTTAGTCACGGTGTCATTCTATAACCTTGTGTACAACCTTTGCCTATGGAGTGCCTTCATCCTTCAAAGCATTTAAAGTGTTGCCTCTGCTTGTATCTGTAAATCTAATTGAAGATGTTCTAAATCTCATCTCCCTGTGGACGGTCTTTAAAGTTCACGTACGACTTCTGTGGTGCCATTACGCTATCCTATCTCCAAAATGTCTTAAAGCCCTACATTGTTTTGTTGTTTCTTCTGCATCTAGCCCTTGAGAATTCCTTATGTCTACCTCACTGTTCATGCACTGCAATGGCCAATCATGGCTCCTCACTCAGAAATTATCTTGAATACCTTTTACCCATTCTTTCCTACTGTCAATACCTTCCAGCCATTGTTAAGTCTATGATCTGCTCTTCAGTGGTCAATGGTGCTTTATTATCACATGTACAATGAATGGTGAAATTATTTTTTTGTATACAGTTCAGTATAGTATTGCCATACCTAAGCACAATCCCCTATTAGCAAAGTCTACAGAAATAGTTCACTGAGACCCCATGCACGAGTCGCCAGGTTTTGCCACCATTTTCAAAGTCCAGATAGGTCCGTGCACTCGGTCCTCTGGGGTGGCACCTGATCCAGGTGAGCCTCAGGCTGTTGCAGGGCTTCAACCCATTACCTCCATCCAGATGGTCCTGGGAACCATTGTCCTTTTCCTCACCCGGCCACTTTCAGCCTTATTGTCCCGGGGGTTCCTCACACAGCCGACCTTGAGGGTGCGAAAGATAAGAATCTGGTTGACTCTCTTACCAGTCCCTGGTCCTTGCTTTCATCATCGCTGCTTTACTCCATTCTCCTCTCTGGTTCTCTAGTCTTATGGGGACGAGCAAGGGCCGGGCTCGGTGGCTTCCTTCTATGGGCTCCCACAGGTCAACCTTTCTATCACTCTAGCTGCTACAATATTTGCAACTATATTTAAAGAAAAGGTTAACCATTCCTTAATCAGTTCCACTAATGTTTGTTCAGAATCTCACATGTCCAAATCCAATTCTCTATCAAGCTGCTCGGCATTTGTTTAGAAATTCATCCCCAAACAGTAGCATTGAATTCATTGTAGATTAACAGCAGCAAACTGCACTCAATGTCTGAAGTACGGCTGTATTGAAGTTAACTGGAGCACAATATGTTGCTGTTACTACAAAGCACACTCAGTGCTACCATACAGGGATGACTCATGGACAAAAAAATGTAATTCCAAATGAAAATAAGTGAATAAGTGAGTACTGAGGTGCCAGAGGAGAGAGTTGAGGCAGCGACTATCCCAACATTTAAGAAACAGACATGTACATGGATAGAACAGGTTTGGAGGGATATAGGCAAAACACAGGCTGGTGGGACTAGTGCATCTGGGACATGTTGGCCAGTGTGGGTAAGTTGGGCCAACGGGCCTGCTTCTACCCTGTATGACTCTGTGACTCTACGACTGAGGAAAAACAACATGTCCATGGGATTTTTGTATGCCAATTTTGCTCAAAAATACAAAATTAGTGCATATGAGATGTCTGTAGAGACAGATTTTTAATATTGTTTCAAGGATTTAGTCTTGTTTCAAGGAAAATGCCCGCAACCTTTTTTTACTCGCGGGCATTTTTCAGCATTGTGAAAAATACGCGCGACCTAGCTGAGGCCTCGAGTACGCGGGGATTACTCTTGAGCATGAAGGAGAGTTCAAAGACCTCCTAGGACCCCCTAGGACCTCATGTTGACCAAGCTGCGAGTATGAGTGGAGGGCAAACTCTTCTGAACTCACGGATTAGGTCGCCGCAGTGGGACAGCCCCTTAACCCACATACAGCCCCCTTCTTTCCCCCCCCCCAGTACATCACCAATCCATGTCCTCCAGAGATGCTGACTGACCTGCTGAGTTACTCCAGCACTTTGTACTTTTCTTTACCACATTTATAGCATAGCTATAAGGCAATTAAAGCTTTTGTTTTGTCTAATTTCACGAACATTATTGGTTATGCTATTCGTTGAAATTCCAGATTATTTAATTATAGAAACATAGAAACATAGAAAATAGGTGTTGGAGTAGGCCATTCGGCCCTTCGAGCCTGCACCGCCATTCAATATGATCATGGCTGATCATCCAACTCAGTATCCCTTACCTGCCTTCTCTCCATACCCCCGATCCCTTTAGCCACAAGGGCCACATCTAACTCCCTCTTAAATATAGCCAATGAAGTGGCCTCAACTACCTTCTATGGCAGTGAATTCCAGAGATTCACCACTCTCTGTGTGAAAAAATGATCATGGGTGATCATCCCCAATCAGTTCCTGCCTTCTCCCCATATACAGTGTGTGAAGAATTATTTGATTCTTAAAGCCACATATGCCATACTGAAAGTTAAGGTCAGGCCGCTGGATTGTTAGTCCAGGCCTCTGGTTTACTAGTTCAGTAAATTGACTATTGGACCTGAACCATAGTCATGTCAACATTTTGTTTTTCATATATAAGGACACCCAGGTCACAGTGTTGAGCTCCATTCTCGAGCCTCTCTTCGTATGAACATTATTCTGATTTATATTATTCCTACTTACAGGAATAAACTAATATTTCCATGTGTTATATTCCATCTGCTTTAATTTTACCCATTCATTTATGACTTTGAAGTCTCTTTACGTCTTTGTCATAACTTGTTTCTCTCAGTTACATTTATATCAGCTGCAAATATCACTGTGACAACCTCTTTTCCTTCATCCAAGGCACAATATGCATTGTAAATAGTAGAGGCCACTGTAATGATTCTATTTCTCCTCAACATTATCCCCTTTCCCACACGTAGACACAACTGGTAAACATGAAATCCATTTATCTTCATTCTCTGATTTCTATTAATGTATCAATCCTCTCTTCCTGTGAAAGTATTATCGCAAATGCCATAAGTTCTTCTCTTACACAATAATCTGTTTATGAGACACCTTAGAAAATGCCTGAGGAAATTCAAAATTACCTTCTTTGGTTTCACTTTATCCAACGTGCTTACATCTCCAGCAAACTTTAATATTTCATTAAACTTGATTTCCCTTTCATAAAGGTATATTGATTTTGTTTCAATATACATGAATTTTCCATGTGGCTTGCTGTGTTTCCTTAAAATAGACACCTTTCACTCTCTGTCGCAGTAGCATGCATCTTTCCATGCCCTGGCCCTACTTGAACACTGGAGGATAGCTCAAGGATGGATCCACACCTCGCGAGATATCAGGCGGAAGTGAACTGCAGAGAGTCCAAGTAAAAGTAGCAATTGTGTGCCAATTTCCCCAAATGCAGGGGCATACATCAGTTCTGCTCCAGAACAATCAAATAAGGGCCTGAGAATAAGAGGCTAGTAATTGAAGAATTGTCTGCCGAACCTGAAACTGTTATGAAATGCCGAGGAGCATTGTGGCCATTTGCTGAGCCAGAAACAGACCTCTTCTAGCATGGAGGTGGTAGCCATCTCCATATCAACATTCTTGTTATCAGTTTCCCCGGACTCTGAAGAAGGGTCTCAACTCAAAATGTTACCTATCACTTTTCTCCAGAGATATTGCCTGGCCCACTGAGTTACTTCAGCTATTTGTGTCTATCTCCTATTATCAAGCATGGCTGGAAGGTCTGATGGTTTTTGCCTCGTTGTAACATAGGTGGAAATAATCTAAAACTTGAGTGCTACTGCAGCTGGCTGACACTACAACTCTGGGTGCGTAGGAAGGAACTGCAGATGCTGGTTTAAACCAAAGATAGACACAAAAAAACTGGAATAACTCAGTTACTGGAGGACAGGCAGCATACCTGGAGAGAAGGAACGGGTGACATTTCTGGTCTCGACCCGAAACGTCACCTGTTCCTTCTCTCCAGAGATGCTGCCTGTCCCGCTGAATTACTCCAGCTTTTTATGTCTAACGACAACTCTGGATATCTTTATTGGATGGGCCCTTGAGAGCTTCAGTGCAATGAGCTGCAACAGCGTGGTGAGTTTCTGATGCTCTGCTTTGAAGTAATGGCAGAGATTTTGTAGAGCATGAATCATCTGTCATCTCTTAGCATAACAACGCTCGCACACCCGCTGTTGCAACTCTAGCAATAACCCTGCTGTTGCTGATCAGCTGACTTTGGCAGGTTGCCATCACTCATGATTAGATGGTGCAATACAAAACCAGGATATCAATGTCCGGAGATGATAAGGTCATCCTGTGTTGCAAGAAACAACCATTCCTCAGCCACTGAGATACAATGCATAAGCATAATCCTAAAATACAGACATGAAGGCTATGCACATAGTCAAGGATTGTCGTTAGTCAAGGATTATTTGGTTTATAGATACAAAATGTTGGAGTAACTCAGCAGGAGAAACTACAGATACTGGTTTGCACAGAGGATAGACACAAAATGCTGGAGTAACTCAGCGGGACAATCCAGCATTTTGTGTCTATCTTTGGTGTAAACCAGCATCTGCAGTTCATTCCTACAAATTATATGGTTTAGCTCTGAGAAAGAAATAGAAAAATATTGATTTGTTTGCTCCTGGGCAATGAAGATGATAAACCTTTTGTCTGGGTTTCTTGGCAAATGGGGATTTTGCTTTCTCTTCATAGCTTATGATGTGAGCACAGATTGGTGTGATGGGAGTAGTTAGTATTTGACATTCTCCTATCATTGTGTTTGAGAGAGATGAAGGCCATCCTTTAAATCCCTGACAGTGTTCATGTTATGGAACATAGTCAGTATTGTTTTATGCTGGTATAGCAAATTTGTGAAAATATTTGGACAAAGAAAATTATTCAAGCGAGGAAATTATTTGACTTGGTCCACTTTGCAAGTACAGTATCACAGTTTTACAATACATTAACTATAATGTGAATGTACCTTTAGGACTTAAGCACACAAATTTCAAGTAAGTTGACTCGCCACAGTTATACCATGAATGCAGCCTATAGGGCCTGTCCCACTTAGACGATTTTAATATAAGAGAGTAAACTGCCGTTTACTGTCATAGTTGTAGCAGGTCGCCAAAGAACTGGACCCCCCACGACAATGTCTACGACAATGTCTACGACAAGCTACAACAACCTACCACCTAGTCCATGTCAAGCTATGGCAAGCTACCGACAACTGGCGACCCATTAGGATGTCCTACAACCTACATCCACCCACGACAAGCTACGACCCTGTTGGTGACCTGAAGACAACTTAAGACAATTCAGCTGTGGATACCTGTCGCCGGTTGACATACGTTGATGTAGGTAGTCGCCAATGGAATTCACCAAAGTCAGCACCAGCGGCAACCTACGTCACCCGGCGACAACCTATGACAGCACCTACGTCAGGAGAAGTCAAGCTACGCTCATTGGCATCAAGCCCACTGTCGGCAAAATTTTTTGAACATTTCAAAATCCTGGGGTGACCAGAAAAATGCTACGACTCTTTGGGCAACTGAGGAAACTACTCACAACCATACAGGCGACAGCCCGGCGACCACGTGACTTGTAGTCACATAGTTGCTTGTAGTCACCTACAAAATTGCCTAAGTGGTACAGGCCCTTAAGAAGGGCTGCATGCTTTTGTGATAGATATTTCAGCTGCCTGCTTTTATTCTTTCTCTCCTGCTGAATTTGGTTGAAGGTAGCTCAGGATGCAAACTTCAAACTTCAGACATTTTATTTGTATTTCACAACCATAAACCAACTGAGACAGAAAATGATTTATATTGTGTACATACAGCATCTCTGGATGAGACACTTCTCCAGGCAGTCTAAGAAGGGTCCCGGCCAGAATATTCATCTATTCATGTTGTCCAGAGATGCTTCCATAAGGGCCTGTCCCACTTGGCCATCATTTGTGCGTCACGCAAAGATTTTGTACATCCCAAAATTCTGGGACGCCGCACGCGACCGCTCGTCACTGCCTATGTCACCACACACCATGCGCGCGTAATGCGCACCATGCGTGCATCACGTGTGTGCCACGACACGCGCGTGATGCATCATGACGCGTAAATTATGTTGCGTAAATTATGCACAAATGACGGCCAAGTGGAAAAGGCCCTTTACCCGCTGAGTTACTCCATCACTTTGGTGACTTCCCAAAATACCTTGTACTCATCAATCTTTCAGGCTACCTCTCAATCAAATTCATAAGACATAATATCTTATATAGAAAACCATGCTGACTTTCCTTAATCAGCCCGTCTATCCAAATACGTGTATATCCTGTCTCTCAGAATACTCTCCAGTAACTTACCTACCACAGATGTTCAGCTCACTGGTCTACAGTTACTGTTTATCTTTGCATCCCTTACTAAATAGACACACAACATAGCCACCCTCCAGTCATTCAGCACCTCACCCATGCCTTACGATGATTCATATATCTCAACCACGGTTCCTGCATTTTCTTCTCCAGCTTACTACAGTGTCCTTGGTTATATCTGATCTGGCCTGGGAGATCTATCTACCTTCATAGATAGCTTTTTGTTAGTGTGGCATGTTTTAGCATGCTCACATTGTGGGATAACAGCACAACCACGCATAACCTCATCTTCTCGATGCGGCGATCAATAGCCAAACCAACACCTCATGATCGACAGAAGTATAAAGATTATCCATCTACTAGCTGTGGGATCAAGATCTGGCCCATGTTACCGTATCTAATTTTTACTTTCAAAGTTATCTTTGAAAGGAAAATGTAGAGTTTAGTTTCGAGACAGGCTTTACGGCCCACCGAGTCCGCACTGACTCTGTGGGAGGAAACCGAAGATCTCGTAGTAAACCCACACGGTCACTGGGAGCACGTACAAACTTCATACAGACAGCACCCTGGATCGAACTCGGGTCTCTGGCGCTGTAAGCACTGTAAGGCAGCAACACTACCGCTGTGCCAACATGCTGCCCTTTCCCATTTTATTTTTGATACTTTATATAAAAGTAAGCTTAACGCTTGCTAACAGTCATCTCCCTCAGGTTTTCAACTGTCATAATTTTGCAATGATGTGCATGATTTGGGAGATGTGAATTTTGAGGTTTCAATTAGTGGCATATTAGTGAATGTCCAACATTGCTGCCAATTAAGGGAAACATTTATACCAGGGGGACACAAATCCATTCTAGGAGTTATTGTCTATAAAAGTACTCTCCCCACCTGCATAGTTTCTACTCAAGAAGAGATCACAGTCCTCTCAACATTTACTGTTGCCTGGAGATGAGTTGCCATCGGCTTTTACAGTAAAGCAACAGAAAAACATAATTGTTTTATTTCAGCCTGTATCTTCTCATTCCTTCAACCTTGTGACACCGTGGGCTGAAGTTAATTTGGTTTTATGCATTAATGCATCATTGATTGTACAATATAAAACACTCTCAAACATTTAAAAAAAAACACATTTTGGTTTGCAAATTTAAATATGTAGTGCCACTTATTTCAACGCTTTCTGTTTTCTCAAGAGTAAAAAAGGATTACAATCATTTCTGGGTCAAATTCAATTAGACGTTTCCAGGCATGTAATGCGCCCATGCCAATGAATTGTTTTCCATGGTGCAACACTTCTTCAGAGCATCGTTACATAGATGAGAAGTTACAGGTCCTACTGTAAGGCCTCAACACAAAATGCCTCTACTTATGCTCGACTCACTAAGTTCCTCCAGCAGTTTGTTCTTAGCCTCAGAAATGTGTAGGGAGGAACTGCAGATGCTGGTTTAAACCATAGACACAAAATGCTGGATTTTCTCAGTGGGACAAATAGCATCGCTGGAGAGAAGGAATGGGTGGCGATTGGGGTCGAGACCCTTTTTCAGACTGAGGGTCAGGGGAGGGAGATGTACAGAGATAAGGAAGTGTAAGGTATGAGAACGAGACATCAAATGGGGTGGATCAAGGAAAATGTAGAATATATCATTGTTAGCTAGGAGAAGGTAACAACAAGGTAAACAGAGATAAAATGTCATCAGGGACAGTCAGACTGGGAAGCGAGAGGGATGGGGAGAGAGGGTAATCAAGGGTTACTTCAAGTCAAATATTCATACTGCTGTCCCCAGCATTATGATTTACACCCCAGAGGTATTGACTTCTCAAACTTCAAATAACCTTTGCTTTCCCTCTCTCTACATTCCTCCCCTTCCCATTTCAGAATGTATTTGTTGCTTCAGGGACCTTGTATCCTTTGGCAGAACATAATCTCCCTGGGGCATTGCAATTTAATGAGGGGCCTACTGGGCATTTCTTAGCCGCAGCTGATTTTCCACAACTGATTTCTTAACAACCCCCTTCCACAAATGCCAATCTCCTCATAATCTCCCACCTACCCATCGACACCCATATCATCCATCCCTGAACCGCAATATCTCCAAGGCCTAAGTTCACAGCACATGCCCCATTGTGCCCTAAGTCGTTGTATTTGTCTCAAATCTCCTTACTCTTAAAGTATTCCCCAAGGGCCTGCTTTACAGTCTCAAGCCTTTCCAATCCAGAGCTCAAATTATTAGTCACAGTACAATTAAACATAGAAACATAAAAAAATAGGTGCAAGAGGAGGCCATTTGGCCCTTCGAGCCAGCACCACCATTCATTGCAATCATGGCTGATCGTCCCCAATCAATAACCCGTGCCTGCCTTCTTCCCATATCCCCTGATTCCACTAGCCCCTAGAGCTCTATCTAACTCTCTCTTAAATCCATCCAGGGATTTGACCTCCATTGCCCTCTGTGGCAGGAAATTCCATAAATTCACAACTCTCTTGGTGAAAAAGTTTTTCTCACCTCAGTGTTTGAAGGCACTGATTACCTCACAGGCACCGATTGTTGGCTTATTCAGCCACCAGGTCCAAATCTAATATCCCAACCTTGGAAGCCAGACATTCTTCCCAAGATTTTACCCCAGACCCAAGACCCAGCCCCCATCCTGGTCTTACCGATATGGTGGATCATGCATAGAAATCCTGTGTGCACTAGATGAAGGGAAATGTGTGAGGCCTGTCCAGTCACACTCCAATCTTTTGGACATCATTTCAGAATTTTTCAATAGTGGGCTAATGACAAGTGATCATTGTTTGGATGAGAGATTGGGCAGTCCAGTACAAGTGAAATGCAGCATTTCTCAATGTTGATGGCGAGTTGATTAGTATTAAAATAATTGTGTTCAAGCACAGATTCATAAGGATGAACCAGAAATCAGATCATAAAATGAGAAACCCAGGACCGTGAAAGAACAATTACTTGTGAAGATAAATGTATCAGCAAATTGAATATTGCAAATTAATTGTTTATTATACCATCCATTCCATTGGTTAGTCTCCTTAACTCTTTTCCACATCAGCAATTACATCTTGGTCAATAGTCTCAGCGATAGCAGGATGTGAAGATATGTTCCGTTCCTTGCTAATCTACTGCTGAGCATAGTGGTGAATCAATGCAGATAATAATAAATGAACTCTAATTAAAAGCTAAATCTTAAAATGCATATCCTGGTGTTAAATTATTGGGGCGAGGAATTAATTATAATTAATATTCAAATATTTAATCATCCAAACAACATTATTCTGAAATTATCTTTAATGACCCATCTCACTCATGCTGTGACATGAATCCATTGATGCATCTGGAATCAGGTACTAAAGCCAGTCAGTGGGATTCATAGTATTTGTGTTATTATACAAGGCATTGCTTAATTGCTCCTATATATCTTTCTGAGCTGCAATCGGAGAGGTCCTATTAAAATATTCAATAAAAAACTGAAATATAGAAGGATCCCCAAATCCTTGACAAAAATGGTATATCCAAAGTGTGTACATTTACAGTAAGTATAGAAGGGAATATCAGCAGGTGATCTATGATCTCAGAAGTGGTCATTTTGCTGTGAGACCAAAAATGGATTCAATGTTTTGCTGAAAACTCTTCTGACTTTGATTCCATCCACTAAATTGGAACTAAAAATAAAGAGAAATATCTAACGAATGGCTGATGCAGTGGTTACGCTGGACAGTCTTTGTTCCAAACACAACCCAACAATATCCCCCAACTCGTTCTCTGCTGCATTGACAATTGCATTGGGGCTGCCTCCTGCACCCCTGCAGCACTCATTGATTTTGTTAACTTCACCATTAATGTCCTTGTCCTCAACTTCTTCGGTCTGAGGGCAGTTAATCTGTGGAACTCATTGCCACAGAGGGCTGCGAAGGCTAAAGTGGATATTTTTAAGGCAGAGTTAGACAAATTCTTGATTACAGCGGGTGTCAAGTGTTATTGGGAGAAGGCAGGAAAATAGGATTGGGAGACAAATCAGCCATGATTGAATGGCAGAGTACACTTGATAGGCCAAATGGCCTAATTCAACTCCTGTAACGTGAAATTGTGAACGTGAAATTCAGTTGGACTATCTCTTACACCTCTCTCCCCTTTCTCAATCTCTCTGTCCCTACCACAAGGTACAGACTGTAAACTGATGTCTATTACAAACCCACCAATTGCCACTGCTATCTCCCACAGTACCGCTTGCAAGGACGTCATCCCTTACCCTCAATTTCTCGGTTTCTGTTGCATCTGCTCACAATTTCTCCATCGCTGCTGCATCAGAGATGTCCTCCTTCTTCAGTAAATGTGGTTTCCGCCCAATCTCTGTGGATGTCTCCTCTGTCTCCCACAGTTCTGCTCTTGTTCCTCCTGCCCCCAGACTAAAACAAGGATAGAGTTCCCCTGGTCCTTACCTTCACCCTGCCAGCCTCCTCATCCAACACATTCTCCCACATTTACATCACCTTCAACATGATATCACCATTTTCCTCTTTCCACAGAGGACAATCTCCCAGCAACTCTTTGGTTCACTCATCCCTTCCCAACCAAACCACCCACATCCCAGGTACTTTTCCCTGTAGCCACAGGAGATGTAACAAGTCCCCATACCTTCTCCATCCAGGGACTCCAGCAGCACTTCAAGATGAAACAGAGGTTTGCATGCATCTCTTCAAAACTCCTCTACTGTATTTGTGGCCTCCATCGGCGAGACCAAAAGTAGACTAGGTCACCATTTTGCCAAACACTTGCACTAGGTCCACCAGGACCTGCTAGATATCCATGTTGCTAACCATTTAAGTCCCCTTCCCACTCCCATATTGAACCTTCTTTCCAGCGTCTCCTCCATTGCCAAAGTAAGGCTACATTGGAACTGGAGGAACAACACCAATTCCACTTGGTTAGCTTACAACCCTACCATATAAACATTGAATTTTCCAATGTGAAGTAATACGCCCTGACCCATCCCTCTTTTTCCCAAGCCTCCCTGCCTTGATGAGCATCCATTTCTCCAACTATCCCACCCCTTTTCCCCCTGTCCCCATCCACTTCCATCTATATCTCTCTCTCTGGCTTTACATTTCATTCCTCCTTTCTCCTTATCTAACACTTGTCTCTTTCTCTAGCTCTTAGCCCATCAAACCCCCTACTGTTATCAGCCTGAAGAAATATTGCCCATTTATTCCTCCACAGACATTGCCTGATCTGCTGAGTTACTCCAGTGCTTCGAATTTTGCTGCAGATTCCTTGTGTCTTAATATTATGTGCCTAAGCTCTCTTCTTCGAAGCACCATATTTGTTGAAAGTGCTCAATGCTCTTGGGCTCCACTCACTCTGCAGTCTGGTTTTGTAAGAAATGTTCTTGACCTGCACAGTTATTGATTTTTTTTTGGTAAAGTCTACACTATGGGACTTATATGGCCACCATCTTAATTTAATAGCCTGTCTTCTGTACTGTAAATATTTTTCCAGGAAAGATGTGATTACAGTCACTTTGATTTGCTCTTATTACATTCAAGACACTGACACACACTTGAATAATCAGAATGCCATTCTGTAGTTTATTTTATGAGAAATTATGCTTAAGCCCCTATCAGATTTCCAGTTCTACAGTGGATAAAACAAGCATGAATAATGTTAGATTTCTCAGTATGGTTATGAAATTTTCATTGCAGCTTTGCTTACATTTCTTTTCAAGCGGGGAAGGTGAACAACTACTGAGCAATGAATAATAGGTGAAATGTACCCTTAACCGTCTCAGATTCAGAGAGCGGATTTATAGGTTAGAGTGCAAGGCTGTTGCATTGAAATAACGAATCTGCTGACACCCTTACATTTTAAGCCACATATGTTTAGTGAAACTAGGTAGGAAGGTGACATTCAATAACAGGGTAGAAATATTATATAGCAATTTCCTTGAATCTTCTGACAAGGTCATTTGAATTTCAAACTTTGAAGCATGTTGTGCACTGAACTGAATAGCGGTGGCATTACAATACACCACTAATGGCATTGCAATACACCATTAACAAGTACCTGGGTGGATCATAGAAACATAGAAAATAGGTACAGGAGGAGGCCATTCGGCCCTTCAAGCCAGCACCGCCATTCATTGTGATCATGGCTGATCGTCCACTATCAATAACCTGTGCCTGCCTTCTCCCCATATTCTTTGACTCCACTAGCCCCTAAAGCTCTATCCAACTCTCACTTAAATCCACCCAGTGACTTGGCCTCCACTACCCTCTGTGGCAGGGTATTCCATAAATTCTCCGGGTAAAAATGTTTTTTCTCAGCTCAAATGACCTCCCCTTTATTCTAAGACTGTGGCCCCTGGTTCTGGACTCACCCAACATTGGGAACATTTTTCCTGCATCTAGCTTGTCCAGTCCTTTTATAATTTTATATGTTTCTATAAGGTCCCCCCTCATCCTTCTAAACTCCAGTGAATACAAGCCTAGTCTTTTCAATCTTTCCTATATGACAGTCCCGCTATCCCAGGGGTCAATCTCGTGAACCTACGCTGCACTGCCTCAATCACAAGGATGTCCTTCCTCAAATTAGGAGACCAAAACTGTACACAATACTCCAGATGTGGTCTCACCAGAGCCCTATACAACTGCATAAGAACCTCTTTAATCCTGTACTGAAATCCTCTTGTTATGAAGGCCAACATCTGCAGAATGCACATAACGTTTCTATTGCCTAATTCATTAATACCCTGTTTATTGCCTTGATGGATATTATTCCCACAAAGTACAATTTTATGAGGAATTACTCACCAGTTCAATCTAGCTGGTGATGTACGAAGCTCCGATTTCAATTCAAAGGCCAGTGCTCTTTGGTTAAAACTGTAGGTGGATGTCCTGGCATTTGCAGGAAGGATAGCTGAACAAGGGTGAAAACAGGTAGCATACATTTTACTGGATATCATGGTTGACATGCTGAGGAGGGTTCTCTATCCACAAATCATCCAGTCAAAAGTGGCAGCAGTCAAGCTAAAAACAAGGAGAGTGGCCTTCAAATACAGCTGCAGTGATAAGAAATGTTCAATGATCTAACACAATTATGTGTCGTCCAGGTCAGTAGCAAAAACATCAAATGCAACTCCCACCAACTATCCCACTTTCTACAAATATTGCTCATTACACACAGGGTGTTTAAGGTGAAAGGGAAAAGTTTAAGGTGAAGGCAAAAAGATTTAATCTGAGGGGTAACCTTTTCACACAAAGGATGATGGGTGTATACAACAAGCTGCCAGATGAGGTAACTGAGGCAGGGACTATCCCAACATTTAAGAAGCAGTTAGACAGGTACATGGATAGGACAGGTTTGGAGGGATATGGACCAAGTGCTGGCAGGTGGGACTAGTATAGCTGGGACATGTTGGCTGGTGTGGGCAAGTTGGGCTGTAGGGCCCGTTTCCACACTGTATCACTCTATGACTATGACATCAGCATCACTCACAATCCGGCAGCCTCTATCAATGGAGCTTGGGCCCAATCTTCATGCTCCAACATATCCTCACTTGTTGCCACAACTCCAAGTCTCACGCCAACATCTCACATGGTACTGCCATGCCAGAGTGCAGGCATCGCTGCAAGCCATATCACATGTCTTTCACCGGCATATTTCACACTTCCTATGCTGGAGCTCGTGATATTTAACCAGAAGAACAAGCAACAAACAGACAGAAAAAAAACATGACTGTAAAGGCGTGGAGATGTACAGAAGGTTCCCAGCTCGAAATGTCACCTATCCATTTTCTCCAAAGATGCTGCCTGACCTATTGAGTTACACCAGCATTTTGCCCCTACCTTGGGTCTATATCCATGATGGACAGGGCATTGCCACCACTTTTGGCAGACTCCTTTATTCTGGAACATTTGAATTACCAAACCAGGCCATGTTCAGCAGTCAGCATGTTCTGCACAATATGTTTGTTGAAGTTCGATATAGAGTATTCAGCGACATGCCAAATCTCCTCCAGCTTCTGAGGAAGTAGAGATGTTTGTGAGAGGAGGTTATCTCAAGCCTGTAAAGGAAGCGGCCAATAATGGAGCTGCCATTCACAGTGACTGAGACCAGTGCTAGCTTGAGACCAATGGGACCTGACATGTGTAGAAAAGAATTCCAGATGCTGGTTTAAATCGAAGATAGACACAAAATGCTGGAGTAACTCAGTGGGACCGACAACATCTGTGAAGAGAAGGAATGGGTATTGTTTCGGGTCAAGATCCTTCTTCAGACTGATGTCAGGGGACTGGGCGGTACGGAGATGAAATGTAATAGGAGACAGTAAGAACTGGGAAGGGGGATGCGATAGAGAGAGAGGGAAAGCAAGGGCTACTTGAAGTTAGAGAAATCAATGTTCATACTGCTGGGGTGTAAACTGCCCAAGCGAAATATGAGGTGCTGTTCATTCAATTTCCTCCAATAGGATCTGACATGTTCCAGTTCCACCCAATCCACAATCGCTTCTGATTTACAAGCATTAGATGTCATAAGATTGTGCTTCTTTAGTAACCTCACTCATCTTTTGACATGTTCCCCCACACCCCACCTCATCTCAAGACCAATCCTGTTATGTTTCGCTTGAGGTGATCTGAAGGTCGAGCCTGGGCAGATTATAGATCAAGAGCAGAGGATCAAAAAACAACTACCTACTGTGGAGAAGAGCTCAGAGGCAGGAGATCTGCCTTTGACCTGTTACAAAATGACTTAACAAGTATGGAATAACTTCCATTAGAACAATGATATGAATGCACACGCATGTTGGATGTTAAGGAGTCCTATCAGTGCAGAGTCAGCTGATTACCAGCGCAGAGTTGCATGCTCAGACCCCTGTTCTACTCTCTCTACACCCATGACTGTGTGGCCAGACACAGCCCCAAAGCCATCTTTAAATTCTCTGACGAGATCACCATTGTTGGACAAATAACAGGCAACGATGAGTCAAAGTAGAAGAAGGAAATCAATCTACTTCCTCAGTAGTTTGAGGAGATTCGGCATGTCATCGAATATCTTATCAAACTTCAACAAATTTATACTGATTTGTTGCATCATTGTCTGGTTTGGTAATTTGAATGGTAAAGATTGAAGAAGTCTGCAGAAAGCGGTAGCAATCAGTGTTAGCCTAATATAGATACAAACGGATGTATTTTGTCAGGCTGGATTGGGTCAGGCAGTATCTCTGGGAAAATTGATAGGCGATGTTTCAAGTTGGGACCCTTCTGCAGATCTTCCCACCTTTGGTCAACCTTTGTTGCCTACAGAAGGCACCTAATATCAACAGAAACCCACACCACGCTAGCACGCTTTCATCTCACTGCTCCATTGAGAAAAATGTACAGGAGCCTGAAGACCATTACCTCTGGGTTCAAGAACAACTTCTTTGCATCAACCATTAGACTCTTGAACCACCCTTCATAATTATAACCATAACCCTACCACAGATTGCACTATAAACTTTGGCTTGCATCAGTGTGCTCTAACTCAGCTTTCCCCCACCTCCTAAAATAAGTCATGGACTCCAGAGATGCTGACTGACCTACTGCTTACTGCCCCAATTGTGTGTCTTTTTTAAAATATACCAGCATCTATGGCTCCCTGAGTTAATGGTCTAGTTTACAGTATAAATGATAATTTATTGTATGTTTAATTGATATGTTTCTGTATTTAATGCACTTGTACAGCTACAACAAGTAGGAATTTCATTGATGCAGTACCTATGGCTATTAAACTCTCTTGACTGCTGTCTCTTTCATAACATTTCTATTGTCTATTGTTTCAACACAATAACTCACTAGATGCAATCTCGGGCAGCCATTGTCTCAGCTTCCATTGCCAGACAAACAGAAAATGTGAGTGCTACAGTGAAAAGTTAATAGCTCAGACTGCTCTCATGCAAGTTCAGGCTTCAAACAAAAAAAAAAGTCGGGCTGCTGGCCTCGTGAATCTGGATACGAACGCCAAAGGGGATTTGCGCTGGTACAACATTCCAGCAATATATCCACCCACAGACTGCTGAGACAAATAGAAAAGAGGCAGATACCGTATATCCAATGTAAAAACAAAATATGCATAGATCTCCTTCCTCTGAACTCCAAAAAGTGTCAACCATTTTTCTCCACTGCCCCAACCAAAGTAGTTACTAATTGATGTGTAGGAAGGAACTGCAGATGCTGGTTTGCACCAAAGATAGACACAAAAAGCTGAAGTAACACAGCAGGTCAGGCAGCATCTCTGGAGAAAAGGAATAGGCGACCTTTTGGGTCGAGACCCTTCTTCAGACGGAGAGTCAGGGGAGAGGGAAACAAGAGACGTAAAAAGGTTGAGAACAAATCAGGGCCGGCTCCGATTCTACAGAGGCACATCAACCTCTATCAAGAGCCTAATGCAGTAATAAGCTGTCAAAGATCACCAAAGCATTGTTGGTGCCGGGCCTCAGCAGTCTGAGGTCTACTTGCTCCATTAATCCTGTGGGCGGGTGAAGTTGCTATGCCCTCCATATCCTCATATGGCAAAGGCTCATGTCGGGCATTCTGGGTGGCATCTCCATGCAGTAAACAGGCTGGATCCAACACGAACCAGCAAATTACAGCAACTATAGAAAAAAATTGTAGTGCTTGGTTCTTTCAGTGCCTTCATGAAAACATTACATTCAAACTCTGATGGGAAATATTGTGGACGGAAAGCTGCATATGATTAGTACCTGGTAAAAAAAAGTCCCATACCGATAGAGTACAGAGGAGATATACTAGAATGTTGCCTGGGTTCCAGCAACTAAGTTACAGAGAAAGGTTGAACAAGTTAGGTCTTTATTCTTTGGAGCGCAGAAGGTTAAGGGGGGACTTGATTGAGGTCTTTAAAATGATGAAAGGGATAGACAGAGTTGACGTGGATAAGCTTTTCCCATTGAGAGTAGGAAAGATTCGAACAAGAGGGCATGACATGAGAATTAAAGGACAAAGGTTTAGGGGTAACATGAGGGGGAACTTCTTTACTCAGAGAGTGGTGGCTGTGTGGAATGATCTTCCTGCAGAAGTGGTGGAGGCAGTATTGATTTTAACATTTAAAAGTAAAGTGGATAGGTATATGGACGGGAAGGGAATGGAGGGGTATGGTCTGAGTGCAGGTAGATGGGATTAGGGGAAAATAAATGGTCGGCACGGACTGGAAGGGCCGAGAAGGCCTGTTTCTGTGCGGTAATTGTTATATGGTTATATGGTTATATGATAGTTCTCTGAAGACAGCCATTGGGTATTATTAGGCTGTTGTTGATGAGTGCTGATGATTTTCTGTCCTATGGTATTAGGGCTGGAGATGGCACTCAATGTTATCTGGTCTCTAATGGTAGTGTTGCAACTGACGTCACTGGGATAATTGAGGATAGATTAAGGTTTCTGCTCGGCTTTACAGGCAGTTCAGGTTTGTAGATTCCCTCAAAGGATGGGCCAGTTTTGCACCTAGAGACAAGTATAATTTAACTTCGGAATCACGTGAGTGATTCCGTGAAGAAGTCCCACCAGAGCGCATGCACGTCATTGCGTCTGACGCATGGTGCACTGATGGGCTGGGAGGCGCGTAGCCCCACCAGCGGTAAGTTTAAAACCCGAGGTAAGTGCTTTAAACTTAACTTCGGTTCTTTTGTGATCTATAAAGTCTTGTCCACAGGAACAAGTCGACCGTGCGAAAATGGTCAAGGTGAAGTCGAGACGGTCCGCTTCAAAATCAACTATAGAAGACCGCGGCAGTGTGGGTAGCGGGTGGCCGTCCATTTCCCCTGCAGAGTCGCTGGCGGCACAGCCAGTGGCTTCTGACTTGGTGCCGGTAGGAGGCCGGAAAGCCACGAAAAGGTCGGTGCAGCCCGAAGACTCAGATGAGTCGGGCTAGGAGGAAAGCCCTCCTATAATGGATGCCGTTTTTGGGCGGCTGTCCAGAATGGAGCTCTTCATGGAGAGGATGCTGTATGCTGATATGCTCGGGGAAGATGAGCCTTATATCCGCGGGTTTCCTCGCGGGCCCATGGCAGCAGTCCCTGTAGAAGGGCTGCTTAATGCACCCCTCATGGAGGAGGAGTGTGCCCGGAGTCAGTTTTGTTCTGACTCTGAGGTCGGCGGAGTAGCCAGTGAGCATACCCTCAGATAAGGAGACCAGGAATCTGGGGTGCCAAGCCTGGCATCCAGATTTGCTATTCCAGCAGGAATAGGCCATACGCTGAATGAGGATTTGGCCAGGACCATTAATTACATGGTCTCCCATCAGTTGCAAGACCTCACCATGGAGGACATTTCCAAGAAGTACCAAACACCTACAAATTGTGCCTCCCTTCGAGTTCCGATGGTGAACCACCCAATCTGGGGTCACATGGGTGCAGGGGTCAGAGCCCAAGAACTGAGGCTCCAAAAAGTCCTGAAGCTGCTTGCCTCAGGAATCACGGCATTCGCCAGGTCCGTGGATGATAGGGATCTCTCTGAAGAGCAACAGGATGGACTTGCTCTCATGTGTAATGTACACTTTGAGATTAACTGTTTAAGAAAAAGTGCAATCCGCCCCATGGTAAACCCCAAATTTGCTGCACTATGCAAGACAAGCAATGTGCAGCCGCCGAATTTGCTTTTCGGGGATAACCTGGCCAAGCAGGTTCGTGAGTTGGATAATGATGCAAAAACGATTGGCCTCATAAAAGTTCAACCGGTCAACAAAAATCCCCCCCCCCCCCCCCCCGGCGCCAGCACCCCTAACAACGGTTCGCTGCTATGGCTTAAGGCCAAGGACCAAACCGGACCCAGCCAACCTTACGCAACTGGCGTACGACAACTTTCCCCTCAAACACATGGGGGCAGAAGTATACACCAACTATGGAGGTATGTGCATCTGGTTCATTTCAAAAATGTATGGGCCAGTCACAAGTTGGTGGGAGGTTACATTTGTTTTTCAATTAGTGGATTTCTGTAACCTCAGACTTGTTTATACTGCACAGTATACTAGGTTTCTGAATTGAATTTATTTTCAAATTATGCCCACCCACAAAGCATACACTGAAATGGACATACTGTTTATCACAACAACAGTCTTTAGATGTTCAAGCTGAAATTGAAACGCTAGGTAAAAAAGGGGTAAGTGAGAAATCTTTTCATCAATCTCACCAATTTGTGTCTAATATATTCCCTCCACAAAAGAAAGATGGTGGGTGTCGCATCATTCTGGATCTGAATCGGCTTAACTCCTATGTGCAGTATAAACATTTCAAAATGGAAACTTTTGTTACTGCCAAACAACTGGTTTCCAAAGGATGCTATATGGCATGCATAGATCTCAAAGATGCATACTATTCAGTACTCATTCATCATAATCACCGGGGATATTTGAAATTTAACTGGATGAAGCAATTATGGCAGTTTAAGGCAATGCCTAATGGATTAGGTTTAGCTCCCAGGCTATTTACAAAGTTGTTAAAACCAGTGTTGGGTCTACTCCGGGCTCAGAATCACATTGTCATGGGCTATTTGGATGATATCCTAATCATAGGTAGAACTAAACAGTCAGCTGAATTATCTGTTTCAGCTACCAAACTCATGTTTGAAAGATTGGTATTTGTTATCCATCCAGTTAAGTTCAAATTGATACCATCAAGAGTCATTGATTATTTGGGGTTCACCATTAATTCAATTCACATGTCTGTGACTCTGCCTCCAGGCAAAAGGCCAGAATTAATAGAAGCTTGTAACAACCTCGTTGATGAGCAACAAGCTTCTATTAGGCATGTGGCTAGTATAATTGGCAAATTAGTAGCAGCATTTCCAGCCACACAGTTTAGACCTCTACATTATCAAAATTTGCAACGTGCAAAGGAGCAGTCACTCATAAAGCATGCAGGTCATTTTGATAGGCCTATGCAATTACCAGCTGAAGCTGTTGCTGAGTTACAATGGTGGATAACAAACATTCCTCACTGCTCGAACAAAATTCGGATTGATGCACCTTCAGTAATTTTACAAACTGATGTTAGTGCTCTAGGATGGGGAGCTACTGATACTATCTCCAGCTGTGGTGGCTGGTGGAATATGCATGAGGCATTAATCCTTCAATCCTGTGGCATTAACTATTTAGAATTGTTGGGAGCACTCTATGGGTTAACAGCATATTGTACTACTATGCATGACTTGCATGCGCAGCTTCAGATTAACAACACTACAGTAGTAGCACATGTTAATCACATGGGTGGAATCAAGTCAGTATCATGTGATAACTTGACTAACCTTATCTGGCATTGGTGTATTACAAGAAACATCTGGATTTCAGCTACCTATTTACCAGCTAGATTTAATGTGGTAGCAGACACCAGATCACGAAAATTTAATGACAGCACAGAATGGATGTTGAATCGTGAAATATTCAATGATATTGTCGCTCGGTATGGCGTACCAGAGATTGACTTGTTCGCATCCAGATTGAATCACCAGTTACCAAAGTATGTCTCATGAGAACCAGACCCTGGGGCAGTGGTGGTAGATGCATTCTCGCTACACTGGGGTGGAATGTTTTTATATGCATTTCCCCCATTTTGCCTTATCAGCCGGTGCTTGACTAAGATCGAGCAGGACTCGGCCTCAGGCATTCTGGTAGTTCCTGACTGGCCTACGCAGCCGCAGTTTCCACTAGTTCTGAGACTAACAACACAGCCTTCTACGGCGATCCTCAAAAACAGTAATCTGCTGGTTCATCCTGTAACTGGGGAGAATCATTCACTACATGAGCGTATTAATCTATTGATTTGCAGATTCTGAGGAGACCCTTCCTGTGGCTCGGACTATCAGGGCGTATGGTGGATGTGATCACTGCTGCCTGTAGGCATAGCACTAAAAAGCAATATATTTGTCATATCAAGAAATGTTCTGCTTGCAGTCAAACATTTCATATCATACGGCAAGCGTACCTGACATATTGCAATTTCTTTCCACGCTATATTTTGATGAGCGGCTTAGCTATAATGCCATCAATAGTGCCAGAAGTGCCTTATCGTCCTACCTATAGCAAGGAAGGGGACAACAATTTTTTGGGTCTCACCCTTTAATATCTCGGTTCATGAAGGGTATTTTTTAACTGTAATCCCCCCCAGGCCCAGGTACATGGAAATCTGGGATGTGAGTGTGGTTCTCGTATTGCTTTGCCAATAGGTCCCAGTAACATCTCTGTCATTGCCCGGACTCACTCTTAAAGTGGTTATGCTCATGGCGCTGATTTCAGCGCAACGCGTCCAGGCAATGCAGAAATATAGACTGGACAGGATGGTCTCATCTGTCAACAACATAATCTTTTATGTTTATGATTTACTTAACAGAACAGGCCAGGGACGTCAGAGCCTAAACTTGATTTTATGGCATATCCCATAGATCTTCGCCTATGTGTAGTTAAGCACTTACGGCAGTATATTGAGATCACCAAGTGCCTTAGAGGCCCTGAATCAGTCACAAAAAGCCTCATAAAAAGGTGTTGGCGCAGACCATCTTAAGGTGGCTGAAACAGGTTGTGTCTTCCGCCGGTGTTGACACAGATATTTTTAAATCTCACTCCACCAGGGCAGCATCAACGTCAGCAGGGAGGGCACTGGACGTCCCTCTAGACCAAATCCTCGTGGCCACAGGATGATCCAAAGAAATGACTTTTGAACGGTTTTACCATAAACCTCTTGCCACACCTGGGGTGTATGCCCATTCTATTTTGAGTTCTGTTTCGTAGCTTCCCCCTGGAAGAGAGGGGTCGCTATTGGTTTTTCTTTTGTTAAATAAAGCATCAACATGTTTAATTCTGTATCATGTTTGAATGCATTATTTGTTATTACTCATCCTGTGTCAACCGAGGCAGTGTGTCATATAGACTCGTATCCACGGCATGAAATCACAGAGCTTTGAAGTCTTCACGGAATCACTGACATGACTCCAAAGTAAAATAGTAAGATTAAACGAGAACTTACCAGAACTTATGAGGAGTTACGATGAGCGATTATGTGCCCACCGCTCCCAAACCTCATATCACAAAGGTCATCTGGTAGTTTCTAGGTTTCTAATCTTACTATATTACTTCAATTACCGTTATCTGTGATTTCATGTCGCTGCTTTGAAGATTGACGAGCATGCGCTCTGGCGTGACTTCTTCACGTAATCGCTCATCGTAACTCATCATAAAATAAAGATCAAACTTCAAACTGGTAAGTTCTCATTTAATCTTACTATTTTACCTGTGATGTTAACCCGTGTCAAATAACTAGTTAACAAAATGAGTAAAGATAGTTGGACAAAGTAATTACATTCAAAGTATTCGCACAATATATTTTCTGGTCCTGGAGTTATTAGAGGAGTTTATGAGCAACTTAAGTATTCAGATGCTTAAACTGTCATAATGAGTACTTTTTTACAATGAATTGCTTTGAAGTACACCCTGCCTACACACAGCAACATCTTACAAGCAGCAAATAAATTATGTGGTGTTGGCTAAGGAGACAATGCTAAAGAAATCATCCATGCAGAACTATGATATCTTCAGCAGGAAAATAAATAACTAATTACATAAATATAAAACTACCTCACCAGAACTCATGTGCAAAAGCTGAAATGATTCAGTGTCTATTTGACAACAGTCAAACCCAAACATAAAACAAGATTCCCATCTTTCTGAGAGTTTATATAAACTTACACCAGAATTATAGTGGACATCGCCTTGTTTTTAAATTTACAATGGAAGTTATTGCCATAAAGAGCAGAAGAAATAAATTAAAATGGATATACAGTAAATCAAATGGCTTTGTAGTTGTGTGCAGATACATAATTGAGTGGAATCCAAACTACTCAGCGCTCTTAATGAAATGGATTGCAAATTATTCAATGCTTTGTCATTATGGTAAATAGCTAAAATACTATTCAAATCACATTGTCAATTGCAGAAACTGTAACAAAGAACAGTAACGCACAGAAAAAGGCCCTTCCACTCACAAAAAGTGAAAACATCCGTGACGAACATGATGTCTAGTTAACCTAATCTTCTCTGCTTGCAGGTGGTGCATACCTCTCCATTCCATGCAGATTTACATGCCTGTCTAAATGTTTCTTAAACTATCATATCTTCTTCCATCACTACTCCTGACACCCACCACTCAGTTTATTAAAACAAACATGCCGCATCCATCGCCATTAAACTTTCCCCTTCAACCCTTAAAGTTACACCCTCAAATCTTTGACATTTCCACCCTGGCATAACGCTTCTACCTGCAGTAGTTTATCTACACCCCTCATCATTTTACATACTTCTATCAGGTCTCCCTTCAACTTCCAATGCTCCAGAGACAGTAATTTCAGTTTGTCCAACCTCTCAATATACCCAATATACCTTCATTCAAGCAGCATTCTATATACCTCCTCTGCACCCATTCCAAATCCTCCACATGCTTCTTGTTATGTTGAGCCCAAAGTTGCATACAATGCTCGAAAGGTGGCCTAACCAAATTTACAGTGCATTCAGAAAGTATTCAGACCCCTTCACTTTTCCACATTTTGTTACGTTACAGTCTTATTCTAAAATGGATTTTTTTTTTTTGTTTTTTTTTTTGTTAATAATATTTTTATTAGATGTAGTAATTTCCAAGTAGTAAAACAAATTTACAAATACCAAAGTAATTCAGTAAATGTACAACTATCATATTCGCTATTATTATCTTCTGTTTTTTAGAAATAAAGAAAGAATAAGAAAAAAGGAATAGACTTTAAATCGAAAAAAAAAAAGAAAGAAAATGATTGTGTTTGAATAATAAAAAAAGATAAAAAGTCAAAGAAAAAAAAAAAAAAAAAGAAAAAGAAAACAAACACTACTTAGTATATATCTATTCAGTATATATATATAATTCCCCTTTATGAACAATATATGGTATAATATGAATATTTAAGATAGAAACAACAAAATGTATTGTAATTATAACGTCGTATTGCGGAGACGTGTACACAAAACCCAATTAGAAAATCCATATTTTTTTCGTCAAATCCTGTCTAGTACCCATTGAGTAGTAATGCCAAGAACAGCTAGCCCTTCAAATATTGTATATATGGAGACCATATTTGTTCAAAGATTTCACATTTGTCCATTAGGACAAATCTGATTCTTTCCAAATACAAAGTCTCCAACTTCTCTGCTGTCCACATTTTAATTATGGGGGTTAATGTTCCCTTCCAAAATTTCAATATTATTTTTTTCCCTATTATCAAACAGTAATCTAAGAAAATTCTTTGATTTACTGTTAATACGCATTGTGAATCCGGAATTCCTAATATTATTAACTTTGGTTCTGGATCCAGTTTAACTCTAAGAACTTCAGATATAACTCTAAAGATTTCTGTCCAATAATAACTAAGTTTTGAACACGTTACAAAACTATGTATTAAATTAGCCTCTAAATTCTGACATTTATCACAAATAGGAGAGACATTAGGAAAAATTCTATTTAATTTGGTTTTTGAATAATGTAACCTATATAAAACTTTAAATTGTATCAATGCATGCCTCGCGTTTAATGAACAGCGATGTATGCGTTGTAAACTTTCTTCCCAAGATTCTTTTGTTATAGATAAACCAATTTCATTTTCCCATGCTTGACGGTATATTTCTGTTGTTGGATTCTCCCTATCTAAAATAAGATTATATATATAAGCTATAAATTTTTCTGAATTTGGATGTTTATTAAATACTTCATCTAATAATCCTGGTTCTTTAATTTTATAATCTTGTGTGTTAGACTTAATATAATCTCTAATTTGTAGATACCTAAACAAATTATGTGGTGGTAACCCATAAATTTCTTGTAACTCATGAAATAAAAGAAATTTTCCCTTTCTATACAGATGTTCAATCCTATAAATTCCTAAATCCTCCCATTGTCTAAACCCCCTATCTAATATAGAGGGTTTAAACAAAGGGTTATTCATAATTGGTAGTTTAAGTGACAAATTATCCAAACATAAAGTCTTGACTATTTGTTTCCAAATACGTCTATTGCTATGAATTATAGGGTTGTTCCTATAAATTTTATTTTGTATTTCTCTTGGCGCAAAAAGAATTGAACTTACATTAAAAGGTAAACAATCTTCCTTTTCCATCTTTAACCACGTTGGTTCGTAATCCAAATTTACCCACCAAAAATTCATATTCTTAATCTGGACTGCCCAAAAATAGTACAAAAAATTTGGAAGTGCTAATCCTCCATTTATTTTTGATTTACATAAATGTTTTTTACTTATTCTATGATTTTTATAATCCCAAATAAAACTATTGACAATGTTATCTATTTTTAAAAAAAAACTCTTTGGGAGATAGAAAGGAATAGCTTGAAACAAGTATAGCAGTTGTGGTAAAAAGATCATTTTTATAGCATTTATTCTACCAATCATAGATATAGGAAGTGTTTTCCAGTATAAAATATTTTTTCTAAGTTTATCTAATAATAGGGGATAATTAGATTTAATTAATGAGTTATAGGATTTAGATACATTAATACCTAAATATTTAAATTTATCCGTAACTATTTTTAGTGGATATTGTTGCAATATATTTGATCTTATTCCGGTTATAGGCATAATCTCACTTTTATTCCAGTTAATTCTATATCCAGAAAATCTGCCAAATCTGCATATAAAGATATTTTATTAGTTGTAGTATCAGTATTATATCCATATATTTCTGGTTCAGATCTAATCCTTTCAGCTAAAGGCTCTATCACCATAGCGAATAACAAAGGCGACAGCGGACATCCTTGTCTACAACCCCTATGAAGCTTAAATTTAGCTGACAATATTTGGTTAGTTAATATTCTTGCAGTGGGATTCGAATATAGAATTCTTATCCATTTACAAAATCTATCCCCCAATTGGAATTTCTCCATTATTCTAAATAAATATGGCCATTCAACCTGATCGAATGCTTTTTCTACATCTAAGGACATTACAGCTAAATCCCTATCCCCAACTCTTTTTGAATATATGATATTAAATAATCGTCTCAAATTATAAGATGAGTAACGCTTTGGGATAAAACCTGTTTGATCATGGTGTATTATTTTAGTAATCACCAAACTTAATCTTCGTGATAAAACTTTAGCTAAAATTTTTTGATCTGTATTTAAAAGAGCAATTGCTCTATATGATCCTGGGTCTTCCAAGTCCTTGTCAACCTTAGGAATTAGTGTAATTGTAGATTCATTTAGGGATTCCGGCAATTTTCCTTGTTCATATGTATATTTATACACTGCATGTAATCTTGGGGAGATCAGATCTTGAAATTTCTTATAAAATTCTGTACTCAGGCCATCCGGGCCCGCTGCTTTTCCATTATTTAATGATCCGATTGACTCCTCAATATCTTTTATTGATATATCCGCATTTAACAAGTCTCTACCTCCCTGATCTAAGCTGTTAATATTACATTTTTGTAGAAATGTATCCATTTCATCCATTTGTCCTGTTATTTTTGATGAATAAAGACTTTGATAATATTGTAAAAATATATCATTGATATCTTTTGGTAAGGTCGATATATTGCCATTCTCAGATCTAATTCTATGTATCATTTTTTCGTCCTCTCGCTTTCTAAGTTGTCGAGCCAACAATTTTTGCGGTTTATCTCCAAATTCAAAGTGCACTTGTTTAGTTTGTTGATAAAGTTTAATTACTTGATTGGAATATATTTTATTTAGTTTATATTTTAATATTGCAATTTTATTACTTAACAATTTAGAGGGCTGTTTTGTATTCTCCATATCTAATTGTTTTATCTCTTTTTCCAAGTTTTGTTCCGTCTTTCTATTTTCTTTATTAAAGTATGCTTGTGCCGATATTATAGCTCCGCGCATAAATGCTTTAAATGTATCCCAAAGTAATGATGGTGAAACTTCAGGTTTGTCATTAGTTTCAAAGAATAATTTAATCTGTTTTACCAGATAATCATAACAAGCCTTATCCTTTAATATTTCGGGATTAAACCTCCAATTATTAGATTTTATAATTATATCTTTTAATTTTATCTTAAAAGTTAATGGAGCGTGATCTGAAATAATAATATTATGATATTTTGAATCATATGTAAATGGAAGTAATTTTGAATCTATTAAAAAATAGTCTATCCTCGAGTAAGTTCCAAATACAGGTGAGAAAAATGAATATTCTCGTCCTATTGGATTATCTATTCTCCAGATGTCCTTAACGTTTGCTGTACTAATAAAGGAATTTATAAGTATGCTTGACTTAGAAATAGATTTACTTTTTGTTGACGATCTATCTAAATAATTATCCAAAGTACAATTAAAATCTCCTCCAATTATTAAGTTATGTTCTGCAGCTATAGGGATATTATTAAATATTTTCTTAAAAAATAATGGGTTATCAAAGTTAGGGGCATATATATTCATTAGAGTTACTTTTTTAGAATATAATTCCCCTGTAATTATTACATACCGACCTTCTGTATCCTCTATTATAGAACTTAATTTAAAAGGTATACCTTTACGAATGATTATTGCAACCCCTCTAGATTTATGTATAAATGAGGAGTGATACACTTTCGAAATCCATTTAGCTGTTAGTCTGTGTCGAGCATCTTTTTTAAGGTGGGTCTCTTGAAGAAAAGAGACGTCAGACTTCAATCTGTTTAATTGAGCTAACACCTTACCTCTTTTAATTGGCTCATTAACTCCCTTAACATTCCAACTACAGAAGGTGATTCCATTACCCCCAATCTTCCCATTAGTATCTTGCATTTTACTATTAAGGTGGTTTATATTGGAATAACCGTCCCGGCCCGTACAACTCAACATTGTAACCAGACCTTGGGTTGACGAAAATTAGTGTACGTCTTTCTATTTCATATACACGTCTCTTTGAACTGACTATATAATACCAATCGTAAATAATTTCATATACTGTATAATATAAAATCAAATATCTAATATACCTAAAATAATAAAAAGTGTGAGTGAAAGTGAGTTGAAAAGTGTTAGTAAAGTGCTCAGAAAAAAAAATAACTACACCTATATAGAGTGTAGTGTGTGTTAGTGCAAGCCACACTAACGTGGCTACTAATCTACTGACTTCCGTAAAAAAAAAAATGTTAATAATTCCAGCTCCAATCTTAAATGCTATATATTTTGGGGTAGGGTACTAAATTTGTATACTTAGTAATAATTCATATTACTAGTGACTATTATAATTACTATTCTAATTAGTAATACTATGTTAGGGGGGGGTAGATAATACTATGTTAGGTGAATAATTGCCATTTTATATGGGTAGATAACACAGTAATCTATCCATCTCTCTTTAAACCAAAATTTAAGTCCATGTCCAATATTCATCCTCCTTCTCCATAATGATTCATAACCGCGGATGGGTCATAAAAGTTCAGCCATCATCTTCTTGGTCTTGATCCACTTGTTCTTCTTCCTCTTCTGTTTCATTCTGTATTTTTCGGGCGAATTCCAGTGCTACAGTATGCTTAACGAAACGGAACTCTTTGTTGTTGTAGGTTACTCTTAATGTTGCTGGGTACATCAAGCCATATCTCAGATCCTTCGTATCCTTCAGATTCCTCAGAACACCTCTTGTTTCTGTGAATAAGGATCTTCTCTTGGCCACTTCCGCCGGATAATCTCTGAAGATACTGATATTATCTCCTTCATACTTAAAATTTTTCTTGCGTATTATTATCTTCATCATTTCTTCAAAAGCATGATCGTAAACCACCTTTACAATCATTTGTCTTGGGGGTGCATCCCTCCTGGGAGCCCGCCTTAATGCCCTGTGTGCACGGCCCAACAGGGGTTCTTGATCCAGATTCAAAATATCCTTCAGTAGTTTTGCAGCAAATTTTCGAGGGTCTTGATTTCCCTCGCGACCCTCGCTCAAACCAACTATACGCAAATTCTTACGCCGTTGACGTCCCTCCAGATCGATACATTTCTCATTTATTTTGCGTAATAATTCTGATAGACGTTTGTTCTCGGAGTGGAGTTTCTCTCTCTCCTTGGTGTTTAATACAGCCATCTCCGTTAGCTCTTTAATTGTCTCTTTTTGTTGGTCGAGCGTAATTATAATAGGATCAATCTTATCATCCAGCATTCTTTCCATACCAGCAGCTGCGTCTTTTATCTCCACCATTTGTTTTTGTAACTCAGCATCAGCCTTTTCTTTCCACTCGTTCATCATAATTTTTACCGTTTCTATAACTTCATTTTTTAAATCTTCTTTAATTCTTTCATGAAACACTAGAATATCAGCCCTTAAATTTTTAATATCCTCTTTATAATCCTTCTTATTATCTTTAAGTAATTTCTTCATCTCACCTAGGATATTAACTTTGAGGTCCTCCAGTTCAGCTTTCCTCTGTGAAATCTCTTCTTGGGAAGCAGCCAGACTCGAGCCCAGGGCACCAGTCGGGCCTATTTCCCTTTTTCCAGGTTTTTTTCCGGGGGGGGAGCGAGACATCATTTTCTTGAAAAAGTCGCGCGCCTGATGACGTCACGGACCTTTTAAACGCTACCGGAGCCGTTCCCAGTCGTTCTCCCGCGGTGAGTACGGTTGACTGACCCCTAGACCCCCGTTTTTTATACAATTTTTAGTGGAGCTGTAATGGCGCGACTCCACTCACACCATGGCGCCAACCGGAAGTCATTTTTTTTTTTTAAATCATCAATCTACACACAATACCCCATAATAAAAAAAGTGAAAAAAGGTGTTTAGACATTTTTGCAAAGTAATTAAAAAGAAATAACTGAAATATCACCTTCACATAAGTATTCAGACCCTTTACTCAGTACTTTGTTGAGGCACCTTTCACAGCGATTACAGCCTCAAGTCTTCTTGGGTATGAGGTTACAAGTTTGGCACACCCGTATTTGGGTATTTCCTCCAATTCTTCTCTGCAGATCCTCTCAAGCTCTGTCAGGTTGGATGGGGAGCGTGGATGCACAGCTATTTTCAGGTCCCTCCAGAGATGTTCGATCAAGTTCATGTCCGGGTTCTGGCTGGGCCACTCAAGGCCATTCACAGACTTGTCACAAAGCTACTCCTGCATTGTCTTGGCTGTGCGCTTAGGGTCATTTTCCTGTTGGAAGGTAAACCTCCGCTTCAGTCTGAGATCCAGAACACGCTGGAGCAGGTTTTCATCAAGGATCTCTCTGTACTTTGCTCCATTTATCTTTCCCTCGATCCTGACTAGTCTCCCAGTTCTTGCCACTGAAAAACATCCCCACAGCATGATGCTGCCACCACCATGCTTCACCATAGGTATGGTATTGGCCAGGTGATGAGTGGTGCCTGGTTTCCTCCAGACGTGACTCTTGGCATTCAGGCCAAAGAGTTGAATCTTGGTTTCATCAGTGCCTTTTGGCAAACTCCGAGTGGGCTGTCATGTGCCTTTTACTGGGAAGTGGCTTCCGTCTGGCCACTCTACCATAAAAGCCTGATTGGTGACGCTCCGCAGGTATAGTTGTCCTTCAGGAAGGTTCTTCCATCTCCACAGAGGAACTCTGAAGTTCTGTCAGAGTGACCATCGGGATCTTGGTCCTTCTCCCCCTGATTGCAGTGTGGCTGTCTGCCAGCTCTATGAAGAGTCCTGGTGGTACCAAAGTTCTTCCATTTAAGAATGACAGAGGCCACTGTGATCTTCGGGACCTGCAATGCTGCAGAAATTATTTTATACCCTTCCCCAGATCTGTGTCTCGACACAACCTTGTCTCGGAGGCAATTCCTTCGTCTTCATGGCTTGGTTTTTGCTCTGACATGCACTGTCAACTGTGGAACCTTATATAGACAGGTGTGTGCCTTTCCAAATCATGTCCAATCAATTTAATTTACCACTTGTGGACTCCGATCAAGTTGTAGAAACATCTCAAGGATAATCAATGGAAACAGGATGAACCTATGCTCAATTTTGAGTGTCATAGCAAAGGGTCTGAATACTTATGTAAATGTGATATTTCAGTTTTTTATTTTTTATTACTTTGCAAAAATTTCTAAACACCTGTTTTTGCTTCTTCATTCTGGGGTATTGTGTAGATTGATGATAAAAAAGAAGAATTTCATCCATTTTAAGATAAGGCTGTAATGTAACAAAATGTGGAAAAGGTGAAGGGGTCTGAATATTTTCTGAATGCACTATGTATAAAGTTACAATATAACCTCCTGACTCTTATATTCATTGCCCTGATCAATGAAGACAAGCATACCATATGCTCACTTTACCATTCTATTTACTTGTGTTGCCCTTTTCAGGGAACTATGGACTTAGACCCCAAAATCTCTCTATACATCAATCTGGTTAAGGGTCTTGCCAATAACTGTGTATTTTCACTCGACCTCACAAAGTGCAACACCTCACACTTCACCCCAGGAGTCTGATCAAACTCCAATTACAATATCTCCACCTATATCTGTAGCTGATCTATATCCCGCTTTATCCTTTGACAACTTTCCTCATTGTCCTCAATTGTCCACCAATGTTGGTGTTGTCTGCAAATTTACTTACCAATACATCTGCTATGTCCTAAAAAGACAGAAAGTGTGGAGTAAACTCATTGGGTCAAGTAGCATCTCTGGAAACCAATGTATAGATGATGATTCGGGTCGGAGCCTTCTTCAGGGTCTTGTCCCTGCTTGCATCTGAACAAGAGTCCAACCTGAACCATCAGCTATACATGTTCTCCAGGGATCCTACCTGACCCACAGGGTTACTCCAGCACCTTGTGTCTTTTTTGGTAAACCAGCATCTGCAGTTCTTTATGTCCAAGATGTTTACATATATCATATACTATAGCAATCCCAATACAGATTTATTTATTCTTTTGCAAATTTGATCATAACGGATGGCATCAGCCATTAGAGGATCAATTAATTGCTGTTGAATAATTCCCGTGGAAAATAGTGGGTGATTGTGGAGCTTAACTGTCGGGTACAACTGCTGATTAGAAGCCCGCATCTGATTGAATGTCTTTATCAACTTAGATCAAATAAATTGGCAGTTGGCATGAAGGTTTAGTTAAGACTTCAGTTCATATTTGGGCCAGACTTAAGGGCCAGTCCCACTGTACGAGGTAATTCAAGAGTTCCCCGCGAGTAACTCCTGATTCAAACTCGGAGAATTACGGTAATAGCCGCTCATTGGTACTCGGGGCTCTCGTGAACATTTTTCAATCGTGTTTCTCGAGTACCTGCCGTTAGCATTACGAGCCGCTAAGAGACGTCCCGAGCTCCGATGTACCCACTGCGTACATTCTACGTACTTACCAAGAGTTTGATGTTTTTTCAACTCGGGAGAGCTCTTGAATTACGTCGTACAGTGGGACAGGCCCATTAGTCTCTTAAGAATTACACATCTAATTGATTGCAAAGCTCTCGTGTAGGTTTAATAATAGAGTGGTCTTCAGACACTGAAGATATTATTGCAATCACTCAAAAATCCTATCAAGATACATGATTTTAATGTTCCACATTTTCAAGATATCTCAACACTGGTGGTGTTAGAAATCTAGGATTCAGATCTAGAATCATTTTTCATGCAGTTTTGGATCTGCGCAGGGAATATTCATGAGGCCAAGATCAAAGTAATTTTGGGTGAAATTAACAGTGCGATTTGTAAGATTTTTAAAACATAGAATTGAAAAGGTTACAGTTTACTCTACCAATCTCAAAACTAGACCTCCCTTCAGTCTCTTGCAGTTTATCCATTATGATAGTTTTCTCGTTTTGCCATATATCTTCATTTCCCCTTGCATGTGAGTCCTTCTCTTGTGGTGAGGATTAGAAGGATAAAATATTACAGTATGCAAGATGTGTTGTTGTAATCACAACTCTGCTGTAACATTTGCCATAAATGCACCCGCAACCCATGACAATCAGCTGCCAAACAAGTTGAAGCAGTCCAGCAGAACCTTCCCCACATTATGCCTAACGACAAAAGCTTGCAACAAAAATCATGCATCATGGAATTAAATAAGGTACGCCGTTCACATAGTTCAATAAATAAGGTACGCCATTCACATAGTTTATCAGCTATTCAAAACGAATGATTCAAAACCCATTGTACAACCATTTTCTGGCAGCTCGCTTAGGGATCGAGAGAATTAAACTGTTGTGGAGCATTCAATATGTAGACCACTTATGTTCCCAGTCATTTGATTGCAGTACTCAGTGCCCATGTGTGACAATAGAGTGTCACCTCTCCTTGCTTTTATTGGAACTATGAGGATTTCACACAAAAATCTATCATGCTTTTCTTTGTTTGTGGTTCAGGGGAATAAACTCTTCTGCAATTAAACCCAGTAATAACTTGTTTTTCATGAAATCTCGGGTGCTTAAACAAAATCTTCTAAGTGAGTCACTTATCCAGAAATACCCAAAAGCTTTACAGCTCACACATGAACACGCACGCACACGCACATACATATTGGAGTGAAATACATGACTTGCTTGGATCGTACAATATCTGTTGAAGGATATGCATGTCCAAGTTATTGAGATACTTTGTCAGTTGCAATACCTAGGTGTGATAGTGCTGCTTCCTCAAAACTTCAGGAACCTGGGTTAATCGTGACCTCCGCTGCGAGGATTTTGCTAATTTTGTTTAGTTTAGGGATACGGCACGGAATCAGGCCCTTCGGCGCACCAAGTCCCTGCTGACCAACGATCCACGCACATTAACACTATCCTATACAGACTAGGGACTATTTTCAATTATGCCAAGCCAATTAACCTACAACCCTGTATTTCTTTGGAGTGTGGGAGGAAACCGGAGATTCCGGAGAAAACCACGCAGGTCACGGGGAGTACGTACAAACTTCTTCCGTGACCATATGGGTCCCCCTCAGGGGTTCCTGTTTCCTGCCCCATTCTAACTCAAGCAGTTTGTTAGATTAATTGGCCACTATAAATTGCCCCTAGCAAGTAAGTGAGTGTTAGAATCTGGGAAGAGTTGATCAGAATGCGCTGAGATTAGGTTATAGGGGACGTTAGTGGGAAAAGTGTACTATTCTGTGATTCAACATAAACTCCTTGAGCCAAAATAGCCTCTTTCCTCATCATTAGTAACTGTGTATGGAACCAGACATAAAAAATAGCCATAAATATTTCCAAAAATAACAGCTCAGGAAAAGTTGATAAAAAGATTGTACTCCTTGATGCCTCCAGGAGTTTGCAGCCATTGATATTTTTTTTAGCTACCGATGCAAGAAGTCAAATGGTATGGAGTTTATAAAATTGGATTTCTGAATAATAACATATATTAAAAATACAAAGTAGTAATAATATTAAACTCAGCATGTTCATTCATTGTCACCAACATTGATTTGCTGTTAGTAAACAAAGTCACAGATCAATCAGAGATTAAATGATGCTTGTTAGGGGAGTTTTGCAGATTGGAAATGTTTGGCAATTTAACACAGACAGCATCTCAAGGCTGTGTTGCATGTGACATCTATAGATCGTATTTAAACACAAATACATTATTTTAAATGCATTAGCCTAGAAATTTAGTATAACAACAAAATTCCTTTAATATACAAACCATATATTAGTGATTTAACGTTGGTTAGATTGCTCTAGCAATCATTTCCACTTGAAATTTCCTGTCAGGAAATTGGCCAAGTACTTCAATGAGCAATTCACCCCAGCATGCCTGACATTATTCTAGTGTCAGTCATGTACCTTATGATAAGTCACACACCACACGTTTCCTCCCTTCCTGACTTAAATTAGAGCCTTCAAAAACAATCTATGACCTTTGTTGAACACTCACAGTACAAGTAGGAGTACATGGAGCATACGTTTGTTGCACTGGTATCTATTCAAACGGATCCTTCATTGACATCAGGAGACCTAAGAAGGCAGCTTTGGAATTCACAAGATGCTCAACACTTTCCAAAGTTCAAAGAGTGTGCTATATGGAGCATATATTCAACACATCAAAAACTGAAAGCCAACTTTCAGGGAACAGTCTGCTGATTATCCACCTTGTTGTTTATCTAGGCTAGATAATCTGTACACATGTAATAGTCAAGGACACAACATTTGTCCTTGAGAATTACATGTGTACAGATTCAACATAATGATGATTTAATTATTTAATGATAATAATGATGGACTTCAGAGTTCTGAAATATATAATATGTGCTCATGTCATGGATTTTAGCACCTAGAGAGCGATCCTGAGCTACCATCTACCTCATTGGAGACCCTGGATTTTATCTTGCACTAAATGTTATTCCCATTATCATGGATCTGTACACTGTGGATGGCTTGATTATAACCATATATAGTATTTCTGCTGACTAGATAGCACGCGACCAAAAAGCTTTTCACTTTTTCTTGGTACATGCGAAAATGAATAAAAAATCAGTCACATTTAAAAAGGCATGTTCTCGTCTAGTGAAAATATATAATTGTTATCCTGTTTCAAGAGGGATTGTCCTTACTTTTCAAAAACCTACTGCCAAAAACTCTAAAAGCAAAATACAGCAGAAGCTGGAAATCTGAAATAGAAGTAGAATACACTGGAAATATCGAAGGTAGACACAAAATGATGGAGTAACTCAGCAGGACAGGCAGCATCTGTGGAAAGAAGGAATGGGTGACATTTTGGGTCGAGACCCTTCTTCAGACTGACGTCAGGGGAGTGGGAGGGACAAAGATAGATCACGGTGGCGCAGCGGTGGAGGTGCTGCCTTACAGCGAATGCAGAGCCGGAGACCCGGGTTCGATAGCGACTACGGGTGCTGTCTGTACGTAGTTTATACGTTCTCCCCGTGACCTGCGTGAGTTTTGTCCGAGATCTTCAGTTTCCTCCTACGCTCCAAAGACGTACAGGTTTGTAGGTTAATTGGCTTGGTAAATGTAAAAATTGTCCCTAGTGGGAATAGGGTAGTGTCAATGTGCGGGGTCGCTGGTCGGCGCGGACCCGGTGGGCCGAAGGGCCTGTTTCTGCACTGTATTTCTAAACTAAACTAAACTAAGAATGTAGTCGGAGACAGTAATACTGATGGGAGAACTGGGAAGGGGAAAGTGATAGAGAGAGAAAGCAAAGGCTATTTGAAGTTAGTGAAGTCAATGTTCATAGAGTTGGGGCGTAAACTACCCAAGCGAAATATGAGGTGCTGTTCGTCCAATTTACTCTGGGCCTCACTATGACAATGGAGGAGGCCCAGGATAGAAAGGGCAGATTGGGAATGGGAGGGGGAGTTGAAGTGCTGAGCAACCGAGAGATCAGGTAAGTTAAGATGGACTGAGAGAAGGTGTTCAGCAAAACGATCACCGATCTCCCACCAGTCTTACAGTCTCCGACTAGATTATCTCGTTGTCCCGCCCACTCCCCTGACATCAGTCTGAAGAAGGGTCTCGACCCGAAACGTCACCCATTCCTTCTCTCCAAAGAAGCTGCCTGTCTCGCTGAGTTACTCCAGCATTTTCTGTCTACCTTCGATTTAAACCAGCATCTGCAGTTCTTTCATACAGTGGAAATATCATCAGGTCAGATAGCATGACTGTTCTGCACAAGTTAGGATGTTGAGGGTTAAACTGCTGTGAATGCTCAAGAGTCAAGAATCAAGAGTGTTTTATTGTCATATGTCCCAAATGGAACAGTGATATTTTTACTTGCTGCAGCACAGCAGAATATGTAATCATAATAAATAATATAGCAAAACTAAAAAAAACAATATAAGTGCAATAATAATAATAATAATAGTCTATTGTAGTCTATTGGAGTTCATAGCTTATGAGGTTTTAGTGTTTAATAGCCTGATGGTTGTAGGGAAGAAGCTGTTCCTGAACCTGGACGTTACAGTTCTCAGGCTACTGTACCTTCGTCCTGATGGCAGTAGTGAGATGAGTGTGTGGCCAGGATAGTGTGGGTCTCTGATGATGTTAGCTGCCTTTTTGAGGCAACGACTCCGATAAATCCCTTCGATAGTGGGGAGGTCGGTGATGGACTGGGCAGTGTTCACAACTTTTTGCAGTCTTTTCTGCTCCTGGACATTGTTTAGAATAATCCTCACTGTTCAGAATAATTATATTCCCATTCATTTCAATGCAGTTCCCAAAGTTCTTTGCCCCATTGCTTCCAACTGATCACTCAGCTATCAGCTATATTCATTGGAAGCACCTCCTCCAATCTTTATTCTTATGAAAGCCTCCAGAAATCCATCTGTTTAACCTCATTTCAGTTCAGTTTTTCTAATCTCTCCTTCCTCCCTTGGAAGCACTAGGGAATGTTCCTACGCTAAAAGGATGATTAAATGCAGACTGTTGTTGCTTGTGTCGGTTTATACTGCAACCAGTAGATGTTCAGCATTTTAAGATCATTGCTGATATATTACTACTGATATATTAAAACTTATGCATGACAGATTAACTTTTGAAAATCCTATTATGTAAATCAGCTTCATAGATGGAAAAAATAATTTTAATATGTGGTATTAAGAATCAAATAGCAACTTGTTAAGATCTTTTTTACCACAGTACAGAGGCCAGTTGCCCAGTGAACCTATTCTAGTTCCCAGGGGAATGAATCCATTATTGCCATTCATAGAAATATAGAAACATAGAAATTAGGTGCAGGAGTAGGTCATTCAGCCCTTCGAGCCTGCACCGCCATTCAATATGATCATGGCTGATCATCCAACTCAGTGTCCCGTACCTGCCTTCTCTCCATACCCTCTGATCCCCTTAGCCGCAAGGGCCACATCTAACTCCCTCTTAAATATAGCCAATTAACTGGCCTCAACTACCCTCTGTGGCAGAGAGTTCCAGAGACCCACCACTCTCTGTGTGAAAAAAGTCTTTCTCATCTCGGTCTTAAAGGATTTCCCCCTTATCCTTAAGCTGTGACCCGTTGTCCTGGACTTCCCCAACATCGGGAACAATCTTCCTGCATCTAGCCTGTCCAACTCCTTAAGAATTTTGTAAGTTTCTATAAGATCCCCCCTCAATCTTCTAAATTCTAGCGAGTACAAGCCGAGTCTATCCAGTCTTTCCTCATGTGAAAGTCCTGACATCCCAGGAATCAGTCTGGTGAAACTTCTCTGTACCCCCTCTATGGCAAGAATGCCTTTCCGCAGATTTGGAGACCAAAACTGTAAGCAATACTCCAGGTGTGGTCTCACCAAGACCCTGTACAACTGAAGTAGAACCTCCCTGCTCCTATACTAAAATCCTTTTGCTATGAAAGCTAACATACCATTTGCTTTCTTCACTGCTTGCTGCACCTGCTTGCCTACTTTCAATGACTGGTGTACCATGACACCCAGGTCTCGCTGCATCACCCCTTTTCCTAATCGGCCACCATTTAGATAATAGTCTGCTTTCCTGTCCATATAATTATTCTGAACAGTGAGGATTATTCTAAACAAAGTCCAGATACACCACATCCACTGGTTCTCCCTTATCCACGTTACCAGTTACATCCTCGAAAAATTCCACAAGATTCGTCAGACATGATTTACCTTTCATAAATCCATGCTGACTTTATCCAATGATTTCACCACTTTCCAAATGTGCTGCTATCCCATCTTTAATAACTGACTCTAGCAGTTTCCCCACTACCGATGTTAGACTAACTGGTCTGTAATTCCCCGTTTTCTCTCTCCCTCCCTTCTTAAAAAGAGTGGTTACGTTTGCTACCCGCCAATCCTCAGGAACTACTCCAGAATCTAAAGAGTTTTAAAAGATTTTCACTAATGCATCCACTATTTCCAGAGCTACTTCCTTAAGTACTCTGGGATGCAGCCTATCTGGCCCTGGGGATTTATCGGCCTTTAATCCATTTGATTTACCCAACACCACTTCCAAACTAACCTGGATTTCACTCAATTCCTCCTTTGACCCGCGGTCCCCTGCTATTTCCGGCAGATTATTTATGTCTTCCTTAGTGAAGACGGAACCAAAGTAGTTATTCAATTGGTCCGCCATATCCTTGTTCCCCATGATCAACTCACCTGTTTCTGACTGCAAGGGACCTACATTTGTTTTAACTAATCTCTTTCTCTTCACATATCTATAAAAACCTTTGCAGTCAGTTTTTATGTTCCCTGCCAGTTTTCTTTCATAATCTATTTTCCCTTTCCTAATTAAGCCCTTTGTCCTCCTCTGCTGGTCTCTGAATTTCTCCCAGTCCTCTAGTATGCTGCTTTTTCTGGCTACTTTGTACGCATCATCCTTTGCTTTGATATTATCCCTGATTTCCCTTGTTATCCACGGATGCACTACTTTACCTGATTTATTCGTTTGCCAAACTGGGATGAACAATTTTTGTAGTTCATCCATGCAGTCTTTAAATGTCTTGCATTGCATATCCACCGTCAATCTTTTTAGAATTAATTCGGTATGTCAATCTTGGCCAATTCACGTCTCATACCCTCAAAGTTACCTTTCTTAAAGTTCAGAACCATTGTTTCTGAATTAACAATGTCACTCGCCATCCTAATGAGGAACTCAACCATATTATGGTCACTCTTGCCCAAGGGGGTACATACAACAAGACTGCTAACAACCCCTTCCTCATTACTCAAAACCCAGTCTAAAATAGCCTGCTCTCTCATTGGTTCCTCTACGTGGTGATTTAGATAACTATCCTGCATACATTCCAAAAAACCCTCTTCGTCAGCACCCCTGCCAATTTGATTCTATTGGCAGGGATGCTACCCAATCTATATGTAGATTTAAGTCACCCATTATAACTGTTTTGCCTTTGTCGCACGCATTTCTGTTTGATACCATCCGCAACTTCACTACTACTGTTAGGTGGCCTGTACACAACACCCACCAGTGTTTTCTGCCCCTAAGTGTTTCACAGCTCTACCCATACCGAATCCACATCCTCCAAGCTAATGTCCTTCCTTTCCATTGCGTTAATCTCCTCTCTAACCAGCAACGCTACCCCACCTCCTTTTCCTTTCTCTCTATCCCTCCTGAATATTGAATATCCCTGGATGTTCAGCTCCAAGCCTACGTCACCCTGGAGCCATGTCTCCGTGATCCCAACTATATCATAATCATTAATAGCTATCTGCACGTTCAATTCATCCACCTTATTACAAATACTCATAGAAACATAGAAACATAGAAATTAGGTGCAGGAGTAGGCCATTCGGCCCTTCGAGCCTACACCGCCATTCAATATGATCATGGCTGATCATCCAACTCAGTATCCCGTACCTGCCTTCTCTCCATACCCTCTGATCCCCTTAGCCACAAGGGCCACATCTAACTCCCTCTTAAATATAGCCAATGAACTGGCTTCAACTAGCCTCTGAGGCAGAGAGTTCCAGAGACCCACCACTCTCTGTGTGAAAAAAGTCCATCTCATCTCGGTCCTAAAGGATTTCCCCCTTATCCTTAAGCTGTGACCCCTTGTCCTGGACATCCCCAATATCGGGAACAATCTTCCTGCATCTAGCCTGTCCAACCCCTTAAGAATTTTGTAGGTGTCTATAAGATCCCCTCTCAATCTCCTAAATTCTAGAGAGTATAAACCGAGTCTATCCAGTCTTTCTTCATAAGACAGTCCTGACATCCCAGGAATCAGTCTGGTTATAGAGACAGCAGATACTGCTTGCATTGAGACACAAAGCCTTCAGACTTGTTTTTACAACGTTCTTACCCCTTATACAATTATGTTGAAATGTGGCCCTTTTTGATTTTTGCCCTGGTTTTGTCTGCCTGCCACTTTTACTTTTCACCTTGCTACCTATTGCTTCTACCCTCATTTTACACCCACCTGCCTCTCTGCTCTTGTACCCATCCCCCTGCCACATTAGTTTAAATCCTCCCCGACAGCATTAGCAAACACTCCCCCAAGGACATTGGTTCCATTCCAGCCCAGGTGCAGACCATCCTGTTTGTACTGGTCCCACCTCCCCCAGAACTGGTTCCAGTGCCCTAAAAATTTGAATCCCTCCCCCTTGCACTATTTTTCAAGCCATGTATTCATCTGCAATATCCTCCTATTTCTACTCTGACTGGCCCGTGGTACTGGTAGTAATCCAGAGATTATTACCTTTGAGGTCCTACTTTTCACCCTCTATATTTCCGTGTACCCTCATTCTTATTCACCTATGCCCATCAATTCCTTTTTGTTGTTTTTTTTACCATTAACCTACACTAAAGGGTGATTTGTAATGGTCCATAGGATACCGTTGTGTCTTTAGTGTGTGGAAAGAATCCAGAGGAAAGCCACATGGTGACAGAGAGAATGTACATTCTACACTGAGAACAAGCAGAGCCAGGATAGAGCCTGGGTCACTGGAGCATGAGGCAGCAGCACCAACCTCTGCACCACCCTACAGCCTTTGAATATGAAATAGTGCATTCGAGATAAAGGGGAAGTACACTCAAAGTCTGAACTATTTTTGAGGCTCTCGGACTTATTTTCAGTTAATAGTTAAGTAAATAATTAAATTAGATTATAGGAATAATTAGACTAAGCAGCAGTCAGATATGCCCAATCCATTTTGTTAGTTCATATGGTCTACACATCAGGAAGGGTGGAAGATTGCAACCTTCACGTGGTCTGCCCTGTTTCAACTAATGCAATCAACCCAACGTGCACAAGCAGAAGATCAAATAGAACGAGTTGTCCTACAACTTTAGGCTGTGCACGCCACGTGAAAGAAGACACATCAGGAAATGTGTTTGACCAGACCAAGACCACATAAGTCTTTGTTAGTGGTCAGTCAAGTTCAATTGTTTACAAGGAACTGCAGATGCCATTTGATACACAAAAGAACAGAAATTGCTGGAGTACCCCAGGGAGCAAGTCTGGAGGACATGGATAGGTAATGTTTTGGGTTAAGACCCTTCCTCAAACTGATTGTAGGTGGGGGAGAAGAAAACTAGAGGAGGGGAGAGACAGGATAATGGATGGCCAATAATAGGTAGACATGGGCAGTAGGGGAGTGGAGGTTGATAGGTGGATAGTTGAAACAAAGGCCAGAGATAAAAACAGAAGGTGTGAGACAGGATGGAAACATTGTGAATTGTGAAGCCAGAAGTAGAAGGGGGGGGGAGGCGGAGGAGGGCTAGGGAGAAATATGTGGTAGTCTAGGTAGTCCACAGGGGAGGGGAGAGAGGTAAAGAAAGAAGAGATATGGGGAAGGAAGGGGGTGTGTGAGGTTACCTACAATTGGAGAATTCAATGTTCATATCATTGAAGTTCATATTGTACTTGAGGAGGCATTCCATGCTAAATTAATATGATTTGTTTCCTTGGCTTTGTGATCTTACATAATTGTAAATATAACTTATGATGCCATTGAAAACACAGTTAACTTTAATTTTGCGTGACATTTAGAGAACAATCATGCATTCTGTATTCATTGCAAAGGAAACACAACACATCTTGTGGAGGATAAAGGTAACTGTGAAAATGCTGTTTGGATGTTTGTGTTCAATTATACATGCAGGAATGTCTTCAGTTGATCACACATTGGACACTCCGCAATAGTTTAAAGCCTTGCTACCATTACGACCACAAATTCTGCATCAATAGATAAGTTGTTACAAGGTTTATTGCAGCCAGGTTTACCTTGTTTAGACTGGTGTCCGTTATACAGACTGTCAAATGCATGGGAGTAAATACTCTTTCTGTGCACATATTTTCACACATAGAGCTCTGCTCTTCAGCAATACTTCTTAAATGTTGAAATCACCCACACTTTTAATACATTTTAATAAATCATGGTAGGTTGAATCATTTCCAGTAAGTTTAACAAATCCCCGAAGCACTTGTGAAGTGGATTTGACACAGTGGTGGAAATATATTCCAGCTAACAATAAAGTACCGAGTTTCTTCCTTCTGGCAAGTATCACCCTGTTCACAGGGGACCTGCCTCATGAAGTACACCACTACAAAGCCAAGATCGCTTTATTGAACGATCATGTGAAACCAATCTAAAGTATGAGCAGCAATGCTTGTGGTTTGTTTTATAATATAAATCTTTGGCAGTTGGATGAGAAGCTTTGGTTTCTCAATCAATTACATCTGCACTATTTAGATCTGTGTTGCGATAGGTGCGTAGTTAAAAAAATAATTACTTGTAACTTTTAATCTATTTACTCTGCCTGGTGGTTCTCATTCTTATCACTCTCACTTCCTTTTTTGACATGGTTTTAATTCCAATCCTTTCATTGCCTTGTTGCTGTGATCATTGGTATTCTTCAGAAGAATTAAAATATATTTTCTTGTATTAGCATTATAGTTTTCGTAAACCTTTGAAATCTGACTGTGTCTTATATGAAGCAGTTATATATATGAAAAATGTATGAAAATATTTTATTGTCTGCGGGTTAATTTGAAAATGTTTATTTTTAAAAATGAAGCAACAATTTAAGAACATTTCACAATAATTCAATAAAAGTTATGTCAAACAATTTTTGCTTGTGTATGTTTGTGGGTGACACACTGGCGCAGTGTTAGAGTTGCTGCCCTACAGTGCCGAAGACCCAGGATCGATCTTGATTACAGGTGCTGTCTGTTAAATATTTGTACATTCTCCCTATGACTTCATGGGATTTCTCTGGGTGCTCCCACACTCCAAAGACGTACAGGTTTGTAGGTTACTTGGTTTCTGCAAATTGTAAATTGTCCCCCATGCTCTGATTGTGCTAATGTATGGTCTGGTAGACAAGGACTCGGTGGACTTATATATTGTATAAGGTCACCCCTCAGTGTTCTGCACTCCAAGAAATAATGTCCTCGCCTGCCCAACCACACCCTATAGCTTAGGGCCTCAACACCTGGTAACATTCCCGTATATCTTCTTTGCACTCTTTCCAGCATCCATTTTCATCAATGTGTGAAATTGCCTATCTTGGTAGGGAAAAATAATGAAGAAGCATTTCATTCATCGTGCCACATGCAGATGTGTAAGTGACCTGGGCCACAAACAGCTGGCAGCTAACAATTCACCTCAGAACCATCAACTCTCACTCAATTTAATCTGGCCCAACATATTACAGTATTTCTCCAGTGCACCAATATATTATAGCACCAGATAGAATGCTGGTGCCTTTCAACACGGATGTCGGCCGTGTTGAAATGCATCAACGCATTCCAATACTATCCTCAAAAAATCAAAGTATTTACAGAACATAAGCAAGGAAGTACCATCTGCAAAAAAAAGATAAATCATACCATGTTCTCCAGTGCACAAAAATATACCAGTGGTGTCTGCTGATCGTTTATATATTATAGCACTCTCCTAACATAATGAATATATTACATTATTTAAAGAGATTTAATATTAAAGTAATGTTGCCAGTCCATCATTTTACCGCAGTATTATTACTATGGCACATATACATTTCCAGGGGAAGCCCAGGTACAAATGCCTCATGATATTAAATTGGGAATATATTTCAGCAGAGAATCCAAAATTAAAACATAATACCATCTCCAAAGTCCCAATATGTAAGGACATTATTAGTAGACGAAACAGTATACAATATGCCTGTATCCTGGCGGGGAAATTTGCAAAGGCTACTGGGGGGACTTTAAACTAGAACGGTTGGGGGGAGGGACTCAAATAGAGAAAGCTAGTAGACAGGGTCTGAGGCAGGAGGCAGAGAAGGGAAGCACTCAGGCCCAACATGTAGGGGGGGGGGGAAAGATGAAAAAATAAATAAACAGAGAATAAGAGGTGGTGGGTTTCTTAAATGTGTGAGCAGAAAGAAAGAGGGGTATGAAATTAGGGTAGAAGCAATTGGTAGCAAGGTGAAAATTAATAGTGACAGGCAGACAAGTCCAGGGCAAAAATCAAAAGGGGCCACGACAACATACTTGTATAAGGAATAAGAGTGTTGTAAAAACAAGCCTGAAGGCTTTGTGTCTCAATGCGAGGAGCATTGTCTCAATGCAAGGAGTATATGTAATAAGGTGGATGAGTTGAATGTGCAGATAGCTATTAATGACTATGATATAGTTGGGATCACGGACACATGGCTCCAGGGTGACCAAGGCTGGGAGCTGAACATCCAGGGATATTCAATATTCAGGAGGGATAGACGGAAAGGAAAAGGAGGTGGGGTAACGTTGCTGGTGAGAGGGGAGATTAATGCAATAGAAAGGATGGACATTAGCTTGGAGGATGTGCAATCGATATGGGTAGAGCTGCGAAACTCTAAGGGGCAGAAAACGCTAGTGGGAGTTGTGTACACGCCACCTAACAGTAGTAGTGGAGTTGGGGATGGCATCAAACAGGAAATTAGAACAAGGGTAAAACAGTTATAATGGGTGACTTCAATCTACGTATAGATTGGATGAATCAAATTGGCTGGGGTGCTAAGGAAGAGAATTTCTTGGAATGTATGCGGGGTAGTTTTCTAAACCAACATGTAGAGGAACCAACAAGAGAGCAGGCTATTCTAGACTGGGTATTGTGTAATGAGGAAGGGTTAGTTAGCAGTCTTGTTGTGCGTTGCCCCTTGGGCAAGAGTGACCATAATATGGTTGAGTTCTTCATTAGGATGAAGAGTGACATAATTAAGTCAGAAACAAGGGTTCTGAACTTAAACAAAGGTAACTTTGAAGGTATGAGAGGTGAATTGGCCAAGATAGACTGGCAAGTGATTCTTAAAGGGTTGACAGTGGATGGGCAATGGAAGGTATTTAAAGACTGCATGATGAACTACAACAATTGTTCATCCCAGTTTGCAAAATAATAAATCAGGGAAGGTAGTGCATCCATGGATAACAAGGGAAATCAGGGTTAGTATAAAAACAAAAGATGAAGCATACAAATTAGCCAGAAAAAGCAGCCTACCAGAGGACTGGGAGAAATTCAGAGTCCAGCAGAGGAGGACACAGGGGTTAATTAGGAAAGGGAAAATAATTTATGAAAGAAAACTGGCAGGGAACATAAAAACTGACTGCAAAAGTTTTTTATAGATATGTGAAGAGAAAGAAATTAGTTAAAACAAATGTGGGTCCATTGCAGTCAAAAACAGGTGAATTGATCATGGGGAACAAGGACATGGCAGACCAATTGAATAACTAGTTTGGTTCTGTCTTCACTAAGGAAGACATAAATAATTTGCCGGAAATAGCAGGGGACCGGGGGTCAAATAAGATGGAGGAACTGAGTGAAATCCAGGTTACCCAGGAAGTGGTGTTGGGTAAATTGAACAGATTAAAGGCCGATAAATCCCCAGGGCCAGATAGTCTGCATCCCAGAGTACTCAAGGAAGTAGCCATAGAAATAGTGGATGCATTAGGGATCATTTTTCAAAACTCCTTAGATTCTGGAGTAGTTTCTGAGGATTGGAGGGTAGCTAATGTAACCCCACTTTATAAAAAAAGGAGGGAGAGAGAAAACAGGGAATTACAGATCATTTAGTCTAACATCGGTAGTGGGGAAACTGCTAGTTATTAAAGATGGGATAGCAGCACATTTGGAAAGTGGTGAAATTATTGGACAAAGTCAGCATGGATTTACGAAAGGTAAATCATGTCTGACGAATCTTATAGAATTTTTCGAGGATGTAACTGGTAGAGTGGATAAGGGAGAACAAGTGGATGTGTTATATCTAGATTTTCAGAAGGCTTTCGACAAGGTCCCACATAAGAGATTAGTATACAAACTTAAAGCACACGGTATTGGGGGTTCAGTATTGATGTGGATAGAGAACTGGCTGGCAGACAGGAAGCAAAGGGTAGGAGTAAACGGGTCCTTTTCAGAATGGCAGGCAGTGACTAGTGGGTACCGCAAGGCTCAGTGCTGGGACCCCAGCTATTTACAATATATATTAATGATTTGGACGAGGGAATTGATTGCAACCTCTCCAAGTTTGCAGATGACACGAAGCTGGGGGGTAGTGTTAGGTGTGAGGAGGATGCTAGGAGGCTGCAAGGTGACTTGGATATGCTGGGTGAGTGGGCAAATGCATGGCAGATGCAGTATAATATGGATAAATGTGTGGTTATCCACTTTGGTGGCAAAAACAGGAGGGTAGACTGTAATGGTGAATTATCTGAATGGTGGCAGATTAGGAAAAGGGGAGATGCAACGAGACCTGGGTGTCATGGTACACCAGTCATTGAAAGTAGGTCTGCAGGTGCAGCAGGCAGTGAAGAAAGCAAATGGTATGTTAGCATTCATAGCAAATGGATTTGAATATAGGAGCAGAGAGATTCTACTGCAGTTGTACAGGGTTTTGGTGAGACCACACCTGGAGTATTGCGTACAGTTTTGGTCTCCAAATCTGCGGAAAGGCATTCTTGCCATGGAGGGGGTACAGAGAAGGTTCACCAGACTGATTCCTGGGATGTCAGGACTTTCACATGAGGAAAGACTGGATAGACTCGGCTTGTAATCGCTAGAATTTAGAAGATTGAGGGGGGATCTTATAGAAACTTACAAAATTCTTAAGGAGTTGGACAGGCTAGATGCAGGAAGATTGTTCCCGATGTTGGGGAGGTCCAGACCAAGGGGTCACAGTCTAAAGATAAGGGGGAATTCCTTTAGGACCGAGATGAGGAAAACATTTTTCACACAGAGAGTGGTGAGTCTCTGGAATTCTATGCCACAGAAGCTAGTTGAGGCCAGTTCATTGGCTATATTTAAGAGGGAGATAGATGTGGCCCTTGTGGCTAAAGGGATCAGGGGGTATGGAGAGAAGGCAGGTACAGGATACTGAGTTGGATGATCAGCCATGATCATATTGAATGATTGTGCAGGCTCGAAGGGCCGAATGGCCTACCCCTGCACCTATTTTCTATGTTTCTTTGCCCTGATCCTAGCAGAATAGAAGTGTAATTATCATTCTAAATACAATTTATTTTGCTCTGCAACTGCTTGGTAAATCACAAAGCTGTGACCTCAATTCTTGCTAAGTTATTTATGTAACTGATTTGATGTTATAGAAAATAAGTACATAATTGATGCTGGGAAAGGCATTTACATGTTGAAGCCATGTGGGAATGTTAAAAACAACATTCTATAGCAAGACCAAAGTTATCTCTGTCAGCAAGAAATGAGGGAAAAATGATAGCAGATTTGCTCTTGAGGCCACTTTGCTGGAACTATCAAATCCATTCCCCATATTCAAGGTAAGCACAGTATCCAGTAGTGGTTGCACAACTCATTCTACCCCCAAAATCCAGTGTTTATTGCAAATGACCAAGCATGGGTCAGACTTACAAAATCTATTTAAAATATTTTAAATGACCCTGGAATACCCTAACAACCCTTTGAGAGCCTATTTCCTTGAAAAGCCTTTGAATATGTATTTTTTAATGTCACTGATAGAAATATTTAATACAATTAAATTAGATTTAAGCGATTGAAAATAAAAATAATTAAAACAAATAAATGTGCTCAAACTCATTAAATTATATGAAGTTGGCTGGCAAAGTGAAGATAAAGTAAAACAGTTACTAGCTACTGCCTTTTTAATGAAGGTCAGTGACCCTTCAATAAGTGCTTCCCCACTGGACCCAATGGTGATTGTGTGGCATTGCATTGGCCTCCAGTTCATCCCTGACTTCCACCTTTCAACACGCAGGTACTGAAGTCCATAAGACAGAGGAGGAGAATTAGGCCATTCAGCACATCGAGTCTACTTTGCCATTCAATCAGAGATAATCTATTTTTCCCACTCAACACTCTTCTCCTGCCTTGTCACCTTAACCTTCAATGCCCAGAGACAAGCTGATCTGTCAGAAAGGCACAACCAACAGATCTCTTTTGAACTACCAGCCAGTGTGAATAAAAGCAGTTATCTGGTCTTTTCTGATCTGCCGTCGTTTGTCTACAATGTAAACATTAATTTGGAATCAAGTTGAAAGATACAGCAAGGAAACATGCCCTTTGCACATGAAGTCCACACCGATCATCGGGCACCCACATATTAGTTTGGTGTTATCTCACTTTCACATCCACTTACACTTTAGGGCCAATTTACAGAAAATGTTAATCTATACGCTTGCATGTCCTTGGGATGTGGGAGGAAACCAGAAGACCCAGAGGAAACCCACGTGGTCACAGGGCAAACATACAAATCCTACACACCCAGCATCCGTCAGGGTTCAAACCCAGGTCTCTTGCCATGAGAAACCAGCTCTGCCAGCTGTGTACAGTGTCACTCCAAAATTATTATTCAGTTATTATTCAAGATTTTCACCGTTTGATAATTTTCATTTAGTGTATCAGTTCTTAAGAGCATGTTACACCCATTGTCTGTTGCATTACCTAAATATTCAAATAAGTATTGATTTCCTCGAAGATTATTTCAATATTGTTTGGTTGCTTTTACAATGTTTTTGTCAAGTTTGATTGTTCTCTGTTACTCTACTGTGACTAGATCTACGTCGTATATTCTTTAGTTTAATATTCTCCCTTGTTTCAAGTTCTCCATTGCCATTTTGAACAAGTAGAGCTCTTCTGCCTCAGGGATGTAAACTGGATTTGTTTATAATCAATCTCTTTTTTGAAGGCCTCCCACTGATCTTCTGTTATTTTGTCATTATCAGCTTTGCACTGTTAGATGTGCACAGTCTCTATCTCATCACATTAAATTTGGCCTTACCTAAATCTTGAATCTTTGCAACTGTTTCATATTTCTCCCTTTCAAATGCTTCATTGAACTCCATCACTTTATGATCCCTATCAGATTAATGTTCATGCACTGTATAATAAAGCTTACCGTGAATTCCTCTGGTAAAAAGCAGCAATTAAAAAGTTCCAGCTATAATCTTCAAGATATATTTTGTTTCTTTCTGTAAACTAGGGTCACACAAAATTGCATTAACCCATGTCATTCTCAGTGGAATTTTGTATTGAAACTTCTTTCTCCAAATATGGTTTAGTAAAGTGCCCATTCCCCTCTGAAGGTCATACATGTCCCACTCCAAGATGACACTGGTGCAATGCAGAGAGCGTGCCGGACTGTCAAATGTCAGATTGGACATTCAAACAACTTGTCCCTTGTCATAAGTGAAAGGCAAATACTTCATAGAACCTTATCAAAGAAAAAAAGGTATATGTCCATGGTGGACTAGCCAGAATCTGTATTAAAACACTAAAACAGATTGTTTGATGATTGCCGTATTGCTATTCATGGGACATCATCATGCACAATTGATCTCCATGTTTCCAGGCATTTTTGGACAGAAAACATCTGAGGACATACCTAATTAGCTTTGGAACATCCTGAGTTTGTGAAAGGCACGATAATATGACAAGTAGTTTGTGATTTTGTTCCCGTAGTTAGGTTTGCACAAAATGTAGGAGGCTGACCCTCTTTCTAACTACAGGCAGCAGAGGATCCTATCCTGATATATTGTTTCTTTCTCTCCTTCTGCCAACATTGTCACAGCAAGGAATAGGCCTGGCTCCAAATATAGGCAGTATGACATTCAATAAGTAAGTTAAAGCTATTCATGGAAACAGGTTAGAGTGGCTGCCTGGCCTTCTGTTTTTCTGTTTTTATTTCCCATCTACTAGAATTATAATGGAATCACAAAGAAATTCAATCAGCTGCAGCCAGAATTCCAGAATCCTGGTGTAGAACCTTTTCATGATCCACAACAGCCTCTTCCTTCAGTTTCTTTCCCTCCGTTTATCCATTTGTGAAAGCCATCAATTGTTCCTGATACCAGTCTGGTAATCATTTCCTAACCCAAGAGCTGCCCCTGTGAGCCAATCAGATTTAATTGCAAGCAATCATCCGTCAAATCCATTTGGCCCGATCATGCTCATTCGGTCATAGAGCTATACAACGCAGAATCAGGCCCTTCGGCCCAACTCATCCATGCCAACCAAGCTGCCTAACCAAGCTAATCCCACTTGCTTGTGCCTGGCCCATACCTTTCCACACATTGTGCCTGCTCCACTGCAAAATGTCCTCAAGGTATGCTAACTTTGAAGAAGCTCTCCTCCTCTCGCCGACATGAGTTCCACAACACCGTCTCTCGCTGCTCCCCCTCTGTGCATCGTGGCCGACTTTGATTTGTCCTTTTGCATACCTTTCATTCACTTGTTCTCTGTAACTTTTAATACCCCTTGTTTCCCTCTCCCCTGACTCTCAGTTTGAAGAAGGCTCTCGACTTGAAGCGTCACCCATTTATTTTCTCCAGACGACTTATTCCAGCTTTTTGTGTCAATCTTCGGAGTAAACCAGCATCTGCATTTCCTTCTTACCCGTATAACATTTCTTATTCATGTACCTGTCCAAGTTTATTTTAAATTATATCATTAATTCGTGTTTCATGTATCTTCTTGTGTTTTATGACTATTGGCAGACCAATGCCCCTCTTGGGATAAAGAAAGTTCTATCATATCTATCGGTGCTTGAGGAGTATAAGGAATGTATGAAGAACCTTAAGAAAGAAATTAGAAAAGCTAAAAGAAGATATGAGGTTGCTTTGGCAAGTAAGGTGAAAGTAAATCCAAAGGATTTCTACAGCTATATTAATAGCAAAAGGATAACAAGGGATAAAATTGGTCCATTGGAGAGACCGAGTGGACAGCTATCTGCAGAGCCAAAAGAGATGGGGGAGATATTGAACAATTTCTTTTCTTCGGTATTCACCAAGGAGAAGGATATTGAATTATGTGAGGTAAGGGAAACTAGTAGAGTAGCTATGGATACTATGAGTTTCAAAGTAAAAGAAGTACTGACACTTTTGAAAAATATAAAAGTGGATAAGTCTCCAGGTCCTGACAGGATATTCCCTAGGACATTGAGGGAAGTTAGTGTAGAAATAGCCGGGGCTATGACAGAAATATTTCAAATGTCATTAGAAACGGGAATAGTCCCCGAGGATTGGCGTACTGCGCATGTTGTTCCATTGTTTAAAAAGGGTTCTAAAAGTAAACCTAGCAATTATAGACCGGTTAGTTTGACTTCAGTGGTGGGCAAATTAATGGAAAAGATACTTAGAGATAATATACATAAGTATCTGGATAAAGAGGGTCTAATTAGGAACAGTCAACATGGATTTATGCCTGGAAGGTCATGTTTGACTAATCTTCTTGAATTTTTTGAAGAGGTTACTAGGGAAATTGAGGAGGGTAAAGCAGTGGATGTTGTCTATATGGACTTCAGTAAGGCCTTTGACAAGGTTCCTCATGGAAGGTTGGTTAAGAAGGTTCAACTGTTGGGTATAAATGCAGGAATAGCAAGATGGATTCAACAGTGGCTGAATGGGAGAGGCCAGAGGGTAATGGTGGATGGCTGCTTGTCGGGTTGGAGGCAGGTGACTAGTGGGGTGCCTCAGGGATCTGTGTTGGGTCCTTTGTTGTTTGTCATGTACATCAATGATCTGGATGAAGGGGTGGTAAATTGGATTAGTAAGTATGCAGATGATACCAAGATAGGGGGTGTTGTGGATATTGAAGAGGATTTCCAAAGTCTACAGAGTGATTTAGGCCAGTTGGAAAAATGGGCTGAAAGATGGCAGATGGAGTTTAATGCTGATAAATGTGAGGTGCTACACCTTGGCAGGACAAATCAAAATAGGACGTACATGGTAAACGGCAGGGAATTGAAGAATACAGTTGAACAGAGGGATCTGGGAATAACCGTGCATAGTTCCTTGAAGGTGGAATCTCATATAGATAGGGTGATAAAGAAAGCTTTTGGTATGCTAGCCTTTATAAATCAGAGCATTGAGTATAGAAGCTGGGATGTAATGTTAAAATTGTACAAGGCATTGGTGAGACCAAATCTGGAGTATGGTGTACAATTTTGGTCGCCCAATTATAGGAAGGATGTCAACAAAATAGAGAGGGTACAGAGGAGATTTACTAGAATGTTGCCTGGGTTTCAACAAGCTAAGTTACAGAGATAGGTTGAATAAGTTAGGTCTTTATTCTCTGGAACGCAGAAGGTTAAGGGGGGACTTGATAGAGGTCTTTAAAATGATGAGAGGGATAGACAGAGTTGATGTGGATAAGCTTTTCCCTATGAGAATAGGGAAGATTCAAACAAGAGGACATGACTTTAGAATTAAGGGATAGAGGTTTAGGGGTAACATGAGGGGCAACTTCTTTACTCAGAGAGTGGTAGCGGTGTGGAATGAGCTTCCAGTTGAAGTGGTGGCGGCAGGTTCGTTGGTATCATTTAAAAATAAATTGGATAGGCATATGGATGAGAAGGGTATGGAGGGTTATGGTATGAGTGCAGGCAGGTGGGACTAAGGGAAAAAAGTTGTTCGGCATGGACTTGAAGGGCCGAGATGGCCTGTTTCCGTGCTGTAATTGTTATATGGTTATATAGTATCATATATTATTATACTTGCCTTATTGGCCTGTCCCACTAAGGTGATTTTTTTAGGCAACTGTGGTGACAGTCACTGTCACATTGTGTCGCCGGAAATGCACCCACCCCATGACAATGTCCATAACTAGCTACCAGCTAGTCGACGTCAAGCTATGACAAGTTATGTCAACCTGCGACACAATTCCTCGCGACTCGGGACATCCACCCACGACAGCCTTCCACCACACAGGTGACAACCTACGACACCCGAAGTCAAACTATCTCCACCAGCGACAAGCTACGACCCTGTCGGCAACAAATGAAGACAACTGAATACTTCTCTTGACGCCAGAACTGTCGCCGGATGACGTAGGTTGTCGCCAATGGAATTCACCGAGGTCATCAAGGGACAAGAGTGTTTTATTGTCATATGTCCCAGATGGGACAATGAAATTCTTACTTGCTGCAGCATAACAGAATATGTGAATATGTAAACATAGTACATAACGGGCGAAGAGAAAAAAAGAAAACGTTCAATAAGTAACAAATATAGTGCAATAATAATAGTCTTTTGCAGTTTAGAGCTCAGAGCTTTTTCATTGTTGTGTATAATAGCCTGATGGCTGTAGGGAAGAAGCTGTTCCTGAACTTGGACGTTACAGTTTTCAGGCTCCTGTACCTTCTTCCTGATGGCAATGGTGAGATGAGTGTGTGGCCAGGATGGTGTGGGTCCTTGATGATTTTGGCTGCCTTTTTGAGGCAGCGACTATGATAGATCCCATCTATGGTGGGGAGGTAAAAACCGGTGATGGACTGGGCAGTGCTCACAAATTTTTGTCATCTTTTTCACTCCTGGACGTTCAAGTTGCTGAACCAGGCCTCGATGCAACCAGTCAGAATGCTCTCTACCGTGTACCTGTGGAAGTTTAGGAGAATCCTCATCGACATGCCGAATCTCTGTAAACTTCTCAGGAAGTAGAGTCACTAATGTGCCTTCTTTATAATTGCATTGGTGTGCTGGGTCCAGGGAAGATTGTCAGAAATAAGCACGCCCAGGAATTTGAAGTTATTGACCCTCTCCACCATTGTCCCATTGATATAAACAGGATTGTTGGTCCTCATCCTTCCCCTGCTAAAGTCCACAATCAGTTCTTTGGTCTTACTGATGTTGAGCCAGATTGTTGTGCTGGCACCATTTGGTCAATCGGTCGATCTCACTTCTATACTCTGACTCGTCCCAATCTCTGATTTGTCCAACCACAGTGGTGTCGTCAGTGAACTTGATGATGGAGTTCGCATTATGTCCGCCTACACAATCATGGGTTATAGAGTGAGTAAAGCAGGGGGCTAAGCACACAGCCTTGAGGTACTCCCGTACTAATTGTTACTGAGGATTAAGTGTTTCCGCCAGACTGTGGTCTGTGGATGAGGAAGTTGAGGATCCAATTGCAGAGGGATGCACAGAGGCCCAGTTCCATGAGCTTGGTAACCAGCTTGGAAGGGTTGATGGTATTAAACGCTGAGCTGTAGTCTATAAACAACAGCTTGACGCAAGTGTTTGTATTGTCCAAGTGGTCCAATGCAGAGTGGAGAGCCAGTGAAACAGCGGTTGACCTGTTGTAGCAGTATGCCAACTATCGTGGGTCGAGGTTCTTGTTTAGGTAGGAATTGATGTGCACCATAACCTAGCTCTCAAAGCACTTCATCACCACAGATGTTAGTCGATAGTCATTGAGGCATGTCACCTTACTCTTCTTGGGCACTGGTATTATTGATGCCCTCTTAAAGCAGGTGGAAACCTCAGACCTCAGAAGTGAGAGGTTGAAAATGTCCTCAAAAACTCCCATCAGTTGGTCTGCACAGATCTTGAGAATTCGACCGGGTATACCATCAGGTCCAGGCACTTTCCGAGGGTTCACCCCCCTGAAGGCCTCCGTGACTGTGACTGTAATACCGTGAGGGCAAATGGGGGCTCGGGAAGGCACATCAGTGTTCTCCCTATCGAACCGTGCATAGAACGGATTGAGTTCATCAGGGAGTGATGCTTCGCTGTCATTTGAACTGCCTCCTGGTCTCGCCTTATAGGAGGTGATGGCATTCAATCCCTGCCACAGTTGCCGAACATCCGTCTCATCCTCCAGCTTAGAGCAGAAGTCCCTTTTGGCCTTTTTGATGGCCTTACCAAGGCCGTATCTGGACTTACTATAGACCTCTGCATCGCCAGACTTGAATGCCCGGGATCTGGTCTTCAGATGATCTGGCCTTCCCAATCTCATGGTTTATCCAAGGCTTCTGGTTAGGAAGCACTCAGAAGGTTTTTGTTGGGTCCTCCACACATTTCCTTATGAAATCTGTAACCGCTGTGCCATTTTCATTCTGGTCCATTGCCAAGTCCCTGAACATTGTCCTGTCTACAGACTCGAAGCAGTCCTGGAGTTGTTTCTCTGCCTCACCAGATCAGCTCTGTACAATCCTTACCTCTGTGGGTGCTCTCTTCTGTTGCTACCTGTGTACAGGAAGAAGCAGCTTCGCTGAATGGTCGGATTATGGTTGTGTAGCAGTGGTCAAGGGTGTTTGATCCTCTGGTGCTGCAGGAGACATGTTGGTGGAAGTTAAGAAGCGATTTCCTCAGGTTGGCTTTGTTGAAGTCCCTGGCTACAGTGGTAAATGCCTTGGGGAAGGCTGTCTGGTGCTTGTTGACCACGGCATGCAGCTCTTCCAGTGCCAGATGGACATCTGCCTGGGGTGGAATGTAGACCGCGGTCAGGATGATGGAGGTGAATTCCCTCAATAGGTAGAAGGGGCGGCACTTCACCGCCAGTTGCTCCAGGTGCGGAGAGCAGGAGTTGGACAGAATTGCCACGTCAGAGCACCACGAAGAGTTGACCATGGGGCATTAGGGTTAGGGTTCTCCCTTTCCCAGAAGCCTGCGTACAGTCCATACGGTGGATGGAGAAACCAGGCTGGTCCGCTGAGTCTGGGAGCTGGGGATGAGCCATATGTCTGTGAAACAGAACACAGAAGGTAAAGCAGCCTTGACCTTCAGTCCTCCACTTTGTTTTCTAGTGACTGTACGTTGGCTAGTAGAATGGTAGGGAGAGGGGGCCGACGGCCCTTGCGCTTCAGTCTTATGTGTAGTCCCACACGACGACCACATTTCCGTACTCCATGACCCTCCTCGGTGTTTAAAGGGACAGTACTTGCGAGTCTCCCCAAGTCGGAGATTCCCCTGCGATCGTGAATTCCCTAAAAGTGTGCACCTCCAGCTCCGTTGCTGCTAGGAGATCCTGCCTGACGGCCTCAATTCCGGACTTCATGAAGGCCTCCCTAGTGTTTACAGGTACAGTACTTACTGTACCTGCGAGCGTCCGCGAGGTCGTGGATTCCCCTCCGATCAGGAATCCCCTTACAGTCGTGACCTCCGGGAGATCGCAGTAGCGCTAATGCATTTAAATGCGTTAGCAGCTCGCTACTTACATCGCTGGTTTCTGCAGATTCCTTTATACAAGTGAGCTCAGAAATATTATAGTTGAAGATTTTCTGTCGTGCAGCTGGCAAAATGGCGCCGCATTAGGTCATGACCCGGCGACAACCAACGTGACTTGCCGTCATCCTGGTGACAACCTACGACAACCTACGCAGCACCTACGGCAGGAGAAGACAGGCAATGTCAAGTCCACTGACGCCGAGAAGTTTTGAACATTTCAAAATCCAGCGGCGACAAGAAGTAAGTAACGACACTTGAGGAGACCCCTCACGATAATACAGGCGTCACCCCGCGATTATGTGGCGACAGCCTATTTTTCGGCTGCCGCTAAAAATATTGCCTAAGTGGGGCAGGCCCTTTATCAATTCCTCTAGCAGCTCAACATATATATGCACCATCCTCTATGTGAAAAGGTTGTCCCTCAGTTGCTATTTAAATCTTTACTCATATAAACCTGGGATAAAATACTTATTTATCTCTATAAAGTCACTCCTGAACTTCCTATGCTCCACGGAAAGGTCCCAGCCTGTCCACCCTCTCCTTATAACGCAAACTTTCTAGACCTGGTTGGCTCCTCACAAATCTTTTCATGCATCCATTCCAGTTTAATCTGACCAGGCCACTCACTCAACCCCTTGATCCAGTCCCTTAGCTGCATCCACCTACTGCAATACGGGGGGGGGGATTATGCTACAGGCGAACACTATGTCCTTTCACAATGCGGAATTGGCCTATGGTTGACTAGGCCTCAGGAGGCTGAACCTGATTCCCTTGTCCCTCCCCCACACCATCATAGCTGCTGCTCACAGTTTTTTGCTGTCAAAGGCACATCTCATCATTCTGAAATGTATCAGAGAGTTTTGAAATAATTTAAATAATTAAAATAAATCATTTAAAAAATAATAATAATTGAAAATTAAGTAGTTGAGACATATTTCTATTAATTAATTACAACATAAGTATACATTAAAATAAAAAAAGGTCAGAAACTTAATGAAGCTTAGAGTGCTAGAGTAAGTCAGTAGATCGGGTAGCATCGGTGAAGATGATGGATCAACGACATTAAGGGTCGGAACCCTTCAGATTGAGTGTGTAGGGCCCCCCGATTCAAAACGTCAACTATCCATTCCCACCACAGATGTTGCCTAACCCACTGAGTTATTCCAACACTTTATGTTTTAGTCAGGATACCAGCATCTGCAGTTCCTTGTGTGTCCATTTTAATCAAGCTTACATTTTTAATTACATTAATTAAGCTCCATTCAAATCATTGGCAGTGCTACTTGCACACCAACCACGGCTAGCATTAATATTGAGGGTGGGCACAAAATGCTGGAGTAATTCAACAATACAGGCAGCATCTCTGGAGAGAAAGAATGGGTGACGTTTCGGGTCGAGATTCTTCTTCAGACTCCTGAAGTCTGAAGGAGGGTCTCGACCAGAAACGTCACCCATTCCATCTCTCCAGAGATGCTGACTGTCCCACTGAGTTACTCCAGCATTTTGTGTCTATCTTCGATTTAAACCAGCAGCTGCAGTTCTTTCCTATGCATTAATATTGAGGGGCTGGTTGTGAAGTGTATCTCAGTTGAGTAAGATGTGGGCATGCTGCTGAAATTAACACTGAATCCAGTGGTGGGATGGGAGGACCAGTGCACTACCATCTGATCTCGAGCATATTCCATATTTCCTTAATAAAGAGCGCGGTAGCCTTAGTCAAAGATGCAGTGGAGAGCAGTTCTGTTATCAACCCGTCCTTAGAAAGCCATGGTTCTGGACTTTACATTATCTTCAGCTTCAGGCCCAGATGCAACCTTCTGCAAAATGAGTTACTGCCTCCTGCCAATCTACCAAGATATGAACATAGAAATGAAGAGGGAATAGAACAGAGTGAAAAACATGCTGTACAATGACTCCTGACTTGGGCCTAAAGTAGTAACTGAAGCCATTGACATAATCTGGCCAATGTCTTTACCTTTCACTAAACGTTATTCGCTTTACAGTGTATCTATCTGTACACTGTAAATAACTCGATAATAATCATGTATTGTCTTTCTGCTGACTGGTTAGCATGCAACAAAAGCTTTTCACTTTACCCCGGTACACGTGACAATAAACTAAACTATAATCGAGTTTAGTGATGTTTGGGTCCAATGCTTTCTTCTCCTAAGCCCACATGATCACAGCGTGATCCAGCATTCCATTATTTTTCTCCATTTTTGTTTCCACTCTTGCCAGTTGTGATGTGATTCAAAAACATGCATCTATCTTTAATGCATAAAGATCGCATCAATATTGCAGGTAATATTGATCTCAGCTTGTAAGTGATAAAAAAAAAACTGCAGATGCTGGAAATCTAACATAATAACAGAAAATGCTAGAAATACTCAGTCAGGTCAAGTTTCTCTTGTCTCCTCCCTAATTGCGATGAGATCTTGTCCTTATTTCTCTTCCCACAGATGCAGCCTAACCTGCTAACTATTTGCACAATTTTCTCATTTCTTAACTGTTCTGCTTTCTACACTTTTATCAATTTTCTCTTCATTTGTCTGTGAAACATTAAGAGCTAGATGAGCTGGAAATCCTTGTCAAAAACTAGATTCTCTTCAGCTCCTGCAAGCGCCCACACAGCACTGACTGTAATTACAGCAGAACCCTCAAGTGTCACCTCAGGCAAAGCCCTGGAGCCAGGTTTCTGTACAACACCATGCTGTTTATTTTTCACTCCTGCAAAAGGGGCTGTCCCACTGCGGCGACCTAATCCGCGAGTTAAGAAGAGTGTCTTCAACCTTCAAGCTTGAGGACACTCGCCTGGAAAACCTTGAGCTGGATGGACCGTTGGCGTTGAAACCGCGAGCTGGATCGACCGACCACACACACACACACACACACACACACACACACACACACACACACACACACACACACACACACACACACACACACACACACACACACACACACACACACACACACACACACACACACACACACACACACACACACACACACACCGCAAAGGCGGGGGCCAGGGAAAGCGAGGGAGCGCTGTCTGAAATTCACATCCATGATGACGAGGAAGGTAAAAGACGGCTGGGGGGGGGGGGTGGAGAGAAGGGGAGAGAGGAGGGGCGAGAGAAGGGGGGAGAGGAGGGGGGAGAGGAGGGGGGAGAGGAGGGGAGAGAGGAGGGGAGAGAGGAGGGGAGAGAGGAGGGGAGAGAGGAGGGGAGAGAGGAGGGGAGAGAGGAGGGGAGAGAGGAGGGGAGAGAGGAGGGGAGAGAAAGGGGGGGAGGGGAGACACTTTTATGAAGCCAGACAACGTTTAATAGAGTTTAGCGGGCATTTAACCTACCGGTCGGTTTTCCTAGGTCCTGAAAACTCCAAAGAGCCAATCAAAATGCCCGGTCAGCAAAGGAGATTGCACCATGCATTGTTCCTTTTTCTCATGAATTCTCATGGAATAAATTGTTGCATGGTGGCGCTACCTCACAGCGCCGGAGACCCGGGTTCAATCCTGACTGTGGATGCTGTCTGTACGGAGTTTGTACGTGCTCCCCGTGACCTGCTTTGGTTTTCTCCAAGATCTACGGTTTCCTCCCACTCCAAAGACGTACAGGTTTGTAGGATAATTGGCTTGGTGTATGTGTAAATTGTCCCTAGTGTGTGCAGGATAGTGTTAATGCATGGGGATCGCTTGTCGGTACGGACCCGGTGGGCCGAAGGGCCTGTTACCGCGCCATATCACTAAACTAAATTAAATTATAAAACAAAAGTGCTGGAGAAACTCAGCGGGTGGGGCAGCATCTATGGAGCGAAGGAAATAGGCAACGTTTCGGGCCAAAACCCTTTTTCAGACTGCTGTGAGGGTTTCGGCCCGAAACGTTGCCTATTTCCTTCGCTCCATAGATGCTGCCTCACCCGCTGAGCTTCTCCAGCACTTTTGTCTACCTTCAATTTTCCAGCATCTGCAGTTCCTTCTTGAATAAATTATAAGACAGCTGTTTGCATATGCCACTATTCCTCTACTGACAGGTATAGGTTTATTTATGTTACGTGCACCTAAGTACGGTGAAAAACTTTATTTTGCATGCTTTCCAATCATATCAGATAATACATACATGAATAAAATTGAGCAAAATAGGTACAGTGAAGAGAAAGGTGCAGTGTGACAAAATATAGTTCTCAGCATTGTAGTGTAGCAGTTGCAGAGAAAAAGCCTCTCCCTCAGCTTGTTTACCCAGTCCACTTTAGACAATTCACTAAAGACTTGTTTACCCAATTTGTCCATCATCCTATTATATTTAACACAATTAAAGACACTGGTTGTAGACAAATGGTGCTCAACCTCGAAGTGCAGTTGGAATCCCAACATATATGGTCACTAATCCCAAGGGGCTCTTTAAGGATAATATTCCATATTGATCCCTCCTCATTACAAAAAACCAAATCTAAAATAGCCCATTTTTGGGTAGGTCCGACAAGTAGCCGCTCAATCAAGCAATCTGGTGCATTTCACAAATTCTTCGATACACCAGCCAGTTTGGTTTATGGAATCAATATGTGTTAATATCTCCGATTATAATTGCCATTATCCTTTGTTGTTCCTTCAGCACTTCATTATCGTCCGAGGGGAGGGGGGGTGGGGGGGGGGAAATAGAGAGAGGGAGAGAGAGGGGGAGAGAGAGGGGGAGAGAGAGAGGGAGAGAGAGAGGGAGAGAGGGGGGGAGAAGGGGGGAGAGGGGGGGAGAGGGGGGAGAGGGGGGAGAGGGGGGGAGAGGGGGGGAGAGAAAGGGGGAGAGAGAGAGGGTGAGAGAGAGAGGGTGAGAGAGAGAGGGGGAGAGAAGGCGGGGGACAGAAGGCGGGGGAGAGAAGGCGGGGGAGAGAAGGCGGGGGGTGAGGGAGGGGGGGAGAGGGAGAGGGGGGGAGAGGGAGAGGGAGAGGGGGGGAGAGGGAGAGGGGGGGAGAGGGAGAGGGGGGAGAGGGAGAGGGGGGGAGAGGGAGAGGGGGGGGAGAGGGAGAGGGAGAAGGGGGGAGAGGGAGAAGGGGGGGAGGGAAAGGGGGAGAGGGAGAGGGGGGGAGGGGGGGAGAGGGGGGGAGAGGGGGGGAGAGGGGGGGGGAGATGGGGGGGGAGATGGGGGGGGAGATGGGGGGGGAGATGGGGGGGGAGATGGGGGGAGAGGGGGGGAGAAATGCTACTCAAAACTGAACACTGATTACGTTTAGTGTTTTTTTTCATGAATTCTCTCCGAGGACTGTTGAGGAAGGGCAAATGATTAAAAGGGATGTGTAGGAGAAGTTCTCCTGATGCAAAGTCTATGTACATTGTGGCAAAATGTCATCACTTGCCTGGAGCAAAGATCGGGCAGTTTTCTCCTTCTGTCACATTGCAACTGCTGAAATTAACTGATCACCTGGTTTGGTTTGATTCCACCCATGAAAAATGGCTACTTTTGTCAAAGCAATAATTTGAAAAACTACCCTTTGATTTTTCAATTTCATAGGCAACATTTTCTTTTTGAGCTGAAGAGTTTGATCATTGATTGTACTCAAAAGCAAAGCTATCGACAGCATTCTGAATTATGATATTAAAATATACATTCTCATAAAATGCATCTAAAAGCAGACACAGCAGTGGCAGAAATACTAAATTACAATATTGCATATAACTATATTAGTAGTATTATAACTCACACTTTATATATTACACTAGCTAATTAATGATTCCGAACCATTATATTCTGTTTTGTACATTCTATTTTCATGTCTAACAACCTTTTTTTCTTCTTCTTGGGAATTTTAGACACTAGTAATTAAATATGTGAATCGACCTGTTCCTAGACCAAATTCTGACAGAGATGAAACTTTCCCATCCTGGCCATTGGACAATTCCCCAAGTCTATCTTCTCTCTTCCATTACCACTCTAGCTCCCCCTGCTGCAATATCTGTTGCTGTCAGCAATATGAGTGACCCAAAGTATTCCTTCGCTCCATAGATGCTGCCTCACCAGCTGAGTTTCTCCAGCATTTTTGTCTACCTTTGATTTTTCCAGCATCTGCAGTTCTTTCTTAAACACAAAGTCCATCTCTGTCATTTGGTCAAGTTAGCAGTGAGGATTTGACAATTCAGATAATTGCCTGGAATTTCTAGTACACACAAAACGATAGGCTAAAATACCCCAGTCTTCCCACCTTCTAGCCAGTCATAGACCTTGTCTTTTCACTTCCCTCTCCTTTCACAAACTCTCCTCAACCTTCTTCCAGCTCGCATGAACGATCAGCAATCTGAAACATTAACATAGTTGCTGACACCGATTCAAAACAGTGGATTTTGTAATTAGAAAAGTAGGAAATATGAATTATGTAGATGTACAAGATTCTGAAGCATTGTAAAGCTTGTTGTGGGAATGCTTTGATCTTTAGTGACATGGTTAGGCTACCTACAGATGTTGATTATGACCTGTCCTTCCTGGAGTTTGGTTAACCTGTCATCCCTAATTCCTCCCTCTCACACCTCTTCCTCTCTGCAGAAGTGGAAACCTGAAAGAAAGCTCATGACCTCTTGTAAACACCTGAAAAAGGCAAATAAAATAGGCCTGATGTAAGAGATACTGCAAAAGCCATCAATAAACCAGAAAATCGGCCATTACTCTCAAGCAAGGTTAGGCAAGCTCATTCTTTTTTTGTCTCTCTACCATTTTTGTTGGGAATGATGTCAGCATCGGTGAAGAATTCTTTTGCAGCTGAATTGTGGGCAGAAGGCAGGCCACAATTTGCAAAGGACGAAAATTTGACGTTTCTCATTCCTCGACCGAGGAGTTCATTAGTCGTGCATCCCATATTCTTCCTAGGGAAAATGACAGTGCAGCCAAATTCTACTCTAACTCCATCCACACATTTGCAGATGACACCACTGTAGAGGGCCGGATCACGAACTATGACGAGGCGATAGAGGAGATAGAGAGTTTAGTAGCATGATGTCAGAAGAACAACCTCTCACTCAATGTCTGCAATATGAAGGAACTAGTCATCAATTTCAGAAAGCGTGGTGGAGTATATGCCTCAATCAGCATCAACAGTGCCAAAGTGGAAATTGGTGGGAGCTTAAGATCCCTTGGCCTAAATATTATCAGTGATCTGTTGTAGAACAAACACATTGAAGCGATAGCCAAGAAGGCATAACAATGCATCTACTTCCTCAAGAGACTGAGGAAATTAGGCATGTCTCCAGCAACTCTTAAAAACTGTATACTGTCTTGTGTACTGTCGGGTTGCATCACAGTTTGGTTTGGGAACAGCTCTGCTTAACAGCGCAATAAATTGCAGAGAGTTGTGGATGTGGCCCAGCCCACCACACAGACCAGTCTCTCAACCATTCACTCCATCTACACTTCTTGCTGCCTCAGGAAAAAAGCCAAAGTAATCAAAGACCTTACGCACCCAAGCATTCCTTCTTCTCCCCACTCTCATAAGACAGAAAATACAAAATCTTGAGAGGGACACCACCAAACTCAGGAACAGATTCTTCCCCTCTGCTATCAGGCATTTGACTGGTCATTCCATAAGTTAAGGTACAGTCCCAATTCTCCAACCTTTTTCTCTGGATCTGTTAATTCAGCACACTGCACACTACCAATTGCACAGCCAGTTTGGCTTGTTTGTATTCATGTAAAGCATCATCTTATTTGATTTGACAGCACAAAAAAGCAAAGCTTTTCACTCTACCTCAATACAAATGGCAATAATGAAGCTAAATCTAGACATACATCTATTGAAATGGACTAATGGGTTGGAGTTTGCTGTAAAAATTTGTTGACTCCTTAAAAACAAAACATTTTATCATGCCTTTCTTGCTATCCAAGCTGCCCCTCAGATTCTTAATTTAAGAACCGTGTTAAACAAAGGGAACAACAATTGAACTGAAAAATGTTTCATCAAAGAAAATCTTACAATCTTCATGATTTAAAGGTGCAAGCTATTTACAAAAAATGTGTATTTCATTATGAGTTATCAGGAAACACTACTCCTGAAATTAATAAGATATAGAATGGTTTCAGAGCCCCACACATAATTGGTAAATAATCTCTTCTCTTTTTTCTAGGTTGAAATGGTAAGTAAAGGTTTTGTTCAAGATCCTTATCTAAAGATAGCAGATTAAAAAACAAGAACTTAAAATGAATTCGTATCTATTATTAAAATCTTCAAATTCCTGGCTGACTGGATGAGAATTAGATCTTCAATCTAAGATGTGCTTCGTCATTTCAGATGAATAGCCTCAAGCTCAATCTCGTGAGAATAGACTTTCTCCTTAATTCGCTCAACTCTTTACCATCTCTGCAATTTAGAGCGTGCTGTGAATCAGACATTCTGCCATCCAAGCTACAGTAGTTATTGAAGTGATGGGCAGGGTTCTGGACCATTCATCATAGACATGAGTCGGAACCCCAGCATGACAGGTAATGAAGTTCAGTTCATGTCATTAAATAAAAATGTTGATATCAAACAAAAAATAACAGTGACTTTATAATAGTTGCCCTTAAAGTAATGCATTCCAAGTTCCAATCTTAAAAACAGTCATAACCATATTTCTGACGTTAGCCCAACTTTGATATTGCAAATGTTAATACCTAAGTACAGGTAGAGTCAGTGCATAAGTTTAGGATATGGGGGAGGGTTAGATTTGATGGTCGTTGCATGCATCATTTGCTGTGTGGAAATATAGAAATCAGTATGTATCTGCGCTTCCAACTTCCAATATGTTCTGGTTATGAATGAAATGGAGCTCTTCTGTAACCTAGTGCGGACCCGTACCTGCTACTTTGCTGAAAGTATCTCTGCATGTGACAATAAGAAATCAATGCCAATATAAGAACTGTTAATTGTCCCAATGTTGATACTCAGACCCAGGTTTCACACTTTGTAGAGGACTGTTCAACGACACTCTGGCAGCGTGGTACAATGGAGAGTTGTGGTAGAGTTGCTGCCCTACAGTGCCAGAGACCCGTATTCGATCCTGACTAAGGGTGCTGTGTACAGAGTTTGTACATTCTTCCTGTGACCACGTGGCTTTTCTCCAGGTGCTCAGGTTTCCTGCCACATCCAAAAGATATGCAAGTTTGAAGGTTAATTAGCTTCTGTAACACAGTATGTTGGATACAACTAGCACTAGGTTGGCACTGACTTGGTGGGCTGAAGGGCCTGTTTCCACACCATATCTCTAAACTAAACCAGGGTTAGATCTTGTTTTATTTGCACTGTATTGGATATTCGTATTGTTGGCTGCTTGTTTTAGATATCTCACAATGTTTCTTCCAACAAAGTTAAAGAAAAATTAGGAGATCTAGAAGACATGTTGTCAAAATACTTACAACAGTGCATATCAAAATGTAACCATAAGTGTGGTCAGATAAATTGTGGAGTAATCTGAACCGAATCCAGTCCATTCCTGATCATTAAACGCACATGCAGGTAAAGATCAAGACATGGATCCTAGATATCGTCTCCCTTGGGGCCAGGGAATACAATAGGTCAGTGTCTCTCTAATATAATTACTAGTATAGCTCTAATCACTCAGTCCAGCACACACATCTCTTCATTGTACGATTCAATAATGGATTGCAATGTACTCAGCCGGTGCGATGCTAGACAAGACAGAATTCTCTGGTCATAAATTACCTAGTGGCTTTTATGGAATATTGCACAAATCTGACTGCATCCTATTGTAGAAAATCTTTGAAAGTTTCCTTAAAGATTAAGGCAGAAACATTTTTCTCTGTAACAAAGTGAATCACTGGGGGGGGGGGAAATGTGGCATTAAAGACAAGTTGTACAATTAATCAGCAACTTTTGTCTAAATAACACTTTCAGCTTGTGTGTCTCTATAGAACTGAGTAAAGGACCAATTGCTTCTTCACAATGAACTGTTTGCTATTCTTGCTTAAGGGAGGACTGTTGCTTAAAACTTAATGCTTAGTACTACATTAATCAAATTATTTTCGTATAATTCAAACGACTATTTGACCCTTTTCAAAATTGAAAAATGTGTTCATAAATATATTGATGGTCATATTTTTATGAGGCTGTGAGGAGGGGATTCATCACTACTTGGAATTAAAAGTTGTTAGAGAAAACCCTTAGCCCAAGATCTAACATAATACCTTTAAGAATTGATCGGCAACCAATATAGTAATGTAATACATTATCTAGATACAAAACACGCAAAGATGTTGTTCAGTTGAATCCCTTACCTGTTAAATATGAAAAAAATAATAATTGAAAATTTGTATTAGGGCTTTCAAAATAAGCATTGACTCAAACATAAAACAAGCCATGGGCTTGAAGAATTTTGTCAAAGGCAAATATTGTGAGCATAATGTAAATTAATACCAGTTGTCCAAGGGGAGATCACTAAATCTACAATGATTAGATTCTATCTTCACAGCAATTTCAGCTTCATTATTTCTCTATCATAAACTTCCTTTCAGATGAAGTGAATTTCTGGAATCTTTTTTAATATCACATACATTAAAAACGTTTTAGCAAAGTCTATCCAATCCCAATAGGAACCCTTCTGAAATAAAACAGAATAGGTTGGAAATAATCAATGGATCATGCAATATCTGGAAACAAAATTAACATTTCAAAGACTTTTCAATGTTATCCTGAAATATGGAACATTGACTTTAAATTAACTGCAACCAACTTCAGAGAACTTGGGTGTAGAAGGGTTGAATCAAACATCTGAAACAAATATTTAAACAGATACAGCTGGAATTTAATCATCAATCCCATCCACTTTCAATACTATTCAATTAGCCAGTGCAAAATTAAGAGTACCATTGATAATACTGCTGGAGAACCTTAGCTACAAGGGAACTGAATTATCTGCAGCCAAATAAGGAATTTTATGCACCAATTTTGCTCTTTTCACAGAAGTTAGAGACTTTGTCATAAGTTCTTCAGCACAACTTGCCCATGGTGAGCAAGATGCCCGATCCACACCTGTCCCACCTGCCCGAGTTTGGCCCATATCACTCTAAACCTATCCTATCCATATGCCTGTTCAAATGTATTTCAACTGTTGTTATAGTACCTGCCTCAATTACCTCCTCTGGCAGCTTGTTCCATATACTTACCACCCTCAGTGTGAAAAGATGCCTGATCTTAAACATTTCCAGCACTCACATTTTATTTCAGATTTCCAACATCTGCAGTATTTTGCTTTTACAGTCTGTTTGTAGAATATACTGAAGCTAAGTCAGAAATAAACCAAGAACAGTATTTATCTCAACCATGAAATAACAGCAGTGATGTGCAAGGAAATATATCATGTCATGAAATGGAAATGTGAGTGTTAGAATATACAGGAAATGATTCCAGTTTCTCCCAATAGAAATGTGACATCAGTTTCATAGAAGTCTTATTGTTGTTCCTCATGATCTATGTCAAATCATAAAAGTAGAGACCATGGACTTACTAATTTCACCACCCATTGGAAAACTAAGCCATTAAGAGGTTGACAGAGGTTTAATTCCCACCCACTTATGGAGGAGTTTTGCAGTGAAGACTGTCCATTGGGAAAAGCAAAATCTGAGAGTGAAGATAAGCACAGACACTACAAGAGCCAGTGACTGGACCAACCAGTGAGATGAAGCAATGAACAAACAGATTAAATTGCCATCAGTTAAGAATGTTAAAGAGTGATTTAGAGAAAGGTCATTTAAAATCATCAGAAGGATTTTCAAAGGATTAGATTAACAAACTGGAACATTCAAAACGGCTTGAATTATTAACATATCTAAAGCAAAATGGTCTTAGGATATATTTATCTTCAAAATGACTGGAGAAACAGTCATTGCCCAGACCTAAAACATTCAAACAAAATTCTGGTATACAGATAAATCTTCCTTCCATACCACACTTCTGGCCTGTTTCCATTACCTTCAAAGAGTGCGGATGAATACAAATACTGTGGGAACAAGAATGGCTTCTTCTTTCAGGACTTTGGTTAGGCCACATTTTGATTATTGTGTGAAATTCTGATTGCCCCATTGAAGAAGGATGTGGAAATTTTGGAAAGGATGCAGAGAAACTTTGCCAGAATGATACCTGGATTAGTGGGTATTATTTACAGGGAGAAGATAAGCAGACTTGGATTGTTGCCTCTGAAATGTCAGAGATTGCGGGGAGACCTGATGGAAATGATGAAAGGCATAGATAGGATGGACAATCAGAAGCTATTTCCCATGATGGAAGTACAAATAATAGAGGACACAGATTTAAGGTGAGAGGGACAAAGTTTAAACGAGATGTTTGGGGCAAGTTTGTTTACACAGAGGGTGGTGATATCCTGGTGTGGTGGCAGAGAGAGTTACTGTAGTGGCATTTAAGAGACCTTTTGATAGGCACATTGATATGCATGGAATGGAGGGATATGGTTTGTGTGCAGGCAGATAAGAGTTGGCCTTGGTATCATGTTCAGCACAGATGTAATGGGAGTGAGGCCTGTTCTCATGCTGTATTGTTCGATGTTCTGTATGTTCAATGTACAGGACAAAGAGTTAAATTTCAAAATATACCTGGACTAAATCTACTACATTGGCAAAATTGTTTTGTTTAGTAATTCTGTGAGTACTCTGCTTGCTCTGTGCCCAGTTTGATTGCTAAAAAAAATCAATTTGGATGAAGGTTACATGAAAAGAATGTTCTGCATTGGAATGAAATCACAATGATTTAAAACCTGTATTTGAATCCAACCTCAGGAGCTTCCTTCACCAGAATATTTATTGTGATTTTACAGAACTACTTATGTTTTAACATTGTAATAATGTTCATTACAATAGTTTGATTCTTATGGTTATATGACTTGCAATGACGGAGCTTGGTACACAACACAATTCAACGATGGTCATGAATTCAGAACCTGATGGTTTTCATAGCCTGTTTATGAAGGAACTGCAGATGCTGGAAAATCAAAGGTAGACAAAAATGCTGGAGAAACTCAGTGGGTGAGGCAGCATCTATGGAGTGAAGGAAATAGGCAACGTTTTGTGTCGTAAGAAGGGTTTCGACCCGAAATGTTGCCTATTTCCTTCACTCCATTAATGCTGCCTCACCCACTGAGTTTCTCCAGCATTTTTGTCCATCCTACAAACCGGTATGTCTTTGGGGTATGGGAGGAAACCAGAGCACCTGGAGAAAGCCCACGCAAGTCGCGGGGAAACTGTACAAATTCCATACAGACAGCACCCGTAGGCAGGATCGAACCTGGGTCTCTGGGACTAAAAGGCAACAACTCTACTGCAGCACCACCGTACGGCCCAAACTTGTTGGATGACTGTCTGGTCTGTCAAGCTTTCTAAAGGCATCTGATTTGCCAGGTATTGAGAAGCATTCAAAGACCTTCTAAAAATCAAATAAAACATTTCAAAAATTGCTCAACTTTAGATATTAAAATAGGTTAAAATACTCAAAATATTTAAAGATACTTTTTGAAAAAAATTAAAAGCATTCAAACAATTACAAATAAATAATTATGTATTATTTACCATGTTCTTACTTTTCATCCTCACAACTGTCTGGTCAAATGACTGAATTACTCAATCTGCATCAATTCTAATCTGCCATGGGTTCTGCAGGCAGAGACCCCAGTTCAAGTTCTGTTGACAACAAGTTCTGTCGGACCCCATGTTAAGTCCCGTGGTAGACTACTTGCACCTGGAGCTCCGCCAGAAAGATCGGGACTTTGCATTTATGCCAGAGTTCCAAACAGCAATATCTTCTGGGATTAACTGCTGGCAATTTGGCACATTATAGCGAGCCTTTTCCCTCCAAATTGTGGCTCCTTCATGACCTTTACTAGTGGTGTGAGTCAGTGAAAAGAGCAACTTCTGTAAAGATGATACATCCAAAAGCAAAAAATTCTAAAAATATTGAATGTATTTGAAATGCAGCCTGAAATTGATGAACATATTCTAATCAACAAATCAATTGCTGCTTTGGGCAGTACGGTGGCACAGCAGTAGAGTTGCTGCCTTACAGTGCCAGAGACACTGGTTCAATCGGGTCTCAGAGGTTCTAGGGAAAGCCAGGAGAATGGCATTAGGAGGGAGAGAGAGATCACCCATGATCAAGTGGTGGAGTAGACTTGACTGGCCGAATGGCCGAATTCTGCTCCAATCACTTATGAACTCAATCCTGACTATGGGTGCTGTCTGTGCAGAGTTTGTACGTTCTGCCTGTGACTGCGTGGGTTTTCTGCAGATGCTCCGGTTTCCATCCACACTCCAAAGATGTACAGGACACGCATCCATTGGGTGGCGCCGCAAGCTGCGACTTTTTTTTGTTTTTAGTATGTCTAAAAGTTTGGTTTAGTGTGGCGGGGAATAGGTGGAAACTATTTTTCAGTCACTTACCTCGGTGGAATGCGATTTGTCTCATAGTCACATTTTTCACCCTCCCTCGCGGCCTAACAGCTTGGATTGGTGCGGCCTCTCGGAGTCGGGCCCAGAGCTTCAGCAGCGGGCGCAGCGCAGACTTTTCATCGTGGAGCCGGGCGATCCCTTGCCAGAGATCGCCAGAAGAAGTGCTCCGAATGCTGGCCTGTGGACTACAACATCCTGAAGCCGCGGTCTGCGGAGCTTCTAGCCGCGGGCGTGGAGTGGACTTTCCATCACGGAGTCTGGGATCCCTCGCCGGGGATCGCCAGAGAAGAACTCTGACCGCCGGCCTGCGGACTATAACATCGTGAAGCCACGGTCTCCGGTAAGAAGCGGCCGATTCAGAACCTCTAGCTGTGGAATGTCCGTCCGTCCCAACGTCGGAGTTTCGAGCATCCTGACGAGAGGGCCTGCAAATCGGGCCATCCGTAGCGGCGACTGTGGAGGGTTCATGACCCCGACCACAGATGAACAAAGGAGCAATGTTATTGCTTTCCACCACAGTGACGAATGTTGATTCCACTGTGGTGGATGTTCGTGTTATATTTTATTGTGTTTGTGCTCTTTTTGATTGTGTGGTTGCATGTAAATCAAATTCCATTGTACCTTAATTGGTGCATGTGGCAATAAATGTGAACTTGAACTTGATTGTAGGTTAATTGGGTTCTGCAAATTGTCCCTAGTGTGTAGGATAGAACAAATGTACAGGTGATCGCTGGTCGGCACAGGCTCGGTAGGCCAAAGGGCCTGTTTCCATGCCGTGTGTCTAAACTAAACTAAACTATCAAATGCCATTTAAACTTTGTTTTAATTCTGTTTAGTTCATTATTTTTGGCACATTCCAAGATACAATACAAAGATTTTGTTTGCGAGCTATCCAGTAAAAAATGACTACACATGAATACAACCATCCACAGCACAAAAATAAACGATATAACATTTAGTGCAAATTTAAATTTAAATTACGTTTAAAACAAAGTACTTGTGCCATAACTCCAGGATAAGCACTCAACTAAGAAAACCAAGCCCAAAACCAAAATAGTATATAATTAAATACACCAACTTAAAATAAATGATTCCATATGCAAAAAAACCCCCAGCTACCTACATATTAATTAGCTCTTAAAAAAAACAACTAATCCTGCAGATGCAAGTATATCATTGAGGTTATCAAGTGGGCAACTCCCTTTATTGGTGTTTCATTGCGTTAGGCCGACAATACCTCGGGACCATCCCAATACCTGCTCTTACCACCTATGCTACTAGTATCTACTAAATAAAGGAAGCTGCAGCCAATTAGCTCACACTAACAAATGCTAAACACCTGCATCCTATTTTCCACTAATCTTAGCCCATCAAGTTTGTAACATCACAAATATTACCCTTGCATAAGACCGGGATATACTTGCACAGACTAAAATTACACAGAAACACACAAACTGCATGTCATGCATTTCCTTTCTGCCTCTAACTATTTCTATCAGGATGTAGGAATAGTCACTATATTTTCTCCACCAAATCCACCTACTGCCATGCTCTGCTGCCTCTGGCATTTGCTTTCCAGCCTGACGCAAACTCTGTCTGCGAATTCCTAACTCTCCAAATAACGACGTGGTCGATCTGGCTGTGAAACCTCTACAACCCACCTCTACCGGACGTACTCTCGCTCTCCATCCTCGCTGCTCAACCTCTGCTACAACTCTACATATCTAAGCCTTTTCCTTTCATAAGCCTCATCCATTAAGTTCTCCCAAGGCACTGTCAGTTCTATAAAATACACTATCCGTTGTCTAACTGACTATAACACTATATCAGGCCTCAAACTAGTAGTAATTATTTCCTGCGGAACACCAAGCCTTCCTCCTAAATCTACCCGCATCTTCCAATCATTGGCTCCCCGTAACTGGCCTGACTCATATCTATCTGCAAACCTCCCTCCTCTACCTTTCCCTCCCTCATGGGCAAAATGAATTGCTACATTTACAGTCCTAATGCCTGCTGAATTCCCCTGTACTCTCCTCCACTCATTTGCTGCAGCTATACACTTCAATATCTGGTTATGCTACCAAGTATACCGACTCTGAGAAAGACCAGTCGTACATCCTGATAAAATATGCCTCAACGTTGCCACCTCTGAACACAAGGGACATGCCGGGACCCCACCTACTCATTGTTTGAGGTTCTGTGGTGATGGTAGCTCATCATAAATAGCTCTTATAAGGAAACATACAGCTCCCTCCAGCTAAACCTCCTATTTTCTACACTTTCCCAGTTGATCCACTGTCCCTGCTTAACCTGAGCTACTGTCCTTACATATCTCACTGCTTCCTCCTGACGAGGTCCGATAAAGTCTGGTGAAAGAAAGTTCAAAGACTCCAATGAAGTAGATGGGAGGTCAGAACTGCACTTGTTATTTACTTAACAATATTAACCTCTGAGCCTTTAAAAGACACATACATACATACATACATACATACATACATACATACATACATACATACATACATACATACATACATACATACATACTTAAAACACACATACACACATATAATATATATATATTTAAAAGACATACGTGCACGCGCACACACACACACACACACACACATATATATATATATATTGGACTAAGTAGGACCCATTGGGTCCCATGTTCACATGGTAGGGCTGGTCCCCCAACGTAATATTCCACCTCTCCACCAATTTCAATATTGGTGAGGGGGGGGGGGGGCTTTCTGGAGCGTTAGTATGGGTGTTGTGGGCCAAAGGGACTGATATCCAGAGGGCTAGTATGGACATTGTGGGCATAATGGATTCTTGGGCTGACAGCTTAGTCACTCAGTCCTGGTGGGCTGGCAGCTCAGTCACTCAGGCTTGGTGGGCTGGCAGCTCAGTCTCTCAGGCCTGGTGGCCTGGAAGCTCAGTCACTCAGGCCTGGTGGGCTGGCAGCTCAGTCACTCAAGTCTGGTGGACTGGCAGCTCGGTCACTCAGGCCTGGTGGGCGGGCAGCTCAGAAACTGACAGAAATTCTGCCAAAAACAGGTGAGAGACTGTGAGAGAGCAGGGGGAGAGAGTGGTGAATCAATTTTAGACATTTTTCATCTTTTTCTGCAGATCACAGCATTGAAGGAGGAAAGTCCATGCTGGACCTCACTGGGAGCTTATGAAGGGAGGCAGAAAAATACTGGGGTGAGGTTTAATACATGCAGGGGGAATCCTTACTGATGGGCCGAATGGACTCCTCCTGCGCTAGCACAGGCCTGATGGGTTGAAGGGACAAAAAAATCAGAGTGGAATCTCAGTGAAAGGCACGTTTTCTGGACTTTTCCTGGGCTGGCACGGGCCTTTTGGGCCAAAATGCTCTTCCTGGGCTTACACGGGCATTTTGGGCTAATAGGGGCCTTGTTTCTCAGCTAATAGGGGCCTTGTGGTCCGAAATGAGTGGTTTCAGGCAGGCCAAAAAACTCATTTCATTTCATTTCCATTTCCATTTCAATTTCAAGGCCATTTCAGTTTCAAGCACAGGCCAGGCCAAACAACTCATTTCATTTTCAGTTCATTTCATTTCATTTCCAATGCCACTTCAGTTTCAAGCATATGGTAGGCCAAACAACTCATTTCATTTTCATTTTCATTTTCATTTCATTTCATTTCTATTGCCATTTCAGTTTCAAGCACAAGTCAGGCCAAACAATTCATCTAATTTTCATATTCATTTCATTTTATTTCCATTGCCCTTTCCATTCCAAGCACATGGCAGGCCAAACAACTCATCTCATTTTCATTTTCATTTCATTTCATTTCCATTGCCATTTCAGTTTCAAGCACAGGGCAGGCCAAACAACTCATCTCATTTTCATTTCATTTCATTTCCATTGCCATTTCAGTGTCAAGCTCAGGGCAGGCCAAACAACTCATCTCAATTTAATTTCATTTCATTTTCACTGCCATTTCAGTTTCAAGCACAGGGCTGGCCAAACAACTAATCTCATTTCCATTTCATTTCATTTCCATTGCCATTTCAGTTTCAAGCACAGGGCTGGCCAAACAACTCATCTCATTTTCATTTCATTTCATTTCCATTGCCATTTCAGTTTCAAGCACAGGGCAGGCCAAACAACTCATCTCATTTCCATTTCATTTCATTTCCATTGCCATTTCAGTTTCAAGCACAGGGCAGGCCAAACAACTCATTTTATTTTCATTAAGGGCTAACAAATCATTTATTGCAAGTACATTGCACACTCACAGTTCAATAGACTCACAGTTCAGTTGACTCACAGCAGAATCACAGTTGTGGCCTCTCCCTTGTGATCTTCCAGATTGACTGATTCACATCCAGGCATCCGGGGTTTTATAGTCCTGCCGCCCCCCCCCCCCCCCCCCCAGAAGGGGCATTACCTTCATCATGGTGATTGACGGGCAAGAGGACCAATCAGCTGATCTCAAGATTTTTTATACATTCATAACTATTTTATTTTTCATCGATCAGAAAAATTCTTGGAGCTGCTGGAACGGGAAGAGGACTGTGAGTAAGATGACCAGAAATCATAGCAATATAGGTTAGTGTTTTTTTTTCTAAAATCAATATACAGCGCAGACAGGAAGTGGTCAAGATGAGACATATATATATATATATATAAATTATATATATATATATATATATATATATATATATATAAATTATATATATATATATATATATATATATTTTATTTTTATATATATATATATATATATATATATATATATTTTATATATATACACACACACACACACACACACACACACACACACACACACACACACACACATATATGCACATATACTCACACACAAACACACACACACACACACATAAAATATATATATACAAAGAGCAGTGGTGCACACAACCCATAAAATGATGCTGCCACATACTGTATGTGCTCTAAATGATTCATAGAATGTTTTATGCAACATCAAGATTACATCAAGATGGGTGTCAGAGGTTATGGGGAGAGGGCGGGAGAATTGGGTTTGGAGGGAGAGATTGATCAGCCATGATTGAATGGCGGAGTGGACTTGATGGGCCGAATGATCTAATTCTGCTCCTATCACTTATGATCTTATGATCGTTGTTAACCAGATTGATATGTCAGGTAGCCAATAGCAGAAACATCAAGGATGAGTTGCAAGGAAGCAGGATGTCATGTGAGTAAATTTCCAGGGATACACATCCGCTAAAGTTGGCTACCCAATCTTGCACTCTTTTCGTTATAAAATAGAGTATCACTTAATGCAAGGCGATCTCTGAGGAAAATTTCCCTGCAGTCAATTTACTACACAATAGTCCTTGGCCATGGGCTTAGTTCAGCTGACTCCACAATAAGATGTAAAGGTCTCTAACTGCTGCAACCAATTGATTTTTGGCTCTGAAATCAATGTTTATATGAGACTTTGTAGCTTACCTTTACTGAGAATATGCTTCCAATCTCCCCTACCTCTTGTTAATTCTGACTTTTGCCTAAAGCACCTCCAACCTCTAAAGTAATCTCTGATGACATTTTGACCTTCCTCCAGATCAATAATTCATTCCAAACTATAATTTTACCTGGCTACTAATGTTATTATACTATATTTTTGAAACTTTACAAGCCTGCATTTCCTTGAGTTCTTCAATGTCTGTTTCATAGGATTGATGTTTAATTTTGCAGTAAATAAATTTAACATTTCCATCAATCAATATTTATTGATTTCATAATAAATTGAAATAAAAAAGTAAAGGAAATACTTTCAATTATGGAGGATGGTTGAAAATAGAACATCCCAGAGTACTTCATAATCCACAGACTGATTTTAAAATGTGTTCACCATCAGGGAATAAGGGGTTACAGTAGCCATTATGGACACAACAGGAGCAATCTTTACCTGCCTCATCATGTAAAAGTATATGAAATATCACTTCCAGTTTTTTTCATATCAGCATGTTCCAGAAGAGCCACCGATATCATAATTGTGTTCCTAAGCCAAGTCCATCTTAAGACACCATAACAGAACTACTCACCAGAAACTACTTATGAGTATCACTGCTGTACTGAGATTGAACACCATACATGAACAATACTACAAAAAATAGACATTATAATGTTGGAGTATCTCCGCGGATCAGGCAACATCTCTGGAGAAAAGGAATAGGTGGTTTCGGGTCGAGACCCTTCTTAGGAATCTGAAGATGGGTCCCGACCTGAAACATCACCTATTCCTTTTCTCCAGAGATGCTGCCTGAGGCGCTGAGTTATTGCACCTTTTTGTGTCTATCTTCGGTGTAAACCAGCATCTGCAGTTCCTTCCTACATTATACTACAGGAAATCTGTTTAAAAATGAGAGGTGGGATTTGAAATGTGTATCTGAGCAGCATTGAGCTGTCCATGGAAACACTGTGACATTTCGAATGAAGTAGGTTGACATAGCACTGGTGAAATGCTGGTGTTGGAATATTCCAAAAAAATTGTTTTGGTGACTGGGAGAGGGAATGGTTTGTCACAAAACTAAGAGGAAAAGATAAAGAAGAGCAAAATGTGCAATAAAGTGTATAATAAATAGAGTTGTCACTCAGGCAGGATGGATGAACATGCCAGCACAAGATCAGAATGAATAATAATGGAACAACTGAGTTACTAGAATGCAATATTGGAGAGGAGAGCGTGGAAATATGAGAGATTAGTGAGTTATCCTGCAACTACACAAACGTAGAAGTGGTAATGCCTCTGACAGTCCTTCACTGGGGATGGTTCTGATTATTCTTTGGGAAGTTTTTTTTGTTAGTAACTACTAGAATTGAATACCTCAAAAAATACATGTTTTAAGGTAGAAAGGCATGCCGATAGATCAAGATGACATTAATATAACAAGAAGCAGAAAATGCTGCTGCTTCAGAGAAGGTAGTGTTGGTAATGATAGTATAATGGAAGTTAAAGGTTTTCCACTGAGACCAATGATACATCTTGTGATATTAAAGCTGTAAACAGACTGGAACAGGGTAGCTAATTTTGAGAATAGCCATAAAAATGAATGGTAGAATTGGCACAAAGTGAAAAGATCCAAAAGAATAGTATTTTGTTAAGATTTAACAATATGTCAGTAAGGTAGAAACTTTTTTATCATTATTCACAATTTCACAATTTCACAGTGAGTAGTTTTAAATTATCCCTCCTATTAGCAGCTGAGGAGACTTGATTGACTTTCTATTTTACACCCTGATACGCCACTGAAGTTGATTAAAAAAATAATCTGGACATAATTTAACATGAAAGGCCTGTCCAATTTTGTCAAAATTACTCCCTTCGTTTCAATATTGCATATCAACACAATAATTTCCCACAAGCTTTGTGCATGGCTGAATGGGCATTGCGAAGGAACCATCAATAGTGGCAGTGAAAATGAATCAGTTTATCATTGGACTTCGATAGGTGAGTGAGGGGAAAGGGATATGGGATATAAAGTTAATCCCAAATTGGTGTATTTGCAAGAAGATTGGTAAAATTGGATGGAGTTAATGGAGGTATCTTCTTAAGAAGGCAATGGTTGATAAGCCTATGATCAGCCCACTCATCACTGTATCCTCCGTGTTTACCCTTGCCTCCCAATACTTAATTCTGCTAACCTGTCACTTCTGAATCTCCTACCTTATCCCGCAATGCCTGCCAAAAATTCAACGATCCATTCTGCACACTTTGGAGTTTCCCTTCGGAACCCTTCCAATCATTGTCTTCCTCTTACTCATCAAGGCCCTTCTGCACACACCCATCTTGTTCGCATTCATCCCCTACATGGCTTGGGATCCATTTTTCCTCACATTGATCGCCAGAGAGAATGACTGGTGAAATTTGGTATTAAACCAGCCTAACAACCAGAGATCCAACATATCCTCTAGAAGGGATGGTCCTCTCTCCCTTCCTGTTCACCATCTACACCTCGGACTTCAGATACAACTCAGACTCCTAGCAGCTGCAGATGTTTTCGGATGACTCTGCGATTGTGGGCTGCATCAGTGAGGGGAGGGAAGTTGAATGCAGAGGTGTAGTCAACGACTTTGTTGAGTGGGGTGGGCTGAATCACCTGCAGCTCAACATTGACAAGACTTAGGAGTTAGTGGTGGATTTTAGGAGGAGAGGAACACCCTGTCTGCTGTCTCCATCAAGGGTATAGATGTGCAGTTTACCAAGGAGTACAAGTACCTTAGAGTTTACCTGGACAGTAAACTGGACTGGTCAGGAACACTGAGGCATTGTATAAGAAGGGACAGAGCCATCTGTACTTTCTGAGGAAGCTCCGCTCTTTCAACATCTACAATAAGTTGCTGCAGATGTTTTATTAATCGGTGGTGGCCAGTGCCATCTTCTTCGCTGTCATGTGCTGGGGTAGCAGGGCGAAGGCTGCGAATGCCAACAAAACTAATAAGCCCATCAGGAAGGCTCGTTTCTTCTTGATGGTGGAGTTGGATTCGCTGGAGATGGTCTTGGAGGGGAGGGTGCTCCTCAAACTATGGAGCATCTTCAACAATACAGCATCCCCTCCTTGACACACTGGTCAACCTGAGGAGCACCTTCAGCAACAGATTAGTTCCGCCAAAATGTAGCACAGAATGCCGCAGGAAATATTTTTTCCCTGTGGCTATCAATCTACTCCCCCTTCTGTCATGGGGTAGACCGACTTCCCTCCCCCCCTCCCCCCCCCCCCCTCCCCCTCCCCAATCTTTGCATATCCTGGACTTACCACATAAATTTATTTTCATGTTTCATGTATCTTGTTGTGTTTTATGGCAGACCAATTTCCCTCCTGGGATAAATAAAGTTCTATCATATCGTATTGTATCGTAAGATAAATGTTTATAAATCATCTTATGAATCTCCAGTTGTTAAATATCACCAACTTTGCAAATATAGAGACCAAAGTTAACAAAGTGGCAACAAACAGCTCAATTAGAAATAAAACATAGAGATGGCTTTGAGGAGGGATTGCTAGATTAACATAATGTAATTTTCATTTTAGGATTTTACTTTGATTCCAACCCAGATCAAAGAATCTCTCTCTGAAATGAATGTGGAAGTTCTGAATGAGAATAACTCAGCCAGTGTGTCAGTTAGAATGATACTATCGTGAACAATTTGCAATTGGTTATGATCTACTTTTATACTGATATACTTAGAGAAAAAAATAATTGCAAATAATGGGAACATCTACACAGTTTCTGTTAAAAATATTATTTCTAGCTACAGAAAGGAAACCAAGATTGAATATTTTATACTGACAATGGAAAGCATGCACATTAATATTTTTCAATCTTCATAAGCAATGTGTTTTACCAATGACTTTAACTACACCTATTAAAACAAGTATAAAAAATGATGGTTTAATAAATCATACCACTACCATCAATAGGAGGCATCATAAACATGAAGGAAGTTAATATGTTTTTGATGCCCATCACACAATGGTGGAATTGAAGCAGCATAAATATCCACTGTTTAGTGCTAAAATCAGTGCTAACTGATGAACGAAGTGATACAATAAGAGTTGGCTGATGCTACAGGGTGCAATCCATTATAGCAGAAGAAGCTGAAAGGTTCCTTATAAATTTTCTATAGCCAGAAAGCTTCTGGCTCTGCTTTCTCGCATTGTGATCCTAATCATAATTCTCCACACACTGCTCAATGAATCCTCTTTTATTTTTTTTAAATGTGCACATAGTTCCAATTTATCAACTGTAAATTCCGGTGGCAGTTAATTTTCGCAGGAAATTAAAAGCACCTATTGTGGCTTCGACCCCAATTTCATATTTGTAAAATGGGCATATTTCATACAGAATATAAATGTAAAATAATAACAGTTCACACTTTGTTTTAAAATTCAAACGTTCGATAAAAATAATACATCACTGACATATCTTTCAGTGATCCTCTGACCTCTTTGGTCGATTTATCGCAACAAATGCATTTGGAATTCGGAATTTCTTAAAGATATCACAAATCATTGTTGTATCCATCTGCGAAATACACATGACAATTGCATTGGGATTCTTTTTTTTTGCATTTAGATAGGCAGGAAAGAAACTCGGGAGATGAAGGGTTAAATAATCACATTATCGCGACGGGAATGTCAGTTGCTATAAATACACATACAGACCTGAATCGTCTGACTCTGGTATACTTTGATAACATGAAAGTTGAAACTGTAAATGCCTTTTCGTGGAGCTACAAAGACTGACTCCAGGGTAAAACAATTACCCACATTCACCAAGATCTGCAAGAGAGACAGGGGAAACTCCATCAGTCCGCTTTGAAAACTCGGGGATAAATTAAAATAGATACAGCTTTCAAAGCCATCGCACATTTTAAAACATGGAACATTATTGTACAGGCTGGAGGTGTCTAAGAACCACCAACTGTTGTGGGAATATCATAAACTTTTAAGCCCACTATCTGGGCATGGACTCCTTAACCAAATAGCCCCCATCAAACCGTGGCAGATTCTTGATGTTTGATGCAGTTAAATTAAAATAAATAAATAAACGCAAGTGACGCAAATTGAGACAATTTACAGCTCAATCGTTTAACTAGTTTAGTGCTACTGGCCATTGCTAATTCCAAAGTTTCATCACTGCTCTTCATAAACCAACATGATGCAAATTACACTCAAGGTCTCATTCTCCGCAAAATAATAAACGCCTTGAATCCAGAAATCACCCCACTTGTTATGATAATTAAAATCTTGTGGTTTTGTTTCTGGCTGACTACCCCTTCTGAACAAATCGCTGCAGTGATTCGGGCTGGGAGACTTTAAAGTGTGCGTGAAGTTCTGAACGCAGAGCCTGCCTGCCTGCCTGCCTGCCTGACACCCCCCGTGTGCGACGCGCTTGTATTGTACCAATGCACATATATCCAGTTAAACCCACTCGGGGGGATTGCTCCCATAACCTGAAACCAACACCACAAATCACTTCTCTCCAGTAACTTTATTCATCTATTAAAATACAGAGCCCTAGCGGCTGAGTCTTGGCAGGATTGCGGGACTGGGTTCAATGCTAGGATTCCTCTCACCTACCGGAAACAAATGAATACCAAAGTACAGATAATGTACTACCTCAATTAACTGTTTACTGCTTAAGTTTTTTGTGTGTTTGCCAACGGCTCGGCAACCTTTGCTATTAGTAACGATCTTTAATTGCACGCTGAACGTATCCTTATGAGATATATATGTATCCGTTACATAGTAAGTTACTGTTTCACCGTAATCTCCGTCGTTATACTCCATCCAGTGTGTTTAACGCCGGTTCTAGATTGCTAACCATTATTATCGCTCACTCTCTCCCTTCCCATTTACACCTGTTGCGTCTTTTGTCCGTTTCAACCCAATCTTATTCAACCCTGTTCTAATATGGGGACCGATTCCAGACTGGTGCCTTCAATCGGCCCTTTATAGAGAATGGCACACTGGATGCTTAACCTTGGTGCGATGTCATTATATCTCCACACTGTAATAAGTGAACTCTTAAAACATCCTCAATGTTTAAACCAGATGACGCTGAGACGCATCTGTCCATCTTTCCACACTAATCCGTTCAAAGAGTGCTGGCTTTGCGGACAATTCCCGTACTGTTCGAATGTGGCTTATTTCCAAATCTCTCTGGTTACCTGGTCAAAGTAAATGATCCGAGTTTTGTTGCTCATCTCGGATGGTTCGTGGTTGGTGCTCCTGACGGCGGAGAACGCCACCTTGGAGTGAGCGGCGCGGACAGAGATCCCAAGCGGGGAGGAGGAAGACGCCTTGGAGTCAGCGGTCGGGTTGGAGTCGCAAACCACCAGGCACTTGCCTTCCAACACGATGGGCTCGGTGTCGTTCTGAGCCAGCGCCGCCACGGCAGACAGCGCCAGAGCCCCCGCCGCTAGCAGCACCATGGACAGCATCCTCTCTCGTACAACCGCGCCGAGAAACCAAGTGCCCCAGTCCAAGCGCTGTATCAGCCCCTCTCGCCCTGCCGCTCTCCCGCAGCCCCCTTCCTCGCCTCCTTGCACGGTTTGTGCTGTACGACCGGAAAGCAGCTCCACTTAATCTGTTCTACATCTGGATATCCCAATACGAATTAACAGAACCCCCTGCAGAAATCCTTGCATTGCACCTTAAAGTCCTCTGTCCCCTGTAGATCTCTCTTCTCCAAGCAACCCACAAAAAAAGGACCTTCTTGATCTAGGAGTCCCGGTGCGAATTATTGACAGGGAAAACCATAGTCAAACTAGACATTATCTGACGTTGCCACATCCATTAGTATATCCCACTGCCCCCACTTCGGGCGGGACACAGCGCCAGAGACCCAAGGTTAGCCGCTGGCTCCGGCTCCCGGTTGCCCAGCTCGCCGTCTGATCCAAGTGGTTGCAGTTTGGAGTCAGTGTAATCGGCAGTCCCTCCGGTTTTATGTCACACACCTCCTTTACTTCCAAACGTGTGAAGAGTAGCGCTAATGAGTGCTCTTCCACATTCCGCCCGTACTGCGGGGATTCAATCCAGCAAGGTGTCAATATAACGAAGTGCGAGATGCGAGCAACTGTTCAAGGATGTCATGCACGAACGAATGTTATCTTAATATTACTGATAATCCCATTGTACTTTATTCGCAGAGGACTGTTGAACGGTTGCTTTATTATGTTTTCTCTTCCTACACTTCCCTTTCCACATTTCTGCTTTTGCCATGACATAACCTGATTGGTGGAAAAGTCGAACATTTTCATTAAACAAAGTTAACCGTGTGGAGTATACTGTAGGATTTCAATTATGTGATTAAAATGTCCTGCTGCATAAAACTCGCTGTGTTTTCTTGAATTAATTTAATAGAAGACAAGTTTTAAACAATCGAAATATTTTGAGTCTTGACGAATATTAATCCGATCCTAATATGAAATAGAAGCCCTAAAGAAGTTCAATATTACTTTTCAGTGCACTGCTCGTTTTTAATGCTCAACGCCGCCTCCTTGTGGCACATTGACATTATTGGATCACTCTCGTCAAAATGTCCAAATAAAATGTAACGTTCGCTCTTCCAAACGCGAGGAACAACGATATCAATATCTACGTTTACGAAACATGATAGGAACTTATTGTACAGATAGAGGTAAAATTAGCTCACATTGTACATAAATACCAAGTCCAAGAACAAATGTTATAAAACAGAATGTACTATGAATACTCAGCAGGACAGACCACGTTGGTGGAGAGAAAAATATGGTGTCCAGTCCATAGTCATTCATCATTCTTGGAAACGTTCAGTTTTGTTAAATTATTCTTGTTCAGATGAACAAGGGTGGCATGGTGATGTAACTAGTAGAACTGCTGTCTCAAGGGGCCAGAGCCCCGGGTTTGATACTGATCGTGAGTGCTGTCTTTGTGGAGTTTGCACATTCTTCCTGTGATAGCGTGAGTTTCCTCCAGGTGCCTCCCATACCCAAAAAACATGTTTTTGATTGGCCTCTGTAAAGCGCCCCTGGTTGCGGAAATGGCTTCACACATGACTAGTGTGAAGGGGTGATCGGTGGTTGGCGTAAACTCGTGGGCTGAAAGGCCTTTTTCTATGCTGAGTCTTTCAATTTTTCTATGAAGAATAATTGACAAATTTTATTTCTGTTTCTTGCTCTGAAAAATGTTGTCTATCTTGCTATTTCCAGCATTTTCTGTTCTATAGGTGATTTTCAGCTGCTGCCGTTATTTATTTTCTTCTCAAGCTATGTAATTGACTGCTGTAATGTAACTGCCACTAAATGCTGCAGACAGTGTGAGACTTGCCCACTTGGTTAAAACACACATTTAAAATCAGTGATGCCTGTGCATATGCAGCTGAGTTTCTTCCCCAATATTGTCAATTGAAACATGAGAACACATGTACAAAATTAGGCTACTCATGGATCATCTATCACTCTAGATCATCTATCACCATTTACCATTACTTTTCCTAAATTGGAGCTGTTATGTTGCTTAACACAAACTTGTCAATCTCACTTTTTTTTTACATTTAAATTCATCCAATATCCATAAATAATTGAGGAATTTTCAAATTTAGGATATGGGCCAAAAGCAGACGGGGCCCATATGGGGCATTTTGGTCGGCATAGACAGGTTGGGCCAAGGGGCCTGTTTCTATGCTGTATGACTGTGTGACTCTCTATGACTCTATTGGGAAAGGCAAGCGAGGGGCCTTGATAAACATCTTTGTATCTTCTCTACCACACGTGAAGTCTCAGCAGGCTGAAGAGTAGCCAATGTTGATTTTTTGTTTAAGAAAGGGAATAGAGATAATCCAAAGATAGACACAAAAAGCTGGAGTAACTCAGCGGGACAGGCAGGAATTGGTGATGTTTCGGGTCGAGAGCCTTCTTCAGACCAAGATATTATAGGCTGGTGAGCTGCATGGAAGTTATTGGAGAGGATTCTATGGGATAGGATTTACTCGCATTTGGAAGGGAATGAGCTAATTAGGGACAGTCAGCATGGTTTGTCCATGACAGGTCATGTCTTATGAACTTGATTAAGATTTTTCACAAAGTGATGAAGGTGATTGAGGATAGGGCAGCACTCGTGTCTTTATTTTCGTAAACCAGCATCCAAAATTCCTTGTTTCTAGCTATAAGGAGAGGTTGGACAAACTTGGATGGTGTTGTCTAAAGTTTTAGAGGCTGAGGGGAAACCTGATAGAGATATATAAAATCATGAGAGGCAGAGATAGAGTAGACCGCCAGAACATTTCCCAGGGTGGAAATTTCAAATACTAGAGGGCAAGCTTTAAGTTGAGAGAGGCACAGTTTTAGGGAAATGTGCAAGGTAAGGTTTTACACATAGATTGGTGGATGCCTGGAATGCGCAGCAGGAGTGGTAGTGGAGATACTGTTTATATGATAATGGCATTTTAGCGACTTTTGGTTATGGATATTGGTCCCGTGCAGACAGAGGAGATTAGTTTAACTTGGCTTTATGTTCTGCACCTACATTGTGAACCAAAGAGCTTTTTCTATGCTGCACTGTTCTATGTTCGACTGGCTCTATATAATTGTCCTATTACTCAACTTCAGTATTCCATCTCTTTTTTGCCCTTTGTCCTTCAGTGTTTGCCATTTTCAATGTTTTGACCTTACAATTTCCCATATAGTGTTCCATCTATCAAAGTTTTGTACAACGACTTAGCACATCTATGGTCCATTGTATTGCTCCTGTCTACAGCACTTACCCATCACCTTCTTCCACCATCATCAACAAACCTATGTAAACAGATTTCTGTCCATTCTTAATAGTGCAGCCTGACTCAAGTAGCAGTCAACAAGATTGGAAATATAATAAAAACATCACATGGCCTGGATTCTCCAATCAGCAGCGAAGCAATCTTTGTGATGTGGACTTGATATTTTCTGATACCATTTACACTCAGGCCTCAGCTATAGAAGTACCCAGTGTAGAACAGCAGGGATATTATTGCTCATATTTGGGCAGCTTACAACCCAACGGTATGAATATTGATTTCTCTAACTTCAAGTAACCCTTACTTTCCCTCTCTCTCCTTCCCTCCCCAACTTTAATTTTCTGACTAGTTTCACTGTCCCCCTGATTAATTTTACTGATATATTACTGATTGTATGCATTGTTGTCACCTTCCCCTCGGTTAACAATGAACCATTCAACATTTCATTGATCATCGTCTGCTTTTATCAGTCGTTTTCACACCTTACCCTTCCATATCTCCAGTCTCCCTTTACCCTTAGACGTTCAGTATAAAGAAGGCACTTGAACTGAAGTGTCACCCGTTCCTTCTCTCCAGAGATGCTGCCTGTCCTAATAAATTACTCCACCATTTTGTATCTATCTTTAAAGATATTATCAAGCTGGCTGTGCAATTAAACATATAACACTTTCACAAACAGAATGCCAAAGAGAAAAACAACACAAATTTAATTAATATTTTAAATACCATACATGGCTTACAAAATAAAGATTATTGCATGTAGTTGTCATTCAGTAGAAATGAAATCACATAAATAATTTAATATATATATTTTGCTTTTGACCATGATATTTTAATATATTTAGCTGAGAGAATTAAAATCTACATATTGAAAAGGATGGAGCCAAAGAGTTTGGTAAGCAGTAATTAATGCTTAATATGCCATGAAACTCACTGATACATCATGTAGCACAGCATAATGTTCTTAATGTATTTTCCTCGGAAAATAATCTGTAAAATGGTTAAATTTTCGAAAGCGCACTGACACGTGGGAGCTTGAAACGTCATCAAGCCCGTGACGGGTGTAGAGAATGTAAGAGCCCAAATCTGAGGAAGGACATTATTGCCATAGAGGGAGTGCAGCGAAGGTTCACCAGACTGATTCCTGGGATGTCAGGACTGTCTTATGAACAAAGACTGCATAGACTCAGTTTATACTCTCTAGAATTTAGGAGATTGAGAGGGGATCTTATAGAAACTTACAAGGTTCTTAAGGGGTTGGACAGGCTAGATGTAGGAAGATTGTTCCCGATGTTGGGGAGGTCCAGGACAAGGGGTCACAGCTTAAGGATAAGGGGGAAATCCTTTAGGACCGAGATGAGAAGGAATTTTTTCACAGAGAGTGGTGGGTCTCTGGAACTCTCTGCCACAGAGGGTAGTTGAGGCCAGTTCATTGGCTATATTTAAGAGGGAGGTAGATGTGGCCCTTGTGGCTAAGGGGATCAGAGGGTATGGAGAGAAGGCAGGTACGGGATACTGAGTTGGATGATCAGCCATGATCATATTGAATGGCGGTGCAGGCTCGAAGGGCCGAATGGATTACTCCTGCACCTAATTTCTGTGTTTCTGTGTTTCTGTGTAAGAGAAAACTAAGGAGTGTATCTGAGACCTGTGGAAAAATGAATAATCAACTATTTGGATAAAGGCAATTTGGGGATTGTAGGGAAAAAGGCATATGGAACACATCAGTGAAGATAAAGCACAAAATTACAATTATTTGACTTTTTAATTATAAATTCATACTTCCTCGTTGCCTGGGGATCTGCCAAAAAGGAATGAGCTCCATTATTACAATAAACTTATCAAACCTGATCAAACAATGGGGATGGTGCAACAAGGGCTGCAGGGGAGGATCAATTATCAGCTAAGCACCTTTCTGAAATGGCTCAAACATGTGCATTTTACATGTAAATAACCTTTGTAAATTTGACAACCCCTTAACATTAAGAAGGAGATCACCCCAGGAGAGCTATGACATTATTTTACCTTTACTTAGGTAGCAAGGCAAATATTAGAGTAGAATTAGAAAAGAGTGTAGTGAATAGAAGATTAAATTACTTTCCATTTCCATTATAAATTGAAAACCTGCAATGTCTTAAAGAAAAGAAAGATTTTTTTGTTTTTGATTATTTATTCATTCAAAGACAATGGTTGTTACTGGATAGGCCAATATTTGTTGTCCATCTTTGATTGTCCTGTAGTAATGGTTTCCTGGATCACTGTTGAAGAATCTTAAGAGTTTACCTTATAGGCAAAATAATATAAAGGCGTCACTATGAAAGGACAGCAGTTCTAGTGGTAAACATTCTGGGGCTTTCAAAAAGGAAGCAGTGGGAGTAATGTTGCCCATATTGTTCCAGTTTCTCACAGTGGTCTCGGGATACGTGTGGCAGCTGAACCTACTTTACCTGTGATTCTGCAATTAATTTCAAAATTTACAACAGTAGAGTGAATGAAAAACAATGCTGAAATGTCCAGCAAATGCACTGTAGGCATTTTGCTCTTTGTTCCTTTTGCTATTTACTGAATTCTTATCTCAAAATGCTTCAGGTAACTTGCCTTTTGAGTGCCACAACTCCAATGTAAACACGATAACCAATTATGTAGTGTGTATCTGAAGAGGGTCTCGACCCAAAACGTCACCCATTCCTTCTCTCCAGAGATGCTGCCTGTCCCGTTGAGCTATTCCAGCTTTTTGTGTCTATCTTCGGTTTAAACCAACATTTGTGGTTCCTTCCTACATGATGTAGTATGAACTGTGAGCTGCTTGCATTTGCTACCATATGTTCTCTTTCTCTCAATAGACCATTATAAACCAAATAGAAATGATCGGAAGCAATCATACAGAAATGAATGGATTTTCCCTTTGACTTTGAGTCACAAAGTCGTAGAGTCATAGAGTGATACAGTGTGGAAGAAGGCCCTTTGGCCCAACTTGCATAACATGGCCAACAATGTCCCAGCTACCCTAGTCCCACTTGCCTGCGCTTGGTCCATAACCCTCCAAACCTGTCCTATCCATGTACCTGCCCAACTGTTTCTTAAACGATTGGATAGTCCCAGCCTCAACTACCTCCTATAGCAGCTTGTTCCATACACCCACCACCCACCATGTGAAAAAGTTAACCCTCAGATTCCTATTAATTTTTTTCCCCATTACCTTGAACCTATGTCCTCTGGTCCTCGACTCCCCTACTCTGGGTAAAAGACTCTGTTCATCTACCCAATCTATTCCTCTCATGATTTTGTATACCTCTATAAGATCTTCCCTCATCCTCCTATGCTCCATGGAATAGAGACCCATCTTACTTAACCTGTCCCCGTAGCTCACACCCTCTAGTCTGGGCAACATCCTCGTAAATCTTTTCTGAACCATTTCAAGCTTGACATTATCGTTCCTATAACATGGTGCCCAGAACTGAACACAATATTCTAAATGCGGTCTCACCAACGTCTTATACAACTGCAACATGACCTCCCAATTTCATACCATAGGCAGAACTCACTAACAAGTTACCAGTCGTTTGAACAAATTCAGAGTATTCTTTTCCATTGCAGAATATGTGCATTTGTACTTCAGCCTGGAGTTCTTCTGTCTCAGAATTAATTGGAATATTGTTCAGCAGCTCTGTCTCCTTTGAACTCTCCTACGCTCATTTTGCAGTGGAAGAGGAGAACTAAAATTGTTCCATGTATCACCCATGAGCCTTGAAAGACTTGATTTGGAAGTCCCAATTGCCCACGCCGAACATATACAATCAAAATCCATTCTAACATTGCAATGTGCATTGTTCCAGAATATGTTTAATGATGTTCCATTGCATAAAGATGAAGTGTAAATTGGGCAATTCAATAGCTTTTCAATTTTATTTTAAATTATTTTTTCAGCTGATCACTACCATCAAAGCCAGCATTTATAGCCTCTCCTAAAGGTGGTGGTCACCAGCCTTCTTGAACTCTAGCTGTATTTTTAATGCAGGAACTCCTATTGTGCCGGAATTTAGAATTTCAGTATTTCAGTATTAGTCTTCAGTATTTAGAAGACTAAGGGGAGTCTTAGAGAAACTTACAAAATTCTTAAGGGGTTGGATAGGCTAGATGCAGGAAGATTGTTCCCGATGTTGGGGAGGTCCAGAACAAGGGGTCACAGTCTAAGGATAAGGGGGAATTCCTTTAGGACCGAGACGAGGAAAACATTTTTCACACAGAGAGTGGTGAGTCTCTGGAATTCTCTGCCACAGAAGTTAGTTGAGGTCAGTTCATTGGCTATATTTAAATGGGAGTTAGATGTGGCCCTTGTGGCTAAAGGAATCAGGGGGTATGGAGAGAAGGCAGGTACAGGATACTGAGTTGGATGATCAGCCATGATCATATTGAATGGCGGTGCAGGCTCGAAGGGCCGAATGGCCTACTCCTGCACCTATTTTCTATGTTTCTATGTGCCATTGGGTAGGAAGTTTCTATGTGCCATTGAATCAGAATTGGTCCCTTAGCTCGCAATAAGTGACAGGTGAGGGAGATGCAAAACCATGGGGGTTCAGATTGTGATGGTATGATCCTCCCCTGCTGCAGATGGTCCTCTGCTCCTCGTGGATGTTCAGTTTGAAGCTATTCAACCTTTTCCAAGTCTGTCCCATTTAAGCACATCTATATTTATACACAACACACTGTCTGCTAAATTCCTCCCCAAGGACTGCGTGATGGTCTCTTCTACCTATAACATCATGGATAGATGCATCTGTCAAAGGTTGGTGCGGCTCAGAAGCACGTAGATTTATTCCTCACACTAATAATCTGACTATCTATGGCAGACCCAGTCTGGCACCTGTGTCCTTTAGGACTCAGCTGATTCAATGCGTGGTGATGCTACCAAAAATAATTCTTAATGAAGGACATTAAAGTTCCCACACTCAAAGTACACTCTGTGTCCTTGCTACTATAAGTGGGCACTGTGGCTGTGCACTGCTGCTCAGCTAAGAGGGAATGGTGGGTGGCAATCAGATGGAAGCTTCCTTGTCCATGTTTGACCACTTGCCATCTCCTGGCGTCAATGTGGACAATCCTAAGAGTTACCTCATCCTGTTTTTTGACCACTGGGCATTAACCTCTGATACATCTGTCCAACTGGTGATATAAGATTCATAAAGGGAGGGATGGAGAGATCTGACACATTGTCAGCACAATCGGTTTCTCAGAGTACAACCATGTCAGGCATTTGCTTGACTGCTCTGTGGAATGGCACTCCCATCTTCAACACTAGCCCTTGGGTGTTCATGAAGACTTTTCAAGGGCCACCCAGGTCTCCTAATTACCCTTCTGAATAGTCTGTGTGTCCCTGGAAATTATTCTGACATCACAATCCAAACAAGAAATCCCTAGCCAAGATAAATGGTTTAAAATGTCAAAATGCTACAATGGTACTGATATTAAAAATGACTCAAAGTTTGATCTGTGGTGTTAGTATCATCTCTTATGGGCCTGGAGAGATCTAACACATCACTTAGGCGATTTTTTAGGTGACTACAGGCATATGGGCTGTCACCACATGGTGGCCGGTGGTCGCCCGGGTGTCGCGTGTATGATCGTGAGTGGTCTCCTCAGTTGTCGGTGTTCGCCGGGATGTCGTCTTTCTGGTCGCTGCTGGATTTTCAACATGTTGAAAATTTTTCGACGACAGTGGCAACCGTGGGTTTGACGCCAATGAGCGGAGCTTGACGTGGGTGCTGTTGCAGGTTGAGGCCAGGTTAAAGTAGGTTGTCGCCAGGATGTCGTAGGTTGGCATCAGGTGACGTTGGTTGTCGCTGGTGCTGACTTTGGTGAATTCCATTGTCGTATTCGCCGGCAGTCGCCTAAAAAATCGCCTAAGTGGGACAGGCCCATGAATCCAGTCGGCAGTTTTTTGGCGACCGGCTACGACTATGACATTCGCCTAAATATCGCCTAAGTGGAACAGGCCCACTATAGAGTAATTATCTTGCCATTTGGATCTTTAAAGAATGCAGGCCTGTGCTTTGGATTTATAGATACATAGTTCCAATGTGTAATTTATAGATAAATAATTTCCCTTTTCGACACAGCACTTGCATATTTCATATACAAATATTTAGATTCAAGGTAAGTATAAAATACATAGGTAATAACATTATATGAACTTCTTCATAGCAGGCACGTGCGGTGAGTAATTACTCAGGATAGGCACTAGGCAGTCCGTCGACATTTTAAAAATCGTAAAAATCTGCGCATGCGCAGACAATCGTGAAAACCGTGCATGCGCAGATCGGTCTCCTCTCCTGTAGGCTTGTGCAGCACCATGTGCAAAGTCCACGGTGCAACGACAGAATTTCTGCTGCCTTCATTGCCCGTTGTAAGTGAAGGCTTGAAGCAGCGTCCACGGCACATGAGTTGAACGTAGTTACGAAAGGCACGGGACAATTACGCCTACCTAAGATCGATTGTTAAAATAATAACCATTTAATAATAAATACTGAATTTAGTAAATGATTTGGAAATCTTTACTTTTTATATTTAATAATTACCTTTATATAATTTTAAGCACTGCCTACCATGCCTACCCTGACGGCACATGCCTGCTTCATAGGTAGGGTAATGAGACTGCAGACAGCACACAGTAAAAAATGATCCCATTAGCTAAATAATGTTACTTTGTTTATGAATATGGCATTAAAATGATTGAACAATAAAATTAAAGTTTTCCAATGATGTCGCTTATGAACTGAACGAATGAAACATTCCTTTCTGAGCAATTTACATCACATTGGAAAGTTGACGAAGACTGTCTAAATGAATCTGCTAGCCCACTGGTCTGAGCAATATAGAGTGTTAAAATAATGTGGAGCTGGACGGTTCAACTTTTTAATTGGACCTCCAATTGGGAATTAGTCAGATATGAATCATGACGCCTGCCCCATCATTAATGCGATGACCTTGCATTAGTTTGAAGTTTTTACTAGATATGGCCAATTTACTGGTCTTACTTGTCCGAGGCATTATTCAATTCAATGAAATTCAATCTTTAATTGTCATTGTGCAGTGTACAATACAGAGACAACGAAATGCAGTTGGTATCTCCGAAAGGCGAACTTACGAATGAACAAGTAATTGCGCAGTAGTATGGGTATATACATCTATACATATACAGTGTCCGGGGGGGTAGGGGGGGAGGGGGGTGGGGTGGGGACAGGCAATCATTGAGGTGCAGCGTTGAGAAGTGTGACACCCGCAGGGAAGAAACTGTTCTTGGGCCTGCTGGTACGGCAGCGGAGGGAACTATAGCATCTCCCGGATGGGAGGAGGGTAAACAGTCTATGGTTGGGGTGTGAGCTGTACTCTGGCGATGCTGTGCGCCCTGCGCAGGCATCGTTTACTATGGACAGACTCAATGGAGGGGATTGAGGAGCCTGTGATGCGTTGGGCGATCTTCACCACCCTCTGCAGAGCTTTCCGGTCAGCGACAGAGCAGTTACCATACCATACTGTGATGCAGTTGGTAAGGATGCTCTCGATGGTGCAGCGGTAGAAGTTCACCAGAATCTGGGGAGACAGGTGGACTTCTTAAGTCCACCTGTCTCCTTCTTAAGTCTCCTCAGGAAGAAGAGACGCTGGTGAGCCTTCTTGATCAGCGAGTATGTGTTGTGGGTCCAGGAGAGGTCATCGGACATGTTGATCTCCAGGAACCTGAAGCTGGAGACACGTTCCACCTCCGTCCCGTTGATATGGATGGGGTGTGCGTGCAGCCTCTCGATCTCCTGAAGTCCACAATGAGCTCCTTGGTCTTCTTGGAGTTGAGGGCCAGGTTATTGTCGGCACACCATGCTGTTAGGAGCTGAACCTCCTCCCTGTAGGCCAACTCATCGTTGTCGCTGATGAGGCCAATCACCGTCGTGTGATCTGCATACTTGATGATGGTGTTGGTACCATGTACAGGTATGCAGTCGTAGGTGAAGAGGGAGTAGAGGAGGTGGTTCAGAACGCAGCCCTGGGGTATGCCAGTGTTCAGGGTGAGGGTAGAGGAGGAATGGTTATCCAACCTAACAGACTGTGGTCTGTTGGTTAGAAAGTCCAGTAACCAATTGCAGAGGGAGGGGTTGATGCCCAGGTCATCGAGTTTGGCGATCAATTTAGAGGGGATAATGGTGTTGAATGCTGAGCTGTAATCGATGAACAGCATTCTGTTGTCGAGGTGGGAGAGGGCGGAGTGGAGTGCCGTTGAGATGGCATCCTCCGTGCTCCTGTTCTTGCGGTATGCAAACTGGTAGGGGTCCAGAGTGGGAGGTAGGCAGCATTTGAGGTGTGCCATGACCAGCCTTTCAAAGCACTTGGTGATGATAGGGGTGCGTGCAACTGGGCGGAAGTCGTTGAGACTCGCCGCAGTGGATAGTTTTGGCACTGGCACGATGGACGTAGTTTTAAGGCACGTGGGGACAACTGCCTGGGCAAGTGACAGGTTGAAGATGTCAGTCCAGACGTCTGTCAGCTGTGCAGCACAGGTCCTGAGGATGCGCCCAGGGATGCCGTCAGGGCTGGCAGCCTTGCGTACATTGATCCTACTCAGTGCCATGTGCACGTCGTAGGGGTTGAGTGTGAGGGGTTGGTGGTCATCGGGGAGCACAGCCTTGATGGCCAACTCTTGGATGTCCTTTTCAAAGCGGCCATAAAAGTGATTGAGTTCCTCGAGGAAGGATGCGTCGCTGGAAATGGGGGTGGAGTTGGTGGTTCTGTAGTCAGTGATGGCCTGGATGCCATGCCACATGCGTCAGGGGTCGGAGTTGCTGTCAAAGTGCTCCTCGATCCGCAGCTTGTATCTATGTTTGGCGTTCTTGATGCCCCTCTTCAGATTGGCCCTCGATGAACTATAGGCACGGGCATTGCCTGACCTGAAAGCCGAGTCCCGTGCTTTCAGCAGTAGCCTGACATCACTGTTCATCCATGGCTTCTGATTCAGGGAATGTGATGATTTGTTTGAGAGTGGTGACACTGTTGATGGAGGAGTTGATGAAGTCCAGAACACAGGAAGTATAGGCGTCAATGTCAGTGTGGGAGTCAAGGGTGGCCTGAGCTGCAAACGCATCCCAGTCAGTGTTACCAAAACGCTGCCGGAGTGTGGAGTCCGCTTCATCTGACCAAACCTTGACTGTCCTCACTGTGGGTTTAACGCGTCTGATGAGTGGGGAGTACTTAGGAAGCAGGAACAATGATAAGTGATCAGACTGACCAAGGTGGGGGAGGGGGATGGCTTTGTACGCTTCAGCCATGTTGGTGAAGACCAACAAAAGTTGTTACTGAAATTGAATGCTTGTGGACATTCAAAAACATTTTTGAACTAAAAAAGTTCCAAACTAATTTTAAAAGTTAAAATTTATGAAAAAATAATGGCAATTCTGAGTAACAAAGTGGCGCAGCTAGTAGAAATATTTCCTCATAGAGAAACTGCGTTCGTTCCTGAATTCTGGCACTATTTAAGTGGAGTTTGCATGTTTCCCTCTTGGCTGCATTGGCTTCTCCCATGGGCTCTGGTTGCCTCCTACATCCCTAAGGTATGCCAATTAGTAGGTTAATTGGTCACTGAACTTGTCCCTGATATGTAGGTACAGGACAGAGTTGATGGGAAAATGCAGAGAACAGGTGACAGAGAATAACATTCATGTGGCAATTTATTTTGTGCGCTGGCAAAGACTCAATGTCAAAATAGCAGATAGGCATATGGAAATAAAGAACTTGTGAACATTGATCTAAACCACCGGGTGGCGCCAGCAATGACTGCCTCGCCAACAGTTTGTCTCGTCTCTTCCTTCTGTGGTGTTTTTTCCAGTATGTGTAATATGTATGTTTTTTTAGCATGTGTTATATGTATGTTTTAGTGTTCGTTAGCTTGTTTTATATGGGGGGTGGGGGGGGTTTGGGGGAAACTCGTTTAAATTGCTTACCTCGACGGAGATGCAATTTTTTTCCCGTATTGTATCTCCGTCCGCACTGCTGCCCTGATGCGGGGGCTTCGATCGACACGACGCGGGGGCTTTGATCGACTCGATGCGGGGGCTTCGATCGCCGGCTGTGGGAGCTTCGATCGCCCTGACTACAGATGGTTCGACAGCCCTGACCATGGTAGAATAAAGAGGGAAGAAGATTAGACTTTATTGTCTTCCATCACATTGAGGAATGTGGGGAATCCGCTGTGGTGGATGTTTATGTCAGTGTGTCTTGTTGCTTTTGTTTTAGACTAGTTTCACTGTAGCATAATTGGTACACGTGACAAATAAACTGACCTTTGCACATTTGAACCTTTGAAATCCAATCAAACAGTCTACTAACCCTTCCATTTGAAGCTTAAATTTCCCATCCACTTCAATGGGACTGTTGTGCTCATTAACCAGGCACAGTCTATGCTGCACTTTTGGTTGCTACTGGAATTCGCAGGTCAGAAGGCCAGCACACATCTAAACTGAGGATAGACACAAAAAGCTGGAGTAACTCAGTGGGACAGGAAGCATCTCTGGAGAGAAGGAATGAGTGATGTTTCAGGTCGGGACCCTTCTTCAGACTAGTTACGGATAAGGGAAGCGAGAGATATAGATGATGATCTAAACTGAGGGCTGTGTTTCAGCATTCTGTCAGACTCCTGACCCTCCACATACTGTAGTTAAGTGCTTAAAATCTGCAGTTTCAAGTGGATTTGCTCAAAAGATCAGGATCAATGTCCTTCCTTGCAGGAGAGGTCAGTAGTTTCGATGTTCATTGATGATTGCAGAAAGCTCAACTCCAGTCACAGCTCCCTAGAAAATTACACTTACCCGATACGGGGACAGGGAGAACAATCAGGCAAGGGTGAGTGGCGACATGACACGCATGTGCCAAGCTATAGTTATGTCAACCCTAAGCCCTCACCTTTCTTGGTTACTATTGATCAGAAAGTTAAAAGGAAGAGACACATAAATATTGTGGGTGCAAGAGAAAGTTGCAGACCTGTGGCGGGCAATTTACCTCCTGGATGGCACAGCAGAGTAGCAGTTCGTGCCACTGTCTCATAGCTCCAGGGACCTGTGTTTATTCACTGCCTCAGATGTTGTCCGTGTGGAATTCACATGATCTCTCCACGACTGGACAGATCTCTGCTGGGTGCTCCAGTTTCTTTGCATATCCCAAACTTGTTGGTAAGTTAAATACTCCATTGTGCAGGTAACCAACAAAAATAATCAACAGGAAGTTGAAGGAGAAATAAAGAATGTTGCACAGCTAAAGGGAAATATGAAGTGGGATGGTGGGATTGATGGGGTTTGCTCCACTAGGAGATGTCATGGACCCAGTGGGCTGAAGGGCCTCCTTTTCTGTTGCAGTAAGTAAATACATTTTTGGATCCTAAAGACTCTGCTTTATCTGCAAGACATGAGAATGAAATGTAGTAACATAGGGGAGGCACAGCGATAGAGTTGCTAGTTGCTGCCTTACTGCACCAGGTTTCAGGTCGCAATAACTAACCTGGTCTCTCGGTGGCTCAGCACTTCAACTCCCCCTCACATTCCGAATCCGACCTTTCTGTTGTGGGCCTCAGCCATTGCCAGAGGGAGGTCCAGCGCAAATTGGAGGAACAGCACCTCATATTTCGCTTGGAAAGTTTACACGCCAGTGGTATGAACATTGACCTCCAATTTTAGGTAGTCCTTGCTTTCTCCCTCCTTCCTCCTTCCCACAGCCTACTGTCTCCGCCTCTTCCTTTCTTTTTCCTGCCCCCCTCCCCCCCAACATCAGTTTGAAGAAGGGTCTCGACCCAAAACGTCGCCTATTCCTTCTCTCTATAGATGCTGCCTCAACCGCTGAATTTCTCCAGCATTTTTGTCTACCTTCGATTTTTCCAGCATCTGCAGTTCTTTCTTAAACAGACATTCTGTTGATTTACCCATTATTCCATTATCATGGTAGACACAAAATGCTGGAGTAACTCAGCGGGACAAGCAACATCTCTGGAGTGAAGGAATGGGTGACGTTTTGGGTCAAGATCCTTCTTCAGACCCGACCCGAAACGTTACCCATTCCTTCTCTCCAGATATGCTATCTGTCCTGCTGAGTTACTCCAGCATTTTGTGTCTACCTTCGATTTAAATCAGCATCTGCAGTTCTTTCCTACACATTCAATTATCATGGATGGTCCATAAAATGAGAGTCATAATACTTGCCAATTGGTCCTTGATCAAAATAAATGAAAGAGGGGTGAAATATTGGGAGATTTCAATAGAAATCTTAACATAAGATTCTTAATACATATTGTGAATTCCACATCTGTTTTGAATTATCAGATGTTGGCTGAGTGCCAAAGTAATGTTAAAAAAGGAAATGTAAATAATCAGTAAATAATTAAACAGTTACACCATCATTAATATTGAACTATTGGGAAACTCTGTGTCAACACCAGAACTAAGCTGAATATTGGTGACGAGTGAAATAAACAGAAATCTAATTCAATGCATCTACATTGTATTCAAAGCATCTGATACAAAAACCTACCTCAAAATGTTTGCCTTTCATTTTATAGAGAAAACATGACAATCCGTATTACTGCATTTACCATTGACAGGCCTTAAGGGCTGTGACCACAATACATGCAAGCCACAAGCAATACAAATATAAAATAAATGTGGAAAGCAGAACAGGGAAGGTTAATCAATGAAACCAGTTACTCTTAACAAGGTATAGAGAAGGCAGATTAATGCTGCCTATATGTAACAATGCCTCCCTATTTAATTGAACTTTAAAAACTCATTGATCTCTGCTATATTAATAACTAAAATATGTTGGAATTTAACATTCAATTATAGGAATATTAAATGTAAAACATTAAATGATAATACCCATTAACTATCTCCAGTAAGTAATATCAGGTAAATCTATGAGTAAATCCAGTTCAACTGAACTGGAGTTTCAATATTACTGTGGGTTATGTATTTTTTCTTGATGTACTATGTTTATATTTATGAATATTTTCATGCGCAGAAATCTAGAGCATATTATTAAACAAATACCACTGTAATGGCACTGATTATGTATGACGTACTGTAGCTAATTCAATTAACAGGAAAAAGAGAAAGGGAAAAATCAAGGAACAAACTCCTATGTTGATTCTTACTTTATGTTGTACACTATCTGAAATGCAAAGAGGACTCCCGCGATTAATTGCAAAATGGATCTAAGAACATTTGTGTTTCAACAAAGCAAATTGTTTACATGCATCTTTACAGGCAATTCATATTGATCTCAATGATCTTGATTGTGGACATCTGCGAAAATCAGCCACGGTAATTTATTCAGTTTGCCGATGATTTAAAATACAACAAACGACAGTGAAAATGCAGTAAATACTGGTAATACTCAATGAGTGTCTGCTCAATGTACAGGAGACACCTGTGCAAAGGTTGATAGCAATTGTATAATGTATATCCAGTATAAGTAAAACAAACCACCCTCTAATAAATGAATAACTGATATGTTTTAAGACAGATATCATGAGAAAATGGTTCAGAACAAGTGAGACTTAGCGTATTTTATAAGGAAGACCTAAGTAAACCCTATCCTGAAAGTAATAGAAACAAAACAATGATCACTGCACAAAAAAGCATCACCAGAGAAAAAATAACTATTCCTTCATAAACTCAGCGAGTGAGGCAGCATCTATGGAGCGAGGGAATAGATGACATTTTGGATCAAGACCCTTCTTCAGACGGGTCTCGACCCAAAACGTCACCTATTCCTTCACTCCATAGATACTGCCTCATCCGCTGAGTTTCTCCAACTTTTTTGTCTACCTTCGATTTTTCCAGCATCTGCAGTTCTTTCTTAAATTATTCCTTCATAAAGTCTCTTGCTTGTGATAAATTTATAACTTGATTCCAACTCTTCATCAAAGACAATTGAGTACAAATTTGATATCTGTTTTATGTGCTAAATACTTGTTACGATAACATAAACAGAAATTGCAGAAAACACTCATCCAGTCAAGTAGCATCCATGGAAAGAGTAACAGAGCTAACATCTTGGGTTGTAGATACTTCGCGATCGTTTCGCCGAACACCTCCGCTCGGTCCGCAATAACCAACCCGGCCTCCCGGTGGCTCAGCACTTCAAATCCCCCTCCCATTCCGTATCCGACCTCTCGGTCCTGGGCCTCCTTCACGGCCAGAGTGAGCAACACCGCAAGTTGGAGGAACAGCACCTTATAACGTAATTTGCTGGTTCAGCCTGAGGCTTGGGAAATCAGCTGTTGCATGATAAACTCGAATTATGTTCTGCAGGTTTAATAAACTGCCCTAAGGTTTGGGTTGTTACATCTATCCTTCTATGTGTTCAAAGTGCTTGGATAGCATCAAACCGCAGAATTTTTCTTTTCCAGGAGTTTGTTTATGTTCATGTTCCATTGAAAATGGTATAAATTGCTAATGTTCGAAGTTCATGTTAAATGATTGTTTGTTAATTATTGAGCTATATGGCCATTAATTGGGTCAATGAGCTTTCTCATTGAGTTGGCTGTAGCAAACAAGACTCGCTCTGTCGGGTCCACACCGGATATCAAGTGGTAGGATGTCTTCAACATAGGTCTCCCAGGACCAGTACAATGCCATATGCGATGTTGACATTTGTGAACACTATTTCACCAGGAGGGTCCAGCTATATCATTAAAGTTGGCTGGAGTATATTAGGTAGTTATCCTTCTGGCACTGGTTTAGTGCAGCAGTTTCAGTCGCTACATAATTGTGATGGTACAGGATGATTACATCTGTTAATTATAATATATAATATTATGTTATAAATACTTGAGCAGACCAGAAGGGGGTCAGGTCTCAAAATAGTAACAGGCATGGCAGGGGATGCACGAACAGCTATATGGGGTGCTTCACGTAGTCCCTCATCGTAACTCCTCATAAAATAAAGATCAAACTTCAAACTGGTAAGTTCTTGTTTAATCTTACAATTTTACTTAAAACTGACCAAGTTTGTCATCTTGCTTAATTTCTTCTTTTGGAGCTGGATGTCAAATATTGACTTTCCTGAAGATACCTGAAATAATTTTCTGTGTTAAATATACTATTTATATTGAATAAAAATTCTGTTTTTTCCCCATTTTTACTGATACTTGTATTGTAATAGAGCTATTGAAAGTTCAAACAAGATGAATGTCAATGGTGAACCTCCCTGGTTTGATGTTTTATTCATATTATTGCAGGGAAAACAAATACAAAAATGTAGATTGTTAGGTCATCATTTAAATTTTTAGGATGAACAACAGCAGGTTCAGTTTAGAGATACAGCATGAAAACAGGCCCTTCGGCCCATAGAGTCCAGGCAAACCAGCAATCACTAGTATACTAGTTCTATCCTACAAACTAGGGCTAACTTACAGAAGCCAATTAACCTACAAACCTGCACGTCTTTGGAATGCGGGAGGAAACCGGAGCATGCAGAGAAAGCTCACGCGCTCACAAGGAGAATGTACAAACTCCCTACTGACAGCAGCCATAGTCAGGATCGTAGCCGAGTCTCTGGTGCTGTAAGGCAGCAACTCTACCTCTGCGCTACTCTGCCGCCCTTAAATACTGTCACCTTTTAAAAACAATATCTGTGGTAATTTTATTCCAGTAGCCTAGCTAATGCTAGTTTCCAGGGAATTTTCATTTATGTTACCAACACTCCCATCAAATAAGGTGTGTGCCCTATGAAGGTATTTAAATTGGGATCCCTAGCTGATCATTCACAGATTCTTCTGATTTTTTTTTTGTGGGCAGCAAAGGCAAAAGTTTTAAATGGCACATTCGTCTAAGCAGTCAAATTAATAAAATATCTTTTAAAAATTGGCTTCCAGCATGTTCCAGCATAGAGGATTCCTTCATGTGAAGGTACTCTGGAAAGCAGGATTGCTAAATCTAATTCTAAATTGTATTGCTAAATCTAAGCATGAATCTCATGGACTGGTTTTGATTGCAAAAGGAATTTTAGGGGGTTTTACATATATTTGCTCTCTAATAGGTTTGCATGTTGACTATTTTTCAGAACACCTCCTTTTGGTCACCAAGGATGATGTTGATCTTCCAGTTGCTGGTCATTTCAATTCTCAGCCCAACTCTCACTCAGACCTCTCTGTCGTTTATTGCTTGTGCTATTCCTATGAGGTCTAATGAAAGCCTAAATACCAGCATTTCATTTTTAACCTGGGCATGTTTTTACGTGAAGGACCCCATATTAACTTCAGTAGTTTCAGATAACCAGCCTTTCCTGCATATATTAGAACTGGCTAATCTACAGTGGACAGGCTGATAATCCGAAAGTACTGAAGTTAATAATGGTTAGTTCTATTGCAAAGTCATGTGTCTATAACATTAACTAATTTTCTTTCTCCAAAGATGCTACGTAAATTGTTAGGCATTCCCAATATTCTCTTCTCTTACCTAGTTCTGGCAGCTGCTGTGTTCTGCATCTAACAGTTCCAATTCATTCTTCATTACCTCCTCACTCATTACCTCCTCAGGCAGATTAACTGTGATTAAAAAGCATGGGGTCACCTTCGCTTCGGTGGCACCAAGAACACTTGTGTCACCTGGACAATCTCTAGCTTTCATAGACATTCCATCTGCTTTCTCCATCTCAATCTCTCTGTGCAGATTGGGAGAGGTTTGTTTACTCTCTGTTCAATTTCCGATAAAAAAAAATGTCATCAATCTAAAATGGCAATTGTGTCTCTTTGTCCACAGACGCTACACGACTGATTGACTAAATTGAAAGACACAACATGGAAACAGGCACTACAGACCACAGTGTCCATGTTGACCATCGATCACCCATTCACATTAGTTCTGTTATCCCACTTTTGCATAGACTAACTACACACACATTTACAAAGACCAATTAACCTCCAAGTCTGCAGATTTTTAGGGCATGGGAGGAAACCGGAGCACCCGGAAAAAAGTGATCTTGGCCACAAGGAGAACACGCAAACTCCATACAGAGAGCCCAAGGCCAAAATAGAACCCAGGTCTCCGGTGCTGTGAGGAAACAGCTCAATCAGCTGTGGCACTGTGATCTACTGATATTCTGCAACATTTTCTGTTTTTGCTTCAAATTTCCAGCATCTACACATTTCATTTAATGTTGATTTACTTTCTTGCATCTGACGGATCCTATTCTTTCTGGGTCCACTGGTCATGTATGTATTGTAAGTCACAAGACATCACTGCTGCTTGGGAAAGGCTGGCTGTATCTGTTGAATTTCTCTCAACTGTCATCAGCAATATGATCATGTTTTAAAAAGTTAACAGAGGAAAATGGGAGAGAGCATTATCGAACAATATTTAATGTTTTCATCAACATTTGATTCTGAGGATTTAATGCATGTTTTATTTTACCTGGGCTTGAAACTCCTTTTCAAAAGGCATTGTGCCATTACTTTTCACCACTTTCAGTAAATGAAGTTGCCCTAAACCTCCTGTATACATCAAATCTATTGTATCTATTTTATATTCAAATATCATGCAGAGCTGCATTACAAAAATGCAAATGTGCAATTAAATAGTTCATTTATTGCAGTTTTGTGACTTTCTGTGAAAGAGGAAAAAAAACATATTATGAAATAATTGAGAGTCATGACTCCCAATGGCTACATTTTAAGCAGACAATTCCAATCACAGCAATCTAAAATGTGAGGGCTATGGATAATTCATTGTCAGTTGGATAGGGTCTTGAACCTCACTTCATGTAATGCATAACATGCCTTTGTTTTTTTGTTGTAATTAAAATTTGAAAAAGCTGCATATTATTATAATATCTGGATGTGTTATGAAAACAGAACAAAAAAAATATGTATCCAGAGCAATCTTCTATCAAATCTGCATTTATATGAAATTGGCTGGGTGTATTAGAACCGAATGGCAATACGATCATGTCAGTGTGATTGGAGGTTGAAGTTTTCAAATTAAGTAACAGTTTAATCCGCTTCTTGCTTCCATACCTTGGTTATCCTGATGAAGTTTAGTTTAATTTAGAGATACAGGGCGGAAACGGGCCCTTTGGCTCAACGAGTCAATGGCGACTAGTGATCCCCACACATTAACGCTATCCTACACCCACTAGGGACAATTTACAATTTTACCAAACCAATTAAGCTACAAACCTGTACGTCTTTGGAGTATGAGAGGAAACCAGAGCTCCAGGGAAAAACACACACAAGTCATGGGGAGAACGTACACACTCTGTACAGATAAGCACCCATTGGCAGGATCAAACACGGGTTTCTGGCGCTGTCGGGCAGTGACTCTACAGCTGTGCCACCATGCCACTCCAAGTATTATCTTGCAAAGCATAAGTGAGTTCCTTTTGTATTGGTCCAAGGTAGGCAGATTGAAGCTCACAAAATAGTCAACAGTGAGCTTCATTAAAATTGGCACTATAATACAGAAATAATACATTCTATCCAGTTAACTGACATCACATCATTGCTGACAGATTCAGGACTTGGGTTTCTATCACATTTGAACCAAGATTAAAATTAAAAACTAATCTTTTTCTATGGATAAGGGTCCATTAAGATACAAGCTGTTTACTTCTTTCATTGTCCATTTCAGAATAACAGAAATGTTAGGATCTCTCAGCAGGTCTGACAGCATCAATGGAAAGGAAACAGAGTTAATGTTTTGGGACATACAAGGAATTGCAAATGCTGAAATCTTGCTAGAACACAAACTGCTGGATTAACTCAGTGGATCAGGCAGCATCTCTGGAGGACATGGATAGGTAAGGCTTTGGGTCAAGATCCTTCTTTAGAGTCTTGAAGAAGGGTCCCAACCCGAAATATCACATGTCCATTACCTCCAGAGATGCTGCCTGACCCACCAGGTTACTCCAGTGATTAATGTTTCAGGACTTCAGACCTATGGAAATTGCATCTGGTGCAATCTACTGGTCTCCGTAGAGACCAAATATCAATGGGCATGCACCAACTCAAAGAACAGTTGGCTAGATATGGCATCCTGAAGGTGCTCATCATCTATGGTCACAGTTCATAGCTGACAAATTTGTGAGCTCAATAACTGGAGTTTCCTCATTGCACTTCAACATCTCAATCCACAGAGTGATGCAAAGGCAGAGAAGGCTGCGAAAAAAATCGCTGGAGAAGGTTACATGATTATCTTCAGGTCTCTAAGATAGACACAAAGTGCTGGAGTAACTCGGACTGGGTTTGAGAAGGGTTCCGACCCAAAATATCACCCAACCTTTTTCTCCAAAGATGCTGCCTGACCCGCTGAGTTACTCAATCACTGTGTCTATCTTTGATATTAACCAACATCTGCAGTTCCTTTCTATACATAATCATCAGGTCCCAACTTGTTGACCTGGTGTTTAGCAATTTCCCACTCATGGGATGATATTGACACCTGTGCAGAGGCATACTAGTTGATGAACAAGAACTTGAAACACAACCTTAGTTAAGCAAGGTAAGATAGCAAAAAAGACATGCACCCTGCCAGAACAGAGGCAGGAGAGACCTATCACTACTCTGAGTTTGAGGAATGGTTGGAATGAAGCCAATATCAGACCAATAACAGATATGGCAGAAGCCATGGTATATTCTGTACTCCAGATTGTACAAGGTTACTGCCGCAGAAGGAAACCTCTATTGGAGGGACAGGCACATTGCAAAAGGGCTACAAGTGAAGATAACAAGATTACTTGATTATAAATGAAGTTATGAAAACATCATAGGCTGCTCCATCAGATCTACAGTTTGAGACTACCGCCCCTCAGCCACAGGCCCTGGCAAACCTGCAGTCACTTTGGTCAAGATCTCAAAGGTAATTTTATTGACTGAAATACCTGGATGACATGTTGCGTTGAACAATTATTCAGCTGATTGTTCTTTATTTATTTTTGTTTTTCATTATTAAATAGGTTTGCAATCTATGTGTTTTATGTAACATTGGTTTGCAGACAATAATCGGGGGTTTAATTCTACCTCCCTTTTAAAGTGTTATATAATGTACACTCTCAGCGCTGCAACAAAGTATGTAGAAGGTTCCAGAGGCAGTTTGACACAGCAATTCTGCTTGACCCTGGAAGATTGTGCTTTATTAAAAAAAATGAATTTGTGGTAGATTAATTCACTAACTATGTCCCAATACCTTAGAGAGTGGCTGAGTGAGATTCTCCTTTATACCTAGTTTATACCTAGTTTTTGAGCCTTCTCTATCTATTTGCATGGAAAACAAAATTTATTTGGAGATTTTTCCTGGGATAATGTTATCACAGTGCTGGGGAGTCTGTGTCAAAAGGCATTGGAATGTATTGAATTGACAACTGCAAAAGATTAAATCTGATTACATATTTCCTTTATAGACAGTTGAATATTTCTACAAAGGTACGTAAGTGATCAAAATTATCTCTTAGTTTCCACTATGCCAGATTTTAATTATAGATTCCATATTGCTACTCACTCTTAAATATACCATATTTAGCTACTTACTCCTGTACTTTATTATTCTTTTGCCCAACTCAGATTTGGCATTAAAATATTGGACTATTCTGCTCTTGTTGTATTATCTTTATTATATGTATACCGTTTACTCTGTGAGCTCATGTGAGCAAGGAATTTCATTGCATGTTGCTGCATTTGACAATAAGGTAATCGTATTTAATGTAATTGACAGGTTTTTACTCATTTCATTAGTTTTAGTTTTTAGTTTTAGAGATAAAGTGGGGAAACAAGCCCTTCAACCTACCACGTCTGCACTGATCAGCGATCCCCATACACTAGCACTATCCTACACACTAGGGACAATTTTCAATTTTTACTGAAGCCGAATTAACATACAAACCTGTACATCTTCGGAGTGTGGGAGGAAACCAGAGACCCGGAAAAAAATGCATTCGGTCACAGGGAGAACCTAGAAACTACGTAAAGACAGCACCCCTAATCGGGATTGAACCCGGGCCTCTGGCGCAGTAAGGCAGCAACTGTATCATTGCACCACAATGCTGCCCTGCTGTTTTCTGAATTCAAATTCAGATTCTGCTTTATTTTAAGCACACACTATATGAGAAATCCAATGCTCTATCCCAGGCTGGAAGATTTTTGTTGAAAATGCTTCCACCTCACTTTTCAACCCAATCAACCTGACTGCAAATGCCTTTTGCAGTAAAAATGCTGAACACAGCATCCAGAGAGATGATTACTAGTCACGATAAGCTATTCAGTCAATATATAAAACCAAGTTTACTCTTGCAACCTGGGCATTTCCAGTATGGCCCCCTCAGGATATTGGTCAAAGATCTGCTTTATTTACTCTGCTACAAACTGTAGATCTTTTCAAACAATAAAGAGAACAGGCCAGCTGGAGAAGAATGGTGATCAGGCTACCAATTCAAAGTTGCTCGGCAAGTCCTCAAAAACGTGCAATCAGGTGTGTTACTATCCCAGGTGAGGGTTCAATAATATTCACTTGAGAATGAAGTCCATCGTAAATTGAATACAGCATAAATTGTTTTGAATAAATGAGATTTGAGACTGAATTTCCCACTGTTTGGAGTTGGATTAATGTTCCTGGGCTGATTATGTGGCAATTAAGTCATTTAAGAAACATAAAGTGAGTGAAACCAGCAGATGAATGGTGATTAACTTGATCCTTGCAAGTAAACAAGATTTACATAATGGATAAAAGGACTAATTAAAATTTCATTTTAAAGACAAAAGAAACACACAGACTCAGAAGTCTGAAGAAGGGCCTCGACCCGAAATGTCAGCCATTCCTTCTCTCCAGAGATGCTGCCTGACCCGTTTAGTTACTCCAGCATTTTGTGTCTACCTTCGATTCAAATCTGCATCTGCAGTTCTTTCCCACACAGATTTGAGACTCCTGTCCACTTGCTATTAAGATTAGACAAGCCCTGAAGTGACCTAAACTGTATGTATTGAATTGTGAACACAAAATAGATTTTCTTTTCGACATTATGGCAAAACAATTGCAACTTCTGCAATTTCGGCATGACTAAATGTGGAACACATGCAGTTAGCACAACAAAATATTTTGAATGGTATATTTATGGTTTAATATATCAACATAATAGAACATTTTTACAGCACAATCAAGGAATTGTTTGCTTACTGTGCAACAGTGTGGCACGATAATGGTTTTAAAGAAAAGGTACTTGACAGAAAGGTAACTGACATCAATACAAATCCAGAGTAAAAAGAAGCTGGAATCACCTTTCATGTGGACAGAGTATCTATTAGATTTATTGTAGTTACTAGCTAACTGCTTCAATGGTTTTTCTGCAAGGCATATTTACTCTGGGAGTAAGTTAAAGGTTTAAATGAAAACAAGGGTTCAATAATATCAGCTAATATGAAGCTAATTGGTAATTAGACTTCTGACCCTTCAAAATACAAATCAGGAACAGTATGAGTAAAGTGTGACAAATAAACTGCAATTGTAACAAAATATATCAAGATATAAAGAATTAGGAGGCCTCGGGTAGAAGTGCAATATCCAGCACTGTACTCGGGACCAGGGTTATAACCATTATAGCCCATCCATGAAAAGGCTGACAGCTTGAACAGAATCTATTGAAATCTAAACACATTAGGAAGTAAAAACAATCATTAAAGTAGGAAAATTCCACAATTTCATGCAGCGTAGTAAACAGGTGATCCTTTATGAGTTATTATTTGAAAAAGTCAGTGGCTTATATATTGCTAACACTAGTATTGGCTCTAAGTGGTTTGTAGAAATTATGATGTAAAGTGATGTGTGTTTATTTTGTCTTTAAATAGAAGATTTAATTAATCCTTTTACCCATTATGTGAATCTTGTTTACTTGCAAGGATCAAGTCAATCAGCATTCATCTGCTGTTTTACTCACTTTATGTTTCCAAAATGACTTAATCGCCACATAATCACCTCTGGAACATTAATCCAACTACAAACAGTGGCAAACCAATTTTTGGTGTGTTTTAACACATTCTGTGCCATTGAATGAGTGCAGTGCTAACAGATTGTGGAATTTAATAGACGATAGACCAGAGGTGCAGGAGTAGGCCATTTGGCCCTTTGAGCCAGCACCGCCATTCAATGTGATCATGGCTGATCATCCTCAATCAGTACCCCGTTCCTGCCTTCTCCCCATATACCCTGACTGCTATTTTTAAGAGCCCTATCTAGCTCTCGCTTGAAAGCATCCAGAGAACCTGCCTCCACCGCCCTCTGAGGCAGAGAATTCCACAGACTCGCCACCCTCTGTGGAAAAAAATGAGGAAGGGGGCATTTGATTTTCACAATTGTTACTTTAATTTAGTTTCATGGTTAGATTTTCATTAACTTTATAGGCAGTATTTTCAAACAAACAATCGAAGGCGGTAAGCCAGAAGCCCACCCGGTAACTAGATCGGTTGTCTTAGTTCAGCTCATTCAAAAACTGTGGCACCAGGGAATATAAGCTTGTGATTTCTGTCAAAAAAGAGCAGAAATGCAAAGATTGTGAAGGCATTCGAACAATTCTATATCAATAATTTGATGAGAAGATCAAGTGTAATCCAAGCTGATGACAGTACTGGTGTTGATAAGAATGCGGAGAGACATGCTAACTGAATGAACAAATGATGGTAGACGGAATATAAAGTGGAAAGGTATGAGGCTGTACAGAACACTGCAGAAAAGTCGAGTATGTTTTTAAATGAAGTTTGAAAGGTCTTGGTGTTCAGGGGGACCAAGTGTTCTCACAGGAAGCTAACATATAGGTGCAGCGAGCAATTAAGAAGACAAATCCTTATCTTGCATTTTATTGTAAGAGGATTTGAGCGTGAGAGTAAAATAGTCTGGCTGCAATTATATAATGCTCTTGAGAAAACATAGCTGAAGTATTACATAACAATCTGATCTCCCTACCGCAGCAAGGATACAGTTGTAATAGAGAGAGTGCAACAAATATTCATGGGATGGTGGGAAGGAGAGATCAAGCAGATTGGGCCCATAGACTCTAGTGTTCAGAAGAAAGAGAAGTGGTATCGTTAAAACATGAAATAATTCTTACAATGCTCTTCAGAGGAAGGTTTGGGGATGATGTTTTCTTTGGAATATATGGGCTATCTAGACTTTGAATTCACACAATCAAGGTAAGGACTGAAAATGGAAGAAATGTATTCTCCCTAGAAGTAGTGAATCTTTGCTTTCTATGGACTGTAGAGACCCAGTCACTGAATATACTCCAGACAGAATTATTGATTATTGATTGTTGGATAGGAAGCTAATCAAGGGAATGAATGCTGGTATCAAAATCATCCATGACCTTATTGAATTTCCTGTTTCTATTTCTTATGTTCTTAATAGAAGGAACATATCACATCAACATTCCATTGACTCTTTAAACATGGGCAGCCAATGCACATAGTTATCATATTGTCTTGATGGAATTACCAACCTAGCCATTTCTAAATTCTGACTGATTATTTTCCATGTCTACATCATTTGCACAAATTAATTGTTTCATAATATAAATTGGTTGTCTTTGAGCGATAGTACAAATTGTTTTAACAGTGAAGGACACATAGTGCTGGACACAAAGTGCTGGAATAACTCAGCAGGTCAGAAAGCATCTCTGAAGAATAATAATAGGTGACATTTTGTGTCGGGACCTTTATTTGATCTGAAGAAGTATCCTGTAGATAGACACAAAAAGCTGGAGTAACTCAGCGGGACAGGCAGCATCTCTGTAGAGAAGGAATGGGTGACGTTTTGGGTCGAGACAGTTCCTTCACCCATTCCTTCCCTCCAGAGATGCTGCCTGTCCCGCTGCGCTACTAAATCTTTTTGTGTCTATCTTCAGTTTAAACCAGCTACAGTTCCTTCCTACACATGAAGAAGTATCCTGACTGAAAGGTCACCTATCCACGTTTTCCAGAGTTGCTGCCTAACCTGTTGAGTTACACCAGCACTTTGTGTCTTTTTTTGTAAACCAGCATCTGTTATTCCTTGTATCAATTGTGTAACAACGAATTGGTAGCATGTTTTACATCACTCCAATTTCATTTCCAATAAAATCAATAGAAACAAAAATTATGACAGATATAAACAGCTATCAGTTCATTATAAGCTGATTTATACTGTAACATAGGATGTAGATCTATGCCTGTTTGTGTAATTGGACTAAGTTTTGAAATTGTAATCAATAACATTTGTAGGCTCCATCAATATGTGTGATTTGTATTGAAAATGTTATTTAACAATATCTTGATTAATTATAGTCTGCTTTTATAATGATTTATTCATAGCCTGAAATCTTGAGATTTTATTCCTAATAGTAGACAACGTAAATTGCTGAACTGTGCAATAGGGCATTTAAATAGTTTAAAGTACCTCTGAGCAGAGTGGTCCACTGTTTAAAGTGTAGTGAGGAACTGCAGATGCTAGCTTACACTGAAGGTGGACACAACATGCTGGAGTAACTCAACAGGATAGACAGCATCTTTGGATAGAAGGAATGGGTGACGTTTCGGGTCGAGACTCCTCTTAAAGTGTCAGATTGCATGGTGCAGTAGATCATTTCAAAAACACAATTTAATAAGTAGCAATGGTACTTTGATTCCCATCTTCCATGGGCCTCCCCTGGTGGCTGCTGCTTGACTGGTGGACGCTGCAGTCTTTCCGTGATAGGGACCACTGACCAGATAATTATGACCACACACTCTGGGGTAACCCTACATCTTTGGCAAGGGTGACTGACTGCCTGACAGAAAAATAAGGAAGACTTGAGGATGAACGCTGTCCATTTGTGATAGCACATAGTTAATCCCCTTGCAGCCCATTCTTGCAGCTGTGGAAGCCTAGATAGCTACCAGCAAAGTGATGGTTATGACCGCAAGTCAACTATTGGAGTTAACTTCCGTCGCGCAATGGAAGACATTAGCTCTCAGATCCCGTCTCTGCAAACAACTCCAAGATGTTAGTTTGTGCCGAATTGTTCATCCATCTTGACGTGGTGAGCAGGCTTTCTGGCAACCTGACAATATGCCACAGATTCCATCCATTATAAATCATTTGTAGGCTGCTTCATTTTAATTTTCATTAGATAGCCTTGTCACAGAACTAAAGTTCAACCTCTCCCTCGCATGAGAATATTGTCCCCAGCCCAATTCTTGAGCATCCATGCCCAATAAGCCAACATGTATAGATCACAGTTTGGTGCTATACTCTGAATTCTATATGGTGTCAACACCTGATGGCATTCAACCTCAAGATTCTATTATCTGTCAGGCAGTCAGATGTAAATTCAAGAAGTGTGTCCGTTCATTATCACTGTCTTTCCACTGTTCCACCATTGCTCAGCCAGGATCAAATTTTTCTATATCTGAAAAAATAAGTACTCGGCAAACCCATGTTGAAGGTAAGAAAGAGGGGCTGAGGAGAAAGACAGGGCAGCTGCAGCTTATAAATCAGAACTGGTTGCAGATTGGCCATGTAAAGATCTAGGAAGGATGACCCCATTATGTCCATCGAATCAGTCACTGATTAAATTCTTGGTACTTGTCATTTAGATAAAGGTTAGCGCCATCTCTTTTATGGAATTGTTAGCAAGGACCACTTATAATGTCTATTGCTAAATACAAAATGGCGAACCTTTGGCCCATCATGCCTGTGAAGACCATGATGCCAATTGAAACTAATTCCATCTGCCTGCAGATGGACAATATGAATGCCCATAAATAAACCTTGTAAATTGTCACCAGTTTTTTGGGTACTCCCACAAGTTCAGGATTTTGATCCTTGAGTATTAAAGGAATTACAATATATTTCATAGGAAGCTGGTGGCATTCTCATGCCTTTTCTCTACTTGCATGGAGACACATGGATACTCCTGGCCCTCCCCTCCCTTCCCCTGGATACCTCGCACTGCTTCTAATTATCTACAACTTGTCCTGAAAGTGAAGGATAGAAAGTGGCCTGGGTATCATGCTTGTTACTGATTTGGCTGCCATGGTTCACCACATGGCAAGTAAGACTGAAGCATAGGGGACTTCGGTCCCCTCTCCCTATGATCCTACTGGCCAACGTACAGTCATTAGAAAACAAAATGGAGGACTTAAGGTCAAGGCTGCTTTACCAAAAGGCAGGGCTGGATTTAGATGAAGAGAGGCCCTAGGCTATTCCACTTGTGAGGCCCCTCCCAATCCTCCACCCCCCATGACGAGAGGACGATGGAAGAGTCCACCAGATTGACACCGATGTGCAGCCGAGCGTGGCCAATGAGATAAGGGCTGGAAAGCTGTGCTTTTTATTTATTGCCAATGCTAGTGTCGAGTTATCGGCTTAAAACACTATTATTCTGAAATGGAGGCAAAGGAAAATTACTGAAGTGTTGTTTAGAGACTACAGTGCACTGTGACTGCATATGTAAGAAAGGCCTATGACAGTGTCAAAAATGTTATACACCAGGCCCGTATGAAGCTTTTCTAAAAGGGGGGTGACATGGCAGGATTACAAAAATGTTATGTGAAATAAGTGCACGCAGCGCATATCAAAAACACGAAGCTCAAATACCCTTGTGGCCGGGGTCCAAGGTCTGCTTAAGGGCCCTGGAAGCTCTGGGGTTTTAGATGCTCTATCGTGCATTCTGAGCCTTATTTTGGAGCATTTTTGTACCACATTTATGACCAATATTTCTGAAATAATTTTGGTTGAGTCAAGAGTAATGAGTGGTTGGAATGGGATGATTGGGATCATTGTTGTACACATTTTTTTAAAATCAAGAATTGATGCTGTCCTTGTTTTAATAATCAAGTTGTACGGTAAAATGTTAAGTTAAATGTTATAAAGGAGCATGCAAACATTGCAAATAAAATGCTGTAAGTTTTTGCAGTAACTAAAACCTGGAAAATGTTTTGTGTGTTGATTTGATTGCCTGTTACTGTTCGACTGTGTTAGTGTGTGCACATTTCAAAATATGATGCATGCAAACTATGGAATACATATTTTTCAGTATTATCAAGGAAAATAAAGCAGTTCCAATTGTTTGATATTATTCATATGGAGAAGAAAATATAATTGCTCTAAAACTTACCTTAAATTTGCAATCTCACTAAAGATAATCCCCCCCTTTCCCCCTCTCACATCCCCCCTGTCTCCCTCCCTCCCTCTCTCTCTCTCCCTCCCACGCAGTGAGGCTCTGACTCCACGTCGCATACACCGCACAGGAGAAATGGGCACTCGTGCAATGCAATATTCCACTATTTACCTGGAGTAGACACCTAGGATCTTTGGTAGACACGAGGCATCGAGGCGATTGTGTGGAGTGCATATGGCGATTTGAGCCCGCCTGGGCCCACTGCGCACGCACGGAGAGACAGAGTAATTTTGCATCGCTACTGCGTCACCGACTTACCCCAACTGCGCAGGCGCGGATGGTCGCAATTTTGTTTCCTCAAAACTTCCAGCGGGCCGGAACCAGAATTTCAGTTAGTTTCCGTCAAAGTGGAAATGTTGATAGTGCTCATACACAAATACAATAGGTTGTGTAAAGAGAAAGAGATATGCAGCTAACTTTAATGGGAGCTAATAACTCACAATATTGAATATCTGTTGAAATATCTCATCAACAAGCAGCGCAACTGAGAAATCATCGTGAAGAAGTGGCATTATCGCAATAATGCTGCTTGTATTGGAATTAATGAATGCAGCTTAATCAGGCCTCATGATCCCATGCCTGTTCTCAACGCTATTCCATATATGATGAGGGGGATTGCCAGCATTAAAGCCACTCAAAGTAAACCTGATGCCACGCATGGCCTCATTAAATGACAATATTGCAAAAAAACTTCACAAGTTATTGGATATTGTTGAAGGAAGGAAGACTCTTTTTCTAATCTGCTGACTGCAGAACTCCGCCATCCCCTGTAAGCATCAATGTCACTGTAAAAATGTCATTAACCAAAATTTTATGGAATTCTCTGACAGTGAGCTGGGATAGAAAGGACAAACTGAGATTTATATAATCTTTCCATGCCCTCAAGCTATCCCAATGCACTTTATAGTCCATGTTAAAGTTTAAACTTTTTTTGAAAAATGGCATCAATTTTGGAAACATTTTAGAGGGGATAAGTATTCTATCAGTGTGAAGTGAATTCTTAAAGACATATCCGTCAGAGCTATCATAAAATGAATGCATATAATCACACCTTGCAAATTATCACCAGTTTAAAACCTACCTCAACCCAAAACCAACACACCCAAATTAGAAGGGTCTCGACCCGAAACGTCGCCTATCTCCTTCGCTCCGTAGATGCTGCTGCACCCACTGAGTTTCTCCAGCCTTTTGTGTACCCCCAAATTTGGAGATCTCTCCACCTTTGCCATCCTTGCACCATCCACTTCCACCATGAAATGTGTAAGAAGGAACTACATATGCTGGTTTAAAGCAAAGATCGACACAAAAAGCTGGTAACTCAGCAGGTCAGACTGCATCTCTGGAGAAAAGGAATAGGTGACGCTTTGGGTCGCGACCTTCCTTCAGACTGAGATTCAATTGAAAGGCAGAATCAGTCTGAAGAAGGGTCTCAACCCAAAATGTCAGCTATTCCTTTTCTCCATAGATGCTGTCTGACCCGCTGAGTTACTCCAGCGCTTTGTGTCTATCTGCATCTTGAAATTATTGTTCAGAGAAGTCAGAAATTGGAGGACATTTTGTGCGGCTGCTACACTTGGTGCTTCTTACCTGAACAATAATGTTTTCAGTTCTACGGGGCTATAAAGGACATTTGCTGCTTCGGTTTGGTCATTTCTCAAGGCAGGAATTGCTCAAAGGAAGGAATTGCTCAAAGGAAACATATTTATTTTCAAGTGAAGGTAGGTGAAGACATGTAAATAGCTCAGCTGAGAATGACTAACATCTCCCCTTAGAGTCAGTCATCACCAAGTGTGTCAAAATTATTTTGCTGGAACATGCAGATCAAAAAAGAGCGGGTGAGGGCATTGAGTCGGAAATAGATGTTCTTGGGAGATCATTAGATTTCTCTAATTTAATTCCATATAAAGTAAAAGGTAGAGAAACCCCTAGGCTGTATTGAAAATAATTTTTTGGTTAATTTGTCACATGGACCAAGATACAGTGAAAAGCGTTCTTCAGTATGCTATCCAAACAAATCCCATGTATGAATTCAATTAAACCATACACAAGTACAACTGGAAGTACCACTAGAAAAATGAATTGAGAGCAGAATAGTGTTACAGCTAGAGAAAATATGGATTTTTTTTTTAATGCAAGGACCACAACAAGGTGGATTCAAAGATTGGAATAATGCCCGTAAGGGCAGGTCCCACTTGGGCGACCTAATTTACGAGTTTATAAGAGTGTCTTTGACCTTCAAACATGCAGCATGGTCGTAGGAGGTCCTATGAGGTGGCTGGAACTCTCCTTCATGCTCGAGCGAAGTTCCCGAATACTCGTAGCCTCAGCTAGGTCGAGGAAAATTTTTCAGCGTGTTGAAAGATTTTCCGGCAGTAAAATTTGGTCGGCATGGGTCTTTTTAACGTGCAGTGCAGTGGATTGGGGTCGCTATTTAGTTACAGGCAGTCGAGGGCAGCCATAGGCAATCTCCTTTGCTGACTGGCCAATTTTGATTGGCTCATTGGAGTTTCAGGGCCTAGGAAGACCTACTGGTAGGTAAATTGCCCGCTAAACTCTATTAAACTTTTAAAAAGTCTCTCCCCCTCCTCCTCTCCCCCTCCTCCTCTCCCCCTCCAGGACTTACTGTTACTGTGCAGCTGTTCAGACAGCACTCCTCCATTTCCCTGCCCCCGCCTTTGCGATGTGTGTGTGTGGTCGGTCGATCCAGCTCGCAGTTTCAACGCGGACGGTTGATGCAGCTCGAGGCTTTCCAGGCGAGTGCCCTCGAGCTGGAAGGTCGAAGACACTCTTTTTAACTCGCAGATTAGGTTGCCCAAGTGGGACAGGCCCTTTACCTTATGAGAGGTCTGTTGAATAGTCTCATAACCGCAGGGAAGATGCTATGTCTAAATCTGGTGGTTAATGCTTTTAAACTTTGGTATATTCCATCCAAAAGGAGAGGGGAGAAGGGGGAATGACTTGGGTGTAATTTTGCCTTCAGCAATTTTTCCTGAGGCAGTGTGAAGTGTAGATGGAGTCCATGGAGATGGGGTGGGGGGGGGGGGTTAGGATAGGGTGGGGGGCTAGGATAGGGTGGGGGGCTAGGATAGGGTGGTGTGCATTATGAAATGGGCTATAGCCACAATTTCTTGTGGTTTGGGGAGAGCAGTTGCCAAACAAAGGTATGATGCATCCTGATTGAACCTGTTGAAAGTGATAAGAGTAATTGGAGACCAGTCTAATTTATTTGTTAAAGAAGGAACTGCAGATGCTGGAGAATCGAGGGTTACACAAAAAGCTGGAGAAACTCAGCGGGTGCAGCAGCATCTAAGGAGCGAAGGAGATAGGCGACGTTTCGGGTCGAGACCCTTCTTCAGACTGTGAAGGGTCTCGACCCGAAACGTCGCCTATCTCCTTCGCTCCTTAGATGCTGCTGCACCCGCTGAGTTTCTCCAGCTTTTTGTGTAACAGTCTAATTTATTTGTTCTTTTGAGGATGTGGAAGTGTTGCTGTACCTTTTTGGCCATAGTATCAAGGTGGTTGGATCAGGACAAATTATTGGTGATATTTACTCCTAGGAGCTTGAAGCATTTGACCATCTTCATCTCGGCACCATTGATTCTGAATGGAGCATGTACACCACCCCAATATCTGAAGTTGATGACAAGCTCCTTCATTCACCTAACATTGAGGAAGAGGTGGTTGTCGACACCATGTACTAAGCACACTATTTCCTTCCCGTACTTCCTCTCATCATTTTTGGAGATGCAACCCACTATGATGGTGTCATCTGCAAACCTGTTAATGGAGATAGAGCAGAATTCCACTGCACCGCCATGAGTGTATAGTGAGTATAGTAAGGTGCTGAGTATCCCTCTATCATTACTAATTGTGGTTTATACTGTAGGTCAGGAATTCAAGGATCCAGTTGCAGATGGGTTGTGCTGATACCTGGGTCCAGAGGTTTAGACCTTCTATTTACCAGGTCTATATGTCCATGTCCCTTTAAATAAAATAACATAAAGGACTAGCTGCGGTCCTTGTGACGCATAGAGTGATATGAATCTTGAGCAATGAAATAGCTTCTGATATACTTGTTTACCTGACAATCGGATCTTAATCGTTAAACAGAAGTGGGAGTGAAGAACAGACGAAGTTACAGGTGAAGTATATTGACACAACAGTTTTGACACTTGGCTTGGTTTCCCTTGCAAGCTAATCAAACCTTCTTCTGTTCTGCATGGCAATTCTATGAGCAATATAAAGTGCATATACTGTTTCTTCTATCTCCCTTTAGATGTCTAGGACTACTCTCTATTGCTGCTCCCTTCTGTGAGTAAACATAAGATATATTAGACATGTCTAATTAGACATAATTAGATATAAATATCAATCTTTCATATCTGACATGGATGCAGCTAAAGAAATCTAGGGATTCCATAGCTTCTGGCTCAACTCTTTGACATTGTACCCAAAATGTGCTCCAGACCTGTATTCCATCAATGCTAAATTACGTTGTATCTACTAAATTGGTCTGGATGGCAAATGTGTTTTTTGAAAATAATCAACATCAGTTTATGATGTAAACTGTCCATAGCGTGTAGGATAGGACTAGTCTATGGGTTATCATTTGTCGGCATGGACTCGATGGACCAGAGAGCCTGTTTCCACACTGTATCACACTGTATAATTTATGATATTATATTGACCAGAAACTAGGTCACTCGTGTATCAGCCATACCAATTATCCAAGTATTTCAGTGAAAATGACATTGTTATACTGACAAATGTGGGAAGCTAATTTCAACACTACAAATCAATTGAAATGCCACTCTGCTTAATGTGGTTAATTGAGTCATTGATATATTCATAACATTTTATGATTATGGCATCTCTAGGTTTCCTTAAGTTGAATGTAAGATCTTTTTTAATAAGTATAAACATCTTACTATATCATTATCATATTAGTTCTCTAAAATAAAATAGGTTAATTATCATGACAAGAGACAGCAGATGCTGGAATCTGGAGCAAAAAACGTTGTGTTGGAGGAACTCAGCTAATCAGTTTCAGTTTTCAGTTTCGGATTTGTTTATTGCCACATGTACCAAGGTACAGTGAAAAGCTTTTGTTGCATGCCTCTCCAGTTAGCAGAAAGACAATACATGATTACAATTGAGCCACTGACAGTGTATACGTAGATACATGAGTAGGGAATACCATTCAGTGCAAGGTAAAGCCAGCAAAGTCCAATCACAAAGTCCGAGAGTCATCAATGAGGAAGATAGTAGTTCAGCACTGCTCTCTGGTTATGGTAGGATGATTCAGTTGCCTGATAACAGCTGAGAAGAAACTGTCCCTGAATCTGGAGGTGTGCATTTTCACACTTCTATACCATTGCCTGATGGGAGAGAGGAGAACAGGGATTAGCCAGGGTGCGACTCGTTCTTGATTATGCTGCTGGCCTTGCCAAGGCAGTGTGAGGGGGAACTTCTTTACTCGGAGAGTGGTGGCTGTGTGGAATGATCTTCCAGCAGAAGTGGTGGAGGCAGGATCGATTTTAACATTTAAAAGTAAAGTGGATAGGTATATGGACGGGAAGGGAATGGAGGGGTATGGTCTGAGTGCAGGCAGATGGGACTAGGGGAAAATAAATGGTCGGCACGGACTGGAAGGGCCGAGAAGGCCTGTTTCCGTGCTGTAATTGTTATATGGTTATATGGTTATAAATGGAGTCAATAGAATGGAGGTTGGTTTGTGTGATGGTCTGGGTTGTGTCCAGTTTGTGTTTGAATTTCTCAGTTCAAAAGCTTGGGAGTCATATGAAGTTGTGCTGTGCCATTGGGTTCCTTTGGTTCACACATTTAAAACATTTACGCATCACAAAATTCAGGGCAGGAGAAAATCACCATTATAACTGCAGATTAGGATGGACTTGCTCAAATAAGACTCAAGTAGTAATTTTGATTTATTTTAATTGGAAATTTCAGAGATAAAACCCAGCAATAAGATCCAGGCCATTATAAAAATGACTAAAAAAGGTACAAGCATCAATCTGAATCCTGCAGATGCTTCTTTGGTGGAAGGGTATTATTAAATAGTCTTAGTTGACCATTTTATGTTAACTTTAAGTCTCAACTAAATTGAATAAATGAAAGGGTCAGTAAAGGTTGTGTAACTAAGATACTATTCTCTGCCATTTTGTACATTTTTGTCCATCTTCTACAAAAGGATGATAAAAGTGAAACAACAAACCATTATATCTAATCATTTGGTGCAAATGCAAAATTATTTAAAAAATGATACACATAAGCAACCTGAGTGCATTATAGCAAAGCAGCATCATAAACTGTGCCTTAATAATTGAATTGAAGAATTGAAATAGCCATCAGTTGCAATTTTGTAATTAAATGAAAACTTACCATTCACATTCATTTCTATTTACTCCAATCGTGATAAACCTTTCTCACTGCATGAAGATAGACTGTTGCTAGTGGCAAAATGTCATTAAACAAGTCAAAAAGCATCTCTAAGCTGCTGTGGCATTGTGTAATCAAAGTAATAGCAGCAGATGGCGACAGGAAAAACAAAGGACAACGCAAGCTCTGAATGTGGACTAATTTTATAGAAAGTCTTCAAAACAAATGGGTGCAGCATTTTAATTTATAACATGCAAAGAGCAATACATTAATTAATAATTGTTTGCTCAAAATACTGACCAAATCATGGTGTAACATAGCATAGAAACAAGCCCTTTGACCCAATTCGTGCATGATGGCCAACATGCCCATCTATGCCAATATCATATGCCATGTTTAACCCATATCCTCCTACACCTTTCCTATCCACACACCAGTCCAAATGTCTTTTAAATGTTATTATAGTACCTACCTCAATTACTTCCCCAGCCAGCTCATTCCATGCACCCAACATACTCTGCATGAAAAAGTTGCCCCACGGTTTCCTATTAAATCTTTCCCTTCTCACCATAAACCTATGCCTTCTAATTCTTGACTCCACAACCTCGGGAAATATATTCTGCACATTCATCCTATATATGCCCTTGTGATTTTATACTCCATTATATCACCCCTCAATCTTCTATGCTCTAAGGAATAAAGTCCTAGCCTACCCAATCTCGCCCTATAGCTTAGTCCTTCGAGTCCTGGCTACATCCTTGTAAATTTCTATCGCACTCTTTCTAAATTAATGGCATCTTTCTTATAGATGGGTAATCAAAACTGAATACAACACTCCAAGTGCAGCCTCATTAACATTTTATATAATTACAACGTAACGTGATCAGAACTGAGTACAATAATCCAAGTGCAGCCTCATTAATGTTTTATATAATTACAACATAATGACCCAACTCTACACTAAATGCGCTTACTGTTGAAGGCCAGTGTGTCAAAAACTTTCTTCATTACTCTGTCGACCTATGATGTCATTTTTTAGGGAATTGTACTCCTAGGTCACTCTGTTTTGAAATGCTACCCAGGTTGCCACTATACACTGTGAAAATCCTGCTCTGGTTTGACTTCCGAAAATGCAACATTCCACACTTATGTGAATTAATCTCATTTGCCATTCCTCAGCCCATTTATCCTTCTGATCAAGATTCCACAGACATTCTTGATAACTTTATTCAGTGGTATGATGTATAATGCTGAATGCATTCATAAATAAATATGACAAATATCAGGCCTGATTCACCTTTCAATTTGACCAATCTTAGACAACTCTATCCAACTCTATCACTATCTTTTTGCTTTTCCTTTAAGGGCCTGTCCCACCAGCATGCAACTCTATGCGTTTAGCGCGACCTAACGTGGTCGCTTGAGCCGTCCGGCGTCGTGGGGCCGGTCCCACTTCGATCGCCGGAGCCGTGCGGAATTGTGCGGAGTTCGTCCAGAGTTCGTCCCGAGACCGCGCGGGGCTCCAAAAAATCGACTATGTCCAAAAGTTCCGCGCGGCAACGGCTTGACATTTACATACCGCCCCGACATCGTGCCTCCATGAACCTATTTGTAAGTGCCTCCGTGACACTCTATGTGTGTGGCTCCGTGGCCCTGTGTGTGTGTGTGTCTCTGTGCCCCTCTCTGTGTGCCCCTCTCTGTCCTGGCGAACTTACCTTGGACTTCGCTCCAAGTTCGCCTCACTTTGCGCCGCATTGCACCACTCACCCGACCTCCGCGCGGCCCCTACTGCCGGTTTGGTTGCGCTTGCCGCATGCAGGCGCATGCTGGTGGGAACGGCCCTGTACAGGGGATCACCCGACCTCCGCGCGGTCCCCGCTTCTAGTTTGATCGCGTTCATCGCATAGAGTTGCATGCTGGTGGGACAGGCCCTTTAGTATACCAAAAAAATACTTGATCTTCATTGTGAATATATCCAATGACTGAGCACCCATAATCTTCTGCATTTCCAAGATTCATTACATCTTAATATGAAGACATTTTTCTTCACATGTGCCCAAAGTGGCCAACTATTTATACTGACTTCCCAGCGAGAGGAAACATTTACCCGACGATTTCCCTATCAATGTCCTCAAGAATGGCTGTTACATTCAGTTCAACGAAACCATCTTTCATTCTTTCAGAAACCGGGATTATATAAATAGCTACTTAGTCACTCCCCAAAGACCATTTACCCATTTTCAGGAATCAGTTCATTACATTTCCTTCCTTACGCAAGGAGGTCAAAACAATATTTTATGCTCCAGGTATATTTGTAGTAATAATTCATTACTCTTTGACCCCAGTTCCTTTGAGAAATAAAATTTGTAAGACATTTGTTTTCCTAATTGTTCGTTGTACCAGCTTTCCACATAATTTATTTCTTTGCCTCTGTACTCCACAATTTGAGATTTGTAATAGAAAAAAATCACATGTGGTTAAAATGCACTTTGTCAGATTTTATTAAAGGCCATTTTTATACATTTTGGTTTCACTATGTAAAAATTACAGCTGTGTTTATACATAGTCCCTCCTATTTCAGGGCACCTCCATCTGAAAACGGCAATTTATTCTCATGCTGTTTTCTGACCATTAACCAACCCTCAGTCCATGCTAAGATTTTAACCCAATACCATGAATGCCAAAATTGTGTAATATTGTTTTGCGCAGCATCCTTTCAAACACATTTAAAAATGACTAAATTAAACCCCTTCACAGTTCAAATTTAGCCTAGCATGCTCAGGAGATATAATTGTCCATTATTTCACCAATTCTATCTCTATTTCTTTGAATTTGTTGTCCTCAGCTGATTTTCTAACATTTCTACGTTTTCTGTCTTTTATAGGGGAGAGTTTTCAAAGCATAGATTTATTTTCCTTACTTCTCTTCTTGATTTTATTTGCATCTCTCTACACAAAGGATTTCAAGAGAGAGTTAGACTTGGCTCTTAGGGCTAAATGAATCAAGGGATAGGGGAAAAAAAGCAGGAACGGGGTACTGATTTTAGATGATTAGCCATGATCATATTGAACGGCGGTGCTCGCTCCAAGGGCCAAATGGCCTGCTCCTGCACCTATTTTTCTATGTTTCTATCCACAATTACTTCTGCCAAACCCTTTATTTACATCAGAAAATAACAGTCTATGTTAAGTCTCCTTGCTCCCACTCTCTATTATGTTTCTGACTCTCATTCCAACGTCACTCTTTTTATCAAGTTCTTTACCATCTTGGGCTGAGTTCTGATATGTTCCCAACCATGCTCGTTATTCGTTTTCATAACATTAAAAGCTTCTTACATTAAACGACTCTTGATGGCATTTGCCACTGGCATTAAACAATTTTTAAGGAATATATATTCATTGCTAATCATGAATTATTTCTTTAATTGTTTTCCACTGCCTAAGTTCAGCTATATCGTTCCCCCACTAATGTTACTAAATTTCTCAACAAATTTCTCTACAATAACTGTATTATTCAATTTAAGACACTAGTTTCAGACTTGAACTCAAGTCTTATTAACAGTTCTGATACTTTGTGTACAGGTTCTAAAGCAGCGAGGCAAATGAACGATGTGTTAAACATATTTCACTTTTATTCGTGCTTGATCAATCTGAAAGTAAAGAAGTGGTTGATAATGGATAAAGTTCAGAAGAGGTCTCTTCATGTGAAGAATTGTGGACAATTTTAAGGGAAGTGACTGAGCATTTTCTCAATCTTCCTTGTTCCATTTTAACAGCATCCAACACCAATCCCTTTGTGATAGGATGGGTTTAGAGGGATATGGGTCAAACGCCAGCAGGTCGGACTAGTGTAGATGGAGCACGTTGGTCAGCATGGGCAGGTTGGGGCAAAGGGCCTGCTTCCACGCTGTATGATTCTATGAGCAGCAGCCAAGTTCTGAGGCTGCCAAACAGGAGTTCCTGCATGAGCAGGCTTCAAGCAGAGAGAACCAACAGTCAAGCCTAGACCTGCAATCCAGCTTCCTTGATACAAGACATAGCTGCTTCTCCAGGTCCACAGGCAGCATTGGTAAGTCACTTACCTGATGGATGAGGCCCTGTGTTCAGCTGCCAACGTTCACATTCATTTGGACACTTGACTGGCAATTGATGAAAATGAAAGGCTATTAAAATCTGAAGCATGCAGACTCATTAATGAATTCAAATAACAGGCTCTTGCCTGGAAACCAGGCTGCTCTCAACCCTGCCTCAATTAGATCAAAATGAAATTCAAGTTGAGGTTTGGTTTCTGATGTTAATATTTTACAGGGGGATTAACTCCATGGGAACAGAGCTTTCATGCTCTGAGCCTCCTCTACCATTCAATTAGATCACAACTAATCTGACCATCCACCTTAGTTTCTCATTTCCCTTTGATAACCATCTCTACTAAACATTTCAGCCACAAAAGCTCCAATTGACCCAAAGGTCATGGGACAAATGACTTTGTGTGAGAAATTGCTTCCTGATTTTGATTGCAAGCCATTCATTTTACTCCATTTTACCCCAAACCTAGAGATTAGTTTAAACACGTCCATTAGATCAATCATCAGCCTTTCGGGAGCCTTTCATCAATGGAAATATTAGTTTATCAGCATGTAAATTAATGTAACTAATTGCATAACCCAGTGATAATATTTTGGTAAATCTGTGCCATAACTCCTCCACGTCGAAGATGCCATTTACGGAAATAAATGTTTCCCCTTCTATTGAGTGTTACTGAGGCTTTCTACAAATAAATATACAATTCTTTATCTTTTGTTTACTGATCATTTTGAAAGCCCAAAATGTTATTAATCTTTCCTATTCGTCTGTGCAGGCTTACTTACAACACCAGAACAAAAATCAGGGTCTATTGATTTTGTTGCAGAGCAATTAATTGTGATTAGAAAATGATTTCACATAAATCACCTGTATTATTCTTTAAACTTGAGCTTTTGAGCTGGAATGACCAATGACTAATGCCTCCACATTTACAATATCCATGTCAGATGAAAATAGGAGCAGGCGTTGTCCTCTCAAGCCTGCCCAGCTACTCAATATGATCATCCTGATCTATCCCACACCTCAACTCCTCTTCCGTACCTGTTCTGCTCAGCCCTCAATTTCCCATTCTTTAAAGAAAAATCCTCTTTATATACCCCCAAATGTCTAACCTCCACAAGCCTCTTGGACAAAGAATTCCAGAGAAACACTATCCTGTGTGAGAAGACATTCCTATGCACCTTAGTTTTAAATGATCACCCCCAGGCAACCATGTCCCCTTGTTTGACCCTTACACATTAGTGGGGGTATCTCGACACTTACCAAGTTCCTCGCCAAAAGGATTTTTTATATATCAATAAGATCACTCCCTCATTCTTCTGAACTCCACAGAATGTCAATTTAATTTATTTAACCTCTCACCTCAAGAATTAGACCAAATATTCTGTTTGAACAACCTTATATATTAAGTGTAGGGAGGAACTGCAGACAGGAGGGTATTGAGATATTTTATGGCCAGTCGTGATTATGAGATTAATGTTGGAGGAGAAATTCCTCTTTGGTCACTCATGTTAAAAGCGTGAAATTATTAGCCACATTTTTCATAAGTTATTTCATTTTTGATATCTGGGTGCCCCTGGCAGATTCAGCAGTTTCTGCCCATCCCTAATTTCCCCTGTAAATGGCTACACCATTAAAAAGCAAACTGCACTGTTGGATTAGGAGTCAAATACAGACCAGACCTCGTAAGGAAGTCAGATTTTCTCCTCTGAAGGACAGTTGCAAAGCAGATCGATTTTTTAAGATGTTCATGTATGTCCGTCGTCACCTTCACCATTGGCTAATGCTCAATTAAATCTCAGATTATTAACAATTTAAATTCCACAGTGAGCATGGTGGGATTTGAACTCGGGTTTCTGTATTTTTAGTCTAGAAACTAGTAATTTAACACACTGCAATTTCACCATATCTGTTGCACCCACCAGTCACACGTTTGTTTCCCTTAACTTCAATGGAACAAATGTGTGGGAGATGAATACCACTGGTGACCACATCTCTCCCATGTGTTCAATATTAGTGTCCAAATCATCCACGCAGAGATAGAACATAGCTACACCAGTAGGCTAATAGAGCACAGATAAATTAAGAACAAGGACAATGATCTCAGTAGGTCAAAGTGAGCTGGCTGCAGTCAGTTGTTCTGATCAAACTGTCAGCACTCAGCCATTCCCAGTCAAGAAGGTCCAGGACATACCTCGGTCTTCTAAATCTAGGTCTAGGACATAGTAAGTCCATCCATCCATGGACTTTGTGCCAAGATGTATGGTGGAATCTAATTGTGCAATGATTACAAAATCTCTTTTTGACCCTTGGCCAGTTGACATCTTCATACATTTAACTTCAGTTGGAAATTAAGAACAAAAATTTCTTATATATTTTAAAATTATTTAGTTTTACTGTCAGTTTAATTTTTTTTTTTAAAACAATACTTAACTTTTTATCGCTGTTAGTTTTAATTTTGGAGCTGTCAGGAGGTTCTCAGGGGCCTCCTCATATCCGAAGGTTTGCTATGGCTTGCCAATCATCTGCCAGAGGTAGGGACTCAACTCAATCATCCCTCTGAATCCAGCTCGGGTAAGTGCAGGCAGGCAGGATATGTGGCTTGTAGGGCAGACCCAGACTGATTCAGTCACAACCTTGCCATAAACTATGGCATTTGGCACTAGAAGCATAGAACCTTGATGTGTTAAAATATGGTAGGTCTTTTCTGGTTGGGAAATGTGAATTGCCTTTAAAGATTATTTGTTTTTGTATGTTCACAGTTAATTCTTCCTCCTTTTGAGTTTGAGTTTAGTTTATTGTCACGTGTACCGAGGTACAGAAAAGTTGTTGTCAGCGTGAAGACAATACAGGTTTACAATCGAGCCATCCACAGTCAGATACATGAAAAAGGGAATAGCGTGAATAACGCTTACTGCAAGACCTTCCCTGTCCTTCAACCCTGCCTTCCTCAAATCACAGCACAATAGGACTGGTTGTTCTTCCACATTTGTGACCTTTCTATCACAGTACATGAAGAATTGCTTTTCTATATTCCATCCCTCTTCCTCTCAGTAAAACTCTCCTTGATGGTCCTACCAAAGTGCCCAATAACTCTTCCATTGCTAAGTTAGCAGAGCTTAACTGAGTGCATTATCTGTCAAGTCTCTGAATAAAAGTTTCTAGACACAATCAGAAGGTAAAATACCATGGTATCAGCACTTGGTTTATGATGGGCAAACCTCAAAGGTACCACAAAGAGCTGGCATATTGATAGATGGATGCACAGGCTCAAATTTACAAGGGATTTAGAACTTGGATAAGATGTTAGATGCAGGTAAGATGGCAGTCGCATAAAAGACATATTCAATTCTTCAAGACCATTTATATACAAAGTAATGAAACTTATATGATAACTGTGATCAACACAGAAAATATGGCCATTTATATAAGCCTGACTGGAGAAAGAAGCTTTTTACAACTACGACTGACAAGGCAAATCATATTAGGTTAAGAGATGTGTGGTTGGATACCATATAGACTTTAAGAATCAAAGTTTTCAAGGATGCTCCGTGGCACCTTCAATAATTCTAAAAATCAATTGCCTGGAGCAATATTTATTTTGTCTGAAACAATCACTCAACTTCTTGAACAAGGATCGCAGCCTGAATCCCAAATACCCTTTGCCAATAAATCAGGAGAAATGAATATAAAACCTCAAACAGGAAGATTTTTGTACTATTTTACGTTTTAGTTTATTATAAGACCAATAGCATTTATTGCATATTTTTACAGTTTTAAATGCTAGTTTCCAATGCTTTAACCCAAATGATTTGTACGATATTGCAACAAGGATGAATCCGCAGGAATAGTTTTGCAATTTTTACATTTGTCATCTGCATCAGGAAATCTTCTCCAGACCCACCTTCATCAACATTACCTCCCCATCTCCACAAGAACATTTTTGCATTTCCCAGATAAGCCATCCCTGCTGCCTGTAAATGGAATAATCAGTGGCAATCACTGCAGCATTGTACCTAGGCTTCTGCAGTTTCACGACCATCTGCATTTATATTCAATACATTAAGCAGCTCAAGAGATTATGCATATTTTCATCCTATCCATGCAAAAGTTTAAATTCAAACTCTGCAGCTTTTGAGCACGCAACTTGACATTATTTTCCCTAAAACTGACATTTCCTGTTCATAACACATCCAATATAAAAAAATATCAAAATTGAAATCCGCATGTTGTTTTTGTTCACTTAAGTATCCTGTTTATCAGCAGAAGGGCTTATATTGGAATTTTGTTTTGCAGACAAAAACATAATTTCACATGAAGAAATCTGATTAACACTCAACTAACTTTAAGAGCCATCGAATTATAGTCACAGAGAGATAGAACCATAGAAAGTGGGTTCAGGAGGAGGCCATTCGGCCCTTTGAGCCACCACCGCCATTCATTATGATCATGGCTGATCATCCAAATTTAGGAACTCCATTCCTGCTTTTTCCCCATTTCCCTTGATTCCATTAGCCCTAAGAGCTATATATATATATATATAACTCTCTTGAAAACATCCAGTGAATTGGCCTCCACAACACAGAAACAACTACTGGGCAGCCATTTACAGTAAACTTACGCTAATCCAATTTTATTCTCCCACATTCCCATCAATTCCCCCCAGATTCTACCACCCGCCTTCCCACTAGGAACAATTTACAGTGACCAGTTAACCTACCAACCTACACGTCTTTGGAATGTGAGAGGACACCAGAGCACCTGGCAACAACCCACATGATCACATAGGGAAATGCAAACACCAGACAGCACCAGGCGCTTTGATTGAACCTAGGTCACTGGAGCAGTGAGGCAGCAACTCCATTAATTGCGTCACAGCACCTAGCATGAGGTATTTTTCTGATGCTCACACATTCTGTGCTTGATTGTAATAGAATGCTTGTCCATACCCTTGAATCTTTTCATAATGAGCTGTATAATCCTCTGAACAATTGAATTTCCATCCAATTAATGGGCCAGTGTATCATCCAGGACTGCAACCCTCTGAGAACCCACATGAATAACACTGCTGGGAGCCCTGAAGATGTTGCAGCCATGTGTTCTCTTAGTGTGTGATTATAGAGGGAGTTAAATGAAAGGAGTGATGAATATCTCGACAATAACATGAACAAATTGATGGTTCTATTTCAGTTTTCAGGGTACTGGATTTTAGAATAACATTAGTAATTGGACTAATTTCAGCACTACTCTGAAATACATCACTTAGCCACCAGGAAAAGAAAAGTTCTCATAACAAAAGTCAGTATTATTTCTGAACTGTGTTCAATCTACATTTGTTTTGTTCTGCAACAACTTTTCTGAAATCTTTTATGAAGGAGGAGATCCATCCGAACATAACTTCTGAATCTCGATCTTGTGGTTCTCCAAATCTGACCTAAAACAGTGACAGAGACAGATCCGAGATTAACATCAAAAATAGGCAGAAAGCAGTCTCCAATGAATAAAAATATTGCAATTAATATTACCAAGATGGCACTGTAGAGTTTCTTCATTTCATCACATTGTTTACTCAACTGTGACAGTCCGACTTCATGTTTTTCAACAATAGACTAGAAAAAAAAAATTGTTTTTATCTCAAAACATTTTTGCTGAAATTTGGATTGACAGGCTACTCCATGTTACTAAATTCATTTTCAAATTTCTCCCTAATCTAATTATTTCCCTGATACTTTAATTGTTTTATCAAAAGATTCCTCACTTGCTCAGATTAATCTACACTGAGGATAGACACTAAGTGCTGGAGTAACTCAGCGTGAGAGGCAGCGTCTATGGATAGAAGGAATTGAGAAGGGTCGAGACCCTTCTTCAGACTGAGAGTCAGGGGAGAGGAAGACACAGAGATTTGGAAGGGTAAGGTGTGAAAATGAGAGATCAAAGGGGACGATGTCCAAGGAAAATGTAAAATGGATCATTGTTAGCTGAGGGGAAGATGACACCGAAGCATTCAATCTATAAAATTTAATCAGGAGGACAGTAAAACTAGTCGGAGAACTAGGGTGAAGAAGGGATGGAGGGAGAGGGAAAGCAAGGGTTATTTGTAGTTAGATAAATCAATATTCATACCATAGGTTGTAAGCTGTCCAAGCAAAATATGAGGTGCTGTTCCTCCAATTTGCAGATTCTGCAGCCAACATTTTGATAGAACCTCAAATCACAATTTGTGTCCACCCCAACTCATTATGAATGTGTACATCCCAATTTATTTTCCTTTGCTCATATGCCACATGCTCCTCCTCTGTGATACATGCAAAATATTTATATAAAAATAAAATAAAACTGATGGTGCCCATACTAATAGGCAGGAATGCATTTTGCAATACAGATAAATATCATATCCCAAGGCATTAGTCACTAGCACATTGTATGTTTTCTTGCATTTCACAAGCTAAGAGACAAACGTCATTAATACGTTATGAGGAAAATGATCATAAAACAAACTAATAATGGTGATTAATTACATTGCACGCCAGTCCATGAAACTCGGTTTCAGCCGCACCATCAAATTTCCCTGTATTGCTCTAAACTGAGGTTATGCTTTAACAACACAAGGGCGGCAAGGTGGTGTAGCGATGGAGCAACTCCCTTACCGCACCAGAGACCCAGGTTCGATCCTGACTATGGGTGCTTATCCGTACAGAGTTTGTACGTTCTCCCCGTGACCTGCGTAGGTTTTCTCAGAGATCTTTGGTTTCCTCCCACACTCCAAAGACATACAGGTTTGTTGGTTAATTGGCTTGGTATAAATGTAGAAATGTAAAATTGTCCCTAATGTGTGTAGGGTAGTGTTAATGTGCGCGGATCGCTGGTCAGTGTGGAGTTAGTGGGCGGAAGGGCCTGTTTCCGTGTTGTATTTCTAAATTAAACTAAACTAAACTAATAAAGAATTTGGGAAGGCTACGTCTGATGGTACACCATGTCGGATGGCTCTAATGCAATCGTCTCCTTGATTGAGCTCTGTATCAAAGACCAGATGTTGCTTCATGAAATAACAAAATATATAAATGGTTAACATTGAGAACTTCAGAGAGATCTGAGTCTGTTTTAGTAGGTGAATTATGGACAGTGATCAATGTGCCAATAACAAAAATTTGAACCTGAAAAAATTAATATAGGAGAGAAACCCTTTAGAAGGTTTGAGATACAAACCTAAGATAACAGAATTTGAATGAAGAAAATAACCACAATTCTATAATACCAGTCATGACTTCAGGTCATCCCAAAGCAGTTCACAAACAATGATTCACTCATTGAAATGTGGCCACAGTTAGAACATAGAAAACGTGGAACTAAATTACTGTCAGTAAGGTGTCATGAACGGCAAGACGATAATCACCAGGTAATCTGCTATGGTGATGTTCGTTGAGTGATCAATTTTAGACAGGTTACAGTGACGGACACCCCTGACAAGCACAATGTGTGGTCTAAATTAGCAGCGCAGACATTTTAAATCTATGCTTTTTCAGTAAACCTTTCACCTGGAATTACCTTCAGTTCTTTGTAGAATTGCATATCCGAGCTGTTCTTGTTCTTTGGTTTGAGTATCTCTCTGTTCAGAATGACTTTTCCCATCTCATTCCTTAAACCTGTCGTTGGGAAAAATGCATGAACTTAATTATTCTTATTGGAAAATCACTGAAGAAAATGGGTAAAAACAAATCACAATTACTGGGCAGCGTGGTGGCGCAGTGGTAGAGTTCCTGCTTTACTGCGCCAGAGACCCAGGTACCAGTTCAAGTTCCTGACTACAGGCTCTGTCTGTACGGAGTTTCTAAGTTCTCCCCGTGGGTTTTACCCGGGTGCTCTGGTTTCCTCCCACACTCCAGACACACAGGTTTGTAGGTTAATTGGCTTTAGTAACAATTGGCCCTAGTGTGCAGGATAGTGTTAGTGTATGGGGATTGCTTGCCGGCAGGGACTCGGAGGGCCTGTTTCTGCTCTGCATCTCTAAACTGTGAATGTAATTTCAATTTGATTAGTGGGACATTTTCTTTAGTCTGGCTTGCATGAGCATTGGTGATGTAATCCCATTCCCGGCTGTAGTGCAGTAAATTTGGTGCTGCAGATAACTCAAGAGCAACTGCACACCCAGCAAAAATATTATCTGAGACTCCAGTATAGCCATCGAGGTAATGCAAATAAAGAACAGTGATGCATACACCACTGCACTTCATCTATTTGAAATGAAATATGAATCAGTCACTATGCTGCCCAAATCAAAATCGCCATCAAGTGCAGTGAACTGCTCATAAGATTAATTCTTCAATCACAAAGACTGGATAAGCAGCGTGCCAACTCATTCAGATCAATCTGCTCAATAGTAGTTTTATTTTATTGTCCTTAAGAAATGCCTTTATCCCACTGAAACATCACTTTATATGTGATTCTTACACATTTTACTTGATCAGTATTTATAGCTATTTTTTTAAATCATATTTATATTGACATTTACATTATTATTTGGGCAATTGTTCCAGGGTCAGGCTGCTCAGAAACATGTGCCAAATTAAATATTATCTGTGAAATGCAAAGCTTCATTTTGAACAGAGTTTAGGGTGATTACTAGGGTGCAAACCAAATGTTCGGCAAATTCTACTGTTTATGGAAAGGTTTGATAGAACAGGCTTTCCACGGCATGTGCTCAAAGTCTTCCACCCCTTGCTCAACAGCTGAGTGGACTGAGAAAGGCTACCCTCTTGCAACTTGTTCCCAGTGCACACAGCATAAGCTCGGCCCTATGGATCAACAGGTTTCCATTAAGTATCCACAAAGCAAATTATGCATTTGTTGTGCATATGTGTCCCACACTGTCTGCACTGTGGCAGATGAATTTGAGGAGAAGTCCTCCAGACATCTGTCACATGTGAATGGATGCCATATCGCACCTTCAGGCCTTCGAGATGGCATCCATTAGCACATCAGATGCATGATGGTGCAACGGGTACTGCAGCTGCCTCAATGCTGTCAATGCAGAGTTATGACCAGTTTCCTCCTACATCCTAAAGATGTGAGGGTTTGTAGGTTAATTGGCCTCTGCAAATTGCCTCTAGAGTATAGGGAGCGGGAAAGTGGGAAAATATTGAATTGGTGTGAATGGGTGATCGATGGTTGGCATGGACTATGTGGGTCAAAGGGCCCGTTTCCATGCTGTATCTCTAAACTAAAACTAAACATGGAAGGCACAGAAACAAAATAGAAAGCAATAAAAATCATAAGTACCATGTGATCATCTTTGGAATAAAATTCTATTACGCGGTGCACAGTAATGCTGACTTTACAGAATGGAATCTCTTGCCCATGTACGTTGCTGAGCCAAAATTTCCTCAGAACACCTGCAGTTGATGTTGCAGTAATTCCTGCCACGTCAGAAAACACACAGTACATCCTACAAGGTCAAATTTCCCACGATGGAAGCATTTAGCAAACCATGAATTATTCTGAAAGATAATTGCTGTACTTTGAAGACCTGGAGATATCATCACTTGAGAAGCTTATATGTGACACTAGAGAAGAATTTATCAGTTGACAACAATATTATAATATTTAAATCCCCAGACACAACTGAGACTCACTATGCAAGTAGAAAATATTTTTAAAGAGGTAGGCAGATCTAAATAAATACGTTGCCTCATATCTCTTTGAGTTTCAGGATAAAATGTCTCAGTAGGATATTTAGTCCAGTTTGTGATTTTACCAATGTGTATTGATTTACTGCTTTTGAGCAGGTGTTATCATTTTTCTCTTTTCTTCACATATTTCCTCATGGCATATAAGGAGCCACATTCACCCCTTGGATCTATACGCATGCGCAGAGCAATCCAATTCCTTGAGTAGTTATCCCTGTAACCAATTTGCCCCACATTCCCGTCAACTTTCTTCAGATTCTACTCACCTACACACTAGGGCAATTTGGAGAGGCCTATTAGCCTACCAACCCACACATCTTTGGGATGTGGGAGGAAACCGAAGCATGTTTCCACTAGTGGGAGAGTAGAGGACTAGAGGTCATAGCGTTAAAATTAGGGACATTCCTTTAGAGGGTGGTGAATCTGTGAAATTCTTTGCCACAGAAGGCTGTGGAGACCAAGTCAATGGATATTTTTAAAGCAGAGATAGATAGATTCTTGATTAGCTCAGGGGTTATGGGGAGAATAGAACAGAATGCCATTTATTGTCATTCAAACAGACATGGTTCGAACGAAATTTCGTTCCTGCAGTCATAACATCAAAAAAAAATCCAAGACACACAATTCACATAAACATCCATCACAGTGGATCTCCAAACACCTCCTCACTGTGATGGAAGGCAAAAGTCTTGTCTCTTCCCTGTTCTTTATTCTTCTCCTGCGGTCTAACAGTCCAACTGCTGCATCGAGGCGACCAGGGCTCCCGATGTTAAAGCCCCCGGTGGGTGATGGCAAGTCCCACGGCCGTTAAGGCCGCGCCGGGCAATGTAAGGCCCTGCTCCGGGTCTTGATGTTAAAGCCCCCGGCGGGCGATGGTAAGTCCCACAGCCGTTAAAGCCATGCCGGACGATGTGAGGCCCTGCTCCGTGGCGTTTTTAACCCAGCGATTCTGGCGGGAGAAGTTGCCGTTGCGGGAACTCCGAAAAGCAGTCTCCCACCAGGGACCTGCGAGCTCCCGATGTTACTGTTTGAAGCTCCAAAGTCGGGTCGCGGCCACATGCCACCACAGCTCTCTACGCTCCGAAGTCGGCCATCTCCGCGATGGTGAGTCCGCAGGCTCCACGACTGGAGCTCTCAGGTTGGTTCCGATTGGAGGCCACCGGCTCCACGATGTTAAGCCCAACGACAACGGAGACCCAACAGGGAAAAGGTCGGGTCCCAGTACAGGGAAGAGATAAAAAAGTTTCCCCCACCCTCCCACATATACATATCTGAAAAATAAATACAAAAACATACATCTAATGGGACAAGAAAAAAGAAAAAATGGACGGACTGCAGTTGAGCCGCTGCCGCAAGGCGCCGTCACACCGAGAAGGCAGGAGAATGGGGTCAGGAGGGAGAGATACAACAGCCATGATTGAATTTTCCTTGGTTTGTTTTATTTGGGGGGGTGGGGTTTAGGGGAAACCTTTTTGCAATCTCTTACCTCGATGGAGATGCAATTCTTTTCCGTATCGTATCTCTGTCCCCACAGCGGCCTAACGTGGAGTTGGCAGCCTTTCCTGGAGACCAAGCCGCAGGAGTCTGCGGGACATTAACACTGCGGAGCTTGCGATCTCTTTGCCGGGGATCGAAGTTCCTGTGGACTTTAACACGCGAGGCCCGTGGTCTCTGGTAAGAAGAGGCTACTCGGGAGCTTGATGCAGCGGAGAGAGTTTCAACCACCCCGACGCGAGAGTTTCGACCACCCCGACAGGAGCTCCAATTGTCGGCTGCGAGGAATTTGATCGCCCAGACTGCAGATGGTTTGACTGCCCGACCAAGGGAAAATATGAGGAAGAAGAATGAGCTTTATTGCCTTCCACGACAGTGAGGAATGTGGGATCCACTGTGGTGGATGTTTATGTTGACTTTTATGTGGTTGTGTCTTGTTGCGTTTCACTTAGTATGGCTGTATGGTAACTCACATTTCACTGTATGTTATGCTACATGTAACAATAAACTGACCTTGACCTTGAAACCTTGAGTAGACTTGATGGGCTGAATGGACTAATTCTGCTCCTATCACTAATAGCATGGTCTGGAGGAAATGTGCAAATTCCACAAAGTCAGCACCAGAGACCAGACTTGATCTCAGGATTGAAAGTTGATGGGATTGCAGGGAACATTGGTTGCAGAGATAAATATTTAAGGGATTAAATTGTGTTGGACCTGCAAAGAAATAATGATAATAAAGGAAACAGGCCAGGTCTTGACCCGAAACATCACCATTCCTTCTCTCCAGAGATGCTGCCTGCTGCAATACTCCTCTACTTTGTGTCTATCATCGGTTTAAACCAGCATCTGCAGTTCTTTCCTACACACTGTGCTCATCTTACTGATGCCATTCAAAAAATCATGACATCATTCATGGCAAAAATTCATACTTAGATCCTTCATAAATTATTTCATTTAAAATGCGTCTTCTGTTATGTGTACACCTAGCTTAACCTTTAGCGTCTTCCTGTAGATCTGCAATTAACACCAATAACCAATGGTGATTAACACATCCTGGTAATAAGAACCACTTTGTGATTAAGTAGGCTTCCACCGTGGCATTCTCAATGCATGAGTAAAAAAGAGAAAAACATTCATATTCCAATTGCAGAAAATGCAATTTATACAAAAAATCCAAAATCTTTTAAAATATAATAACCTAGTACAATTGAATGGAAATTCCAGCCAATTATTCAGCCTAGTTTCTCAGTTTCATAGAATTAATGCACATTAATAATTCCTATAATATTCATCAGATCAACCACAACACTTGATAGAGTGTTACAAAATATCTTCATATATTAAAATGGAACCTTTACTTACCATCTACCTCTGCAATCAAACCCTTAATGGAATCTATGAAGGGAAATAAATAGATCAGCATCAGGAATGCACGTGGTTGTACAATATTATAGCTTTTGGATGCAATGTACTGGAGTAACTGAAGAAGGAACGCATCCCTGAACGTCACCCATCCATCTTCTTGAGAAATGCTGCCTGATCTACTGAGTTACTCCAGCACTTTGTGTTCTTTTGTGTATTAACCAGCATCTGCAGTTCTTTGTTTCTACTTTGTAGCTTTTGGGATTTCAGCCCTTTTTTGGACTTTTACTAACTTTTTTTTGAACTTTGGGTTTCTACTAATTTATTGATTTTTTTACTATAAATGATCTATGTATATTGTGATACATGCCTGTTAGGTTGCAGGCAAACAAGAATTTCATTGTTCCGTTGTCGCTACATTAAACACTCTTGAATCTTGCCTCTTTTCCACAGTGCTGCTAGTTTAGGAGATTGCCACTTACCTCCAGGAACCTCTTCAAATTCTGTCAGCTCACGGGGAAAGTTTGTCAAGTCTGGTTCTAGCAACATGATCTGGTCCACAAGAGCATGAAGTAAGGTGAATGTCCTGTCTTTCCCTCGCAAGTCGACCACCTACAGACAATCATCAATGAGACTGGTCAAGATTAGAGGATTGCTAAATACCTATCTTAATTTAATTTAATATAATTTAAATCTTTACAATGTTGGATTGTGCTTTCATTCCCACACTAAGCTAATGTTTGAATGTTAGTATACAGATCTTTATAAAATAGTGGGTTGGCAGACAAACTATTTAAAATCTGCAATAAATTCCCTGCAAAATGTTTTCCATTTTCATTAAATAATTAGGGGGGGGGGGGGGGTGGGGGGGGGTGCTCCCTTTCCTGTATATGGTGACATCATCAACATCTTCAGAGAGATTTTGTTTGCCAAATTTCCAGCAAAATTATACATCAACTGTTTTTAAGCCATTCATGGTTTTAGTAGAGGTAGTGTCCGGACAAGGCATCATAAACACATTAATTTGTTGCACATTGCGGTAAAATAATTCCTACTTATGGATAGTGACAGTTGATTAAAGTTACAAAGTATCCATAAACAAGAAATAGTGACATAGTAAATTGCATCCATAATTGAAACTGTTTGGCTGACTACCTGCAATGACTCCCTTAAATGGATTTAAATATTTGTAATCATGTCCAACTAATACATTACTTTACAAGCTATGACATTTATCAGCTTCTTCCTGCATGCTGGTTATGGGACATTAAAGACTTAAGTATTCCTGTGAAACCCATATTTCAACCTGCCGGCAGAATGATGTGCACTCGAAAAGATCAATGCTCTACTCTTCAATCATTTTCATTTGTTTTAATGGGTGGGTCTCCCGCTCAGTAAGTGAATAGCAAACCTCTTATAAGATGACACTAAAATAAACGGACAGAGTGAATGGATAAACCAGATCCAGCAGCTCTGAAAGGACTGAACTTGCCTACGATTGCAATGATTCTGAACTGTGCAAAGCTATTTCTAGGTATCGAACAGTGAAGGTCAGCAAGAACCATGCAATGGAGAGTGAGCCAAGTGTCCTTGCAGATGAATTGGGATGTGCAGCAAACAAACATAATACTTCATTTTACTTCGGAGTCACGTGAGTGACTACGTGAAGAAGTCCCGCCAGGCGCATGTGCGTCATTACATCCGCGCATGTCGCACTGAACGGGCTGGAGGGCACAGCTCCACCAGCGGTAAGTAGAAAACTCACAGGTAAGTGGTTTTGAAGACTTTGCCTGTGAGTATTTAACTCCGTAAAGCTGGCTCAAGAAGTCAGTAGGAGTTGGTGGTATGGAGCGGTCACGTAGGAGAGTTCGTTCTAAGCGTGGGTCCACGGATTCACTTAATCGTTTGGGTCGGGAGATGAGTGAGGCAACACCGGTTCCGATACCGGGTGCCGTTTTACCGACAGCAGTTTAATTAGAAAGTGAACTTTCCACGGCAGTTCCAGTTACTCAGGAGGCTGAGGCCATTGACAGCCATAGAAAGGCTAAAAAAAAATCTAATAGACCTGTGTTATCAGACGAGTCTGAAGAAGAAGAATGGACTCCCTTCCAGATAATAAAAGAATATGGGGGAGGATGCAGAATATGGAGAAGATGCTCCAAACTCTGATAAAACAAGGGGCTAAGGGCCCAGTGATTCCCCAGGCAGCTGTTCAACAAGGCCCATATCAAGAGGAATACGTGGAATGTCAGCAAGGGGATTTCCTTCCAGTGCCTTGTTTATGACTGGAGGATGCCTCCCTAATATATGACTTGGGAGAAGCGGGATGCAGCTGACCCTATGTCCCTGCTTATGTGCAAACACAAGAGCACAAGAGCCACGCTCCGGGTGTCCCGGATATTGCAATGAGTTTTGCTATTCCGGAGGAGACTGGTGAGGCAATGGACAAGTACTTTGCGAACAACGTTAGCTATTTAGTGTCTCACCAGCTCCAGCAAGCTATAATGCAAGAGACTACCAACAAGTACAAAACACCTGTCAATTGTGCAGCATTGAAAGTGCCTACGGTGAACCCAGCTATTTGGGCACCCATGAGTCCTGCTATGAGAGGACAGGAGGTTCGTCATCAACACGTCCTCCAACTGGTGGCTGCAGCAATTACTGCATTTGGCACTATGGTCAAAGGGACCATGATAAAGCAAACACAAAATGACATGTTGGCTCTGTTATGCAATGCATACTTTGAAGTTAATTGCATTAGGAAAATCGCCATCAGACCAAACATTTGCTGCATTGTGTAAGGCGACGAATATTCAAACGTTCTTGTTTGGAACGGACCTTGTCAAACAGATACAAGATATTGATGATGAGGTGAAAACAATTGGTTTCATGAAGCCAAATACTTCACGGCCACCTTTTCGCAAACCTGGGTTTGTGTTTCGAAGATCGGATCCAGGTGCTGGACCGAGCAGGGGGAGGTCAGTGGGGCAACGAGGTTACCCACCAAGACAAAGTGGCTTCTACCCCAATGTGAGCAGACAGCAGGCTTTCAGGCCAACTGCAGAGGTACAGGGGACTTTTGTTAAACGTTCTGGTGCACAACCTCCTATTGGAGGTAGATTACAATTGTTTTACAATGAATGGTGCTGTATTACATGTGATATGTTTATACTAAATACTGTGTCAGGTTCTACCATTGAGTTTATCTCTGGGATCGATCCACCTCAGCAGCACAAACCAAATAAAATGAGGCCTGGCTCCCTCTGAGCTGCGGTGCTCCAGCGGCGGCCTGGCTTTCGGGAGCTGCGGTGCTCCAGCGGCAGCCTGGCTCCCTCTGAGCCGCGGTGCTCCAGCGGCGGCCTGGGTTTCGGGAGCTGCGGTGCTCCAGCGGTGGCCTGGCTTTCGGGAGCTGCGGTGCTCCAGCGGCGACCTGGGTTTCGGGAGCTGCGGTGCTCCAGCGGCGGCTTGGGTTTCGGGAGCTGCGGTGCTCCAGCGACGTTCCGGCGGCGGGCCCTGTGGCGGCGTTCCGGCATCAGCGGTAGCGGCGGCCTGGATCCCCTCAGCGCAGAGGGAGAATAAGGAGGGGAGAAAGACAGAGACCCTAAGACTTTTGCCTTCCACCACAGTGAGGAGGTGTTTGGTGAACTCACTGTGGTGGATGTTAATTTTGTGTTTATTGTATGGTATTGTTATTTTTATATATGTATGACTGCAGGCACGAAATTTCGTTCAGACCGAAAGGTCTGAATGACAATAAAGGCATTCAATTCAATTCAATTCAATTCTGCTCCAGAAACTGAACAGGTTACTGAAGAGATTAAGAATTTGTGGAAAAAAGGAGTGATTGAAAAAGCCATTACTCACTCACAACAATTTTTGTCTAATATTTTCCCCAAACCTAAGAAAGATGGGGGTTGTAGAGTAATTTTGGATCTCACTAATTTAAATTGTTCAGTACTCATATAGACATTTCAAAATGGACACCTTCGTTACTGCAAAACAGCTGGTCTCACAAGGTTGTTATATGGCAACCATTGATTTGCAAGATGCGTATTATTCAGTACCAATTCATGCTCATAATCGCAAGTACTTGAAATTTAATTGGATGGGACAGCTGTGGCAATACAAAGTATTGCCTAATGGATTAAGCTCAGCACCTAGGCTATTTACTAAATTGCTTAAACCTGTGCTGGGGCTGTTAAGGGCTCGTAATCACATTGTAATGGCTTACTTAGATGATGTCTTAATTATCAGCAACACTGAAGAGTCAGCTGAGGAATCGGTTGCGGTAACCAAAAATGTGTTTGAATCATTAGGATTTTTGGTGCATCCAACTAAGTCCAAATTACAGCCAACCCAAAATATTCAGTATTTGGGATTTCTTATTGATTCAGTTCATATGACAGTAACATTACCGACAGTCAAGGTTGTGGATATTGCTGAGGTCTGTACTTGTCTCACACAAAAGCTTAATCCCTCCTTCCGAGAAGTTGCTAAGGTCATTGGGAAATTGGTAGCAGCTTTCCCTGCAGTAAAGTTCGGGCCTTTGCATTGTCAGCATTTGCAAAGAGCAAGAGAACAAGCACTAAAAGAGCATGCAGGTCATTTTGATCGAGTTATGCAATTACCAGCCACATCTCTAGCAGAGTTGCAGTGGTGGATTGTTAATGTCAGTCAAGCTACCAATAATATTTTGGTGCAGGAACCTTTAATGATTTTACAGACTGATGTGAGTGCTCTCGGATGGGGGGCTATGGACATTGAGTCCAGTTGTGGAGGTAGATGGAATGAACACGAAAGTTTGATTCTTCACACAAGGAATAAATTATTTGGAATTACTGGGGGCATTTTATGGGTTAAAGGCATATTGCTCCACAATAAATAATTTACACATTCAACTCCAGATTGATAACACTACGGCAGTGGCATATATCAATCATATGGGAGGACCGAGATCAGTTTCATGTGACAGCATGGCTAATCTCATATGGCATTGGTGTATTTCAAGAAACATTTGGGTTTCGGCCATCTATCTGCCAGGGGTAGACAATGCGGTGGCAGACCAAAGGTCACGAAAATGCAATGATAATATAGAATGGATGTTGAATTCTAAAGTTTTTCAAACAATTGTCACTCGATTTGGATTGCCATATATTGATCTGTTTGCATCCAGACTGAATCACCAGTTGCCTAAATATGTTTCATGGGAACCAGATCCAGGAGCAGTAGCTGTCGATGATTTTTCATTACATTGGGGACAATCATTCTTTTATGCTTTCCCTCCATTTTGTCTGATTATGAAATGTTTAACCAAAATAGAACGTGACTCCACCACAGGCGTTTTGGTGGTCCCAGATTGGCCAACACAACCATGGTTCCCATTGGTACTCAGAATGATGACTCAGCCATTCATGACGATTCCCAGCTGCAGTAATTTGTTGGTGCATCCGGTTACAGGAGAAAGTCACCCATTACATGACCGTATCAATTTGTTGGTCTGCAGGTTCTGAACAGACCATTCCAAGGCCTTGGATTGTCGGACAGGACCATGGAGGTTATCACTGCAGCCTGGAGAAATAGTACTAAAAACAATATATGGTTCATATAAAGAAATGGGAGATGTTTTGTGTACAGTCAAATTTATCTTATCATACTGCAAGCATAAGTGATGTGTTGGAGTTCCTTGCTAAGTTGCATTTTGATGAGCATTTGAGTTATAGTGCTATTAACAGTGCTAGGAGTGCTTTGTCCTCTTATTTAGGGCAGTCCGCAGGACAACAGCCTATCGGGGCTCATCCGTTAGTATCCCGATTTATGAGAGGAATTTTTAACAGGATACAGAAATCCTAAACCCAGGTATACAGAAATCTGGGATATCAGTATAGTTCTCACACTGCTTCGGCAATAGGCTCCAATTACGTTGTTGTCTATGCAGAGGTTAACTCTGAAAGTGGTTATGCTTATGGCGCTGGTTTCTGCACAACGTGTACAAACATTACAATTGTTACGAATAGATTGTATGCATTTGTCTGTAGATGACATTACTTTTTATGTCTATGATTTAATCAAACAAAGCAAGCCAGGTATGGCAGGAACCAAGGTGACGTTTAAAGCATATCCTGTTGACCAAATGTTATGTGTAGTTAAACACTTAAGACGATATCTTGAGTTAACAGGGAGTCTCAGGGGTGCTGAGACAGGACTGCTTATTAGTCATAAAAAGACATATAAAAGAGTGTCAGTACAAACTATTTCTAGATGGTTGAAACAGGTTCTCAATTGTGCTGGAGTCGACACTCGTGTGTTTAAATCTCACTCCACCAGGGCGGCTTCCACATCCGCGGTGAAGGCTCAGGATGTGCCACTAAATCAAATCCTCGCGGCCGCAGGATGGTCTAGAGAATCAACTTTCTCACAGTTTTATGATAAACCTGTACAGGCAGTGCCACGGTTTGGGCAGGCTATTTTGGGTTCCGTTTAATTAATTTGTTTTGTTTATATCATTGTTTGTAATTTCCTCCTGGGATAGAGAGGTTATTACTGGGTTTTGTTATTATTGTTATTAAAAATAGTTATTGAATAATTTGAAGCAATGTTCAATATATTATTTGTTACTACTATATCAACCGAAGCATTTGTCGTATGGAGTGCATCTACGGCATGTAAACACAGAGCTTTGAAATCTTCACGTAGTGACTCCGAAGTAAAATAGTAAGATTAAACGAGAACTTACCAGTACGAAGTTTGATCCTTATTTTATGAGGAGTTACGCTGAGGGATTACGTGCCCTCCGCTCCCACCCTCATAATCTAAGAGATCATCTGGTGTTCTAGTCTTCTTAAAGCCTTACTATGTTACTTCGGCTATATGTGTTTTCTGTGTTTCCACGCCGTGTTTTGAAGTATGATGCGCATGCGCCTGGCGGGACTTCTTCACGTAATCCCTCAACGTAACTCCTCATAAAATAAGGATCAAACTTCGAACTGGTAAGTTCTCATTTAATCTTACTATTTTAATTAGCTATTTTCCAACAAAACCTGCAAACGTGACAATATTATATGTTTCATTATTTAAAGAAATCCTTACTCAGTTCAGGAATAAATCATTAATGGTAATGTTAAACTGAGCACAATGGTTTGCAACTGGAACCCAGTTGACTCTGCACAGCTCTGAGTCCAACAATGTGCTGAATGTCATTTCTGATTATGATCTATGGAGGTCTGTGGAAGAGTGCTTATGTTTGTGCTTACATCTCCATTCACAGTATCTACAACCCAAATAAATCCAAAATGTTGCAGGGAACTGATGCTGTCATCATTTGTTTTATGCCAACAATAAAATAAGACAAGTTTGTGATTTTTTTTAATCTACAGCAATTCTCTAACCAGCAAGAAACTTGAGGAATATTAGTCCAGCACACATCACTATTTCCCAAAATTCAACTTCGTGTGAGACTGTGTTCACTCCCAAGTTAGGCTAGTGATGTTTCACACTAAAATATCCCAGGGCAGAGAATGTGTGGATCCGACCCAATTCCAGTTATTGTTCAGACTTACTTTTGATTTGAATTGAAATTTCCACATGCCTTCGTTTTTGACATGAACATGGATGGTAAAGAGGGATATGGGCCAAACATAGGCAAATGAAACTAGTTCAGATAGACATCTTGGCCAGCGTGGATCAGTTGGATTGAATAGCAAGTTTCTCTGCTGGACAGCTTGACATTGCATCCAACAATACACATCAACAATTACCATCTGGAAAATGTGGATCACTTTCCATGTCTTGGTCCATCTCCCTTCCAATGCAATGACATATCACTGACTCTGCTGTGCAAGGGGGGCTTTTGTCGGGCTTGGGAGTCATTGAGCACAATGACCTCCAAGCAAGAACTATGCTACTGGCCTACAATGCCATTATTCGTGATACCCTCCTACATGGAGTTGAGACTTGGACCACCCATAACAGACACTTCAGAGCCCTCGAATCCTATCACCAGAGGGACCTCTAGAAGATCCATCAAATCAATTGGGAAGACAGGTGCACTAACATCAGAGTGCTAGAAGAGGCTAACATTAATTAACATCACCACCATCATCATTGAACACCATCTCAGATGGACTGGCCATGTTGTCAAGATGCCCAACTTTTATCTCCCAAAACAAATCCTCTACTGCCAACTACTGGCAGGAGAGCGATTCCCAGAAGAAGTACTACAAGGATAACATCAAGATCAACAAAGTGTTAGATCAGCCCCACCAACTAGGATCTAGACCAGGATAGAGCAACATAGAGAATCAATGTTCACAAAGGAACTGTACTCCATGAAGAGTATTCCACAAGCACTAGCAAGTACCACTACCAAGAAGGCACAACCACATCCCATCACTAATACTACTTGTCCATGCCCACACTGAAATAAAGTCTGTGGCTCCATGATTGGCCTCTCCAGCCATCTCAAGTCCCACAAAAATTACTCATTAAGAGGACGTTATCATGTAAGCATGATGACATCAATCCTACGACTCTATTATGCATCTTTTAAGTAGTGATTAGCATGGTAGTATCAGTTAGCTTACTTTTGGAAGAGATGACAGGGAAAATCCTTTTGCCATTTCCTTGCCAGCATTCTTGTTCAAGAAATTGCCTATTGCGAGAAGATAATGAAGCACCGAAGCAAACATTTTGCTGTTCTGCAACTGCGAACATGCCTTGACCTTCTGCTTTATCAACTGAAACAAAGGAAAATGAAAAGGTTAATGTGCCTTTATACCACATAAAGTTCAAATCCACAGCTTGACAAATTGGCGCTCACTATCAATATTTCACCTGGAGATGGAAATGGAGATGGAGCTTGGAGATGGAATCTAATACTGTGAAAAAAAAAATTAATTGAACCATAAAATGTGCAATAAGGCAATAGATGGACACGACAGCTTGAAATCATTCCATTACACCCTTGACGAATGATAGATTTGGTCATTAGTTTGGCATAGGATAGCGAGAACATGCCAGTTCACGAGGAAAAGCATTAATGTAAATCCAGGAAACACAAAACTGAAAAGGAAAACTGATGCTAGAAATTTCAAGCAAATAAGAGGGGGAAAAAAACAATTTCAAATTCAGTTTCAAGTTCACTGAGCATGAATGACCTGATGGATAATAGATACAAAGCTTTGCAAAAATCCTTAATCTTAACAACAGAAAATAGCATTAGATACAAGCAGGAGTCATAATGCTGTATTGTTTACGTGGAATCATGAATCACATATTAAGCATACTAAGTTTTTTTTAAATCACGAAGGGTATAGGCAGATTAAATACCAAGAACCTGTTCCTATTACAGTACCTCCTCAATTTGCCTTTAACATATTTCCATTGGCTTTCCTTAATAAACCCTGCCTTTCCAAATGAATACCTTGTCTTTGACAATAGTTTCTATAAACTCCAGATTGCAACCAAATTTGCTTCATAATTTGAATGGCTTGAATTTAGCAATTTCCCCACATGGATACAGGAGCAATGTGGTTCGATGGCATCTACATGTCTGGACCATTAATCTATGAACATAAACTTGAATCCAACTATGGGATTATATGAAACTGGAATTAAATAGCTTGTGGTAACCATGAAACTTCTGGATTGTGAAAAAACCCATCTGTTTCACTAATGTTAAATCTACCATTCTCGCTGGTCTGGCTTATATGTGACTCCAGACCCGCTAATGTGGGTGATTCTTAACGGTCTCTGCATTTCAGAGGAAGTTAAATGTGTACAATAAATGATGTGTGAAGCATCTCATAAACTAATAATTTTAAATTTTTAAATCAATTAATTGGAATTAAAGTCATATATTTGTCACTGTTTGTGGGCACTTTGGAAGTAAATTTTCGAACTGTGCCTGTACTAGGTTCTGAAAGATGATCTGCAAATATGTATTTTTATCGTTATTGTTTGTGAGCAGTGTTGACTGTTTATTAACTTTCAATTTTGCTACCAAATAGTAGTTTTAGTATTTACTAAGTAACACCTCTGGTTCTGGCCAATATGCTTTTGTTCCTGATTTCAGTATAGTGAGCTCTGCATGACAAAGCAACATTTTTTCCTTTCCCACATGAAATATTCCGTGAGCAAGACTGGCAATGTATTTTAAATCAGCATATAATTACAAGAGCCTGATTCTGCCAAGACCTCAAAAAATTTAGCTGGAATTATCCAAACTATTTCATTCAGAGTTCTTATAATGAGCAGGCAGAGATTTGAAATATAATCTCAGAGGTAAAGCATATTAACTCACTGGCTATCCAGTTTACTAAAATAATCTTCTATGCAAGTCACTCTAATACTTGAATGTAAATTGCTCAACTCTCTAAGGGTAGTGACCATTGGCATAGCATTTATCTATATATTTAATCATCAGACATGAAGTGGCTATTATCAAAGTTTCCATGCTGCACTTATTATCCTTTTTCATTCCAAAGGACTTCCAAACCTGTATGAGGACAATTAGCTCCACATTATCAATTAGACCTAATGTTAGATGTGACTCCGTGGTAGCACCCTTGCCTCTTAAGTTAGGCAGACTGCAGAGACTTGTGCAAAATATCCTGCTGGCATTTCGCTGCAGCACTGCAGGAATTCCATATTTTAGTTTAGTTTAGTTTAGGGATACAGTGCGGAAACAAGCCTTTTGCCCAACGAGTCTGCACCGACCAGCGATCTCCACACACTTACGCTATCCTACACATAATAGGGACAATTATACCAAGCCAATTAACCTACAAACTTGTAGTCTTTGGAGTGTGGGAGGAAACTGGATATCGGAAGAAAATCCACACAGGTCACAGGAAGAATGTACAAATTCCATACAGACAAGCACCCATAATCAGGATCAAACCCGGGTCTCTGGTGCTGTAGAAAAATTAGGGACATTTTGGGGAAATGTTTAAGCACCACGCAAGTGCAAATCTTTCTTTCTCGTTCTGACTCAATGGAAGATATCAGTTCCTCACCCATTAGTACATTTTGGCAATAGAATATTCATTGTTTATCCCAAGATCCCATTTTGTCTGGTGTATGAACAATGGCATGTAGAGCTACTAAAGTATTGCTCTTATTCCTAATCTCATAGGAAACAACAGATATGATGCAGTGTACTTTGCATGTGTACAGTGATTATGCTCTTACATTCTCATGTAAATTATACACCATGGAAATTCAATGATAAGCTGCAAGAATAGTATGATAAAGGAATGAATGTACTTTTTTCACAGATCTTCCTTGAGTCAGTATGATGCAGAGAGCTGGTTCTACAAGAAGCCACTGTGCATTAGACTTTTTCATTTAGATATCTTTAGTTACGGCAGCTGGATTCTAAAGTTTAATATCACACTACACACAGATTTGTGAAAGGTTGAGAGCACAGATGGAATTATGTTCCAATTTCAACCGCTTTGTCAAAGGAATAAGAAAAATGTTATCCTTTGTCAAAACAGTACTGCCTTTGACTGTATGTAACCAAGTTTGGGGGGGGGGGGGGGAGGAGAGAGAGAGAGAGGTGCTTCTGGTGCACCATGGGAGGTTTGCAAACTAATTCAACATTATTACAAGGTAACAACATTTCAAACTCAACAAAGTTTTTGCTCAGCAACTTTTGGCAATCATAAGCATCTTGCTCAAAGTTCAACCTCAAAATATAAGACACATAGCATCAACACATATCATAAAAGCACACAAATTCTAAAGAGTGGAAGTCATTTACCCAATGGTGCAAGTACAGATTCTTTAAATGAACGATCATATTTAACAAACTCTTTACCCAGAGCCCTTCATCTTTCTTTCTTTAATTATATACTCTACTTTAACCTGCTAATAGATTTTATGCAGTTGCGCAGCTAGTCCACCTGCTGCCTTATAACTCCAGTGAGGTTCAGTCCCGACGTCAATGCTGTCTGTGTGGAGTTTGCATGTTCTCCCTGTGACCAAGTGGATTTCCTTCCAGTGCTCTGGTTTCTTCCCACATGCCAAAGATATGCATGTTGGGTGTTTAATTGACCAAGCAAATTGTCCATAGTGTGTAAGAGCGATTGAATGGAGGGAGATACTGAGAACACCAACGGCCAAGCTGGACAATTTCTCCTGTTTTTACCACGAAGAAAGACATGAAGAATAGGGAACTTAGGAAAGTTAATGGAGATATCTTGAGGACATTTTGTATTAGAGTCAAGGAGGAGTTGGACATCCAGAGACATATGAAGATAGATATAACTACTGGGCCTGATCAGATATCTCCAAGGACACTGAGGGAAGTTAGAGAATATTAAGAATTGCAGGACTCCTGGCTGTGAAATATAAAACAGTTAGACATGGGTGAGTTGCCGGAAAAATGGAGGATGGCTAGTCGTGTGCCTTAAGATGGGATGCAAACAAAAACCTGGGAATTTAACATCTGTTGTATGAAAGGTTACCGAAGAGGAATCCGAGGAATACGTTTTTGGAACGACAGGTTAATTAGTGATAATCAATATGGATTTGTGTGCGGGAGATCATCTCTCGAATTTGATTTTGTTTTTTGAAATAGCCATGAATGTTGATGTTTGTCGGGCTGTAATGTTGTCTATATGGACTTCAGCAAGGCCTTTGATGAGGTTCTGCATGGCAGGCTGCTCTGGAAGGTTAGATTGTGTGGTATCCAGGGAGAGCTAGTTAACATGCCCCATCTACCTGCCCGCTTTTGGCCTTTATCCCTCCAAACCTATCATATCCATGTACCCGCCTAAATGTTTCTTAAACATTGTGACAGTGCTTGTCCCAACTATCTCTTCTGGCAGCTCGTTCCATGCAACCTCTCCCTGTAGCTCAGGCCCTCGAGTCCTGGCAGCATCCTCATAAATCTTCTCTGCACCCTTTCCAGCTTCACAACATCTTTCCTATAACATGGTGATCAAAACTGAACACCATAGTCTAAATGTGGCCTCACCAATGTCTTATATAACTGTACCATGACCTTCCAATTTCTATACTCAAGACTCTGATGGAGGACAATGTGGCAAAGGTCCCAAATGCCTCTGGTCCTTGTTGTGATGTGTTATCATCCAGAAGAAATATGTTAAGGATCTATTCAAACTTGAGGCAAGCTTGATTTGTATTCTACATGCAGAAGCTGCCCCTATATATTGGTTATTACTCACTTAGAAACCAGAACACCACATCCAATTGATTGATAATCCATGATTTATTCATAAATGTCTTAATCCTCTTGATATGAGAAATACTATTCAGTTCAAGGAGTTCTCTGGCAAATTATTCCAAATGCCTCTTATTCTTTGTATAACAAGTTTCTCCTTTCTTCTGTCTAACTTGTTCTTATTTTTCCTTGTCCCCTGGTATTTGAGCTGGTTGCAGCACTGAGCAGTTTCTCTGGATAGGTTCTGTCAATCATATTTGCAATCAGTCTTCTATTCAAATTTCAAAATGTCCTCTTTCCCATCCCCCACAAAAATGAACATGAGCAACTTCCAAAATCTTTACTCAGACTTAACTTCTTGATACCCAAATGAAGTAAGATCAATTGATTAATCAGACAGGTTATATTAAGTGGTCTTATTTTAACATCAATTATAAACATTCGCTACACATCATAGAAGTCTGGTTGTCTGCTCATTGCTTCCACTGGGAACATAACCTCAGAATACAAAAATATCATAATATTATCTGTTCCCTTTTTTAAAGGCGGGCATGACCATGCAAGACAACAAATGTTTTGTCCAAGGCTGCAGTCAAATTAGTTGATCTGCTGCAAGCTCACATGAGATGATCTGAACCCACAAAATATTCTGTGAAGCTGGCTGGATGGGTTTTTAGTGTGCGCAGACAGTCTCCTTTTGAAGAATGAAGAAACTGTACCAAGACAGATAATCTATGAGAACACATGGATCTGAAGGTGACCTCTTGGCATGGGTAGCAATTTGGACGGGTGGTAGGAAAGAGAAAAGGGATAATAGGCAGGTGCTTGAATTGGCAGGAATGACCTTGCAGAGTTCCTCACAGATCTGTATCAGGGATCAGGTTTTTCAGTTTGTTTATAAATGTGTTAGAGACATAGAGAGCCAAAAACACACAATGAGGTCTCTTGGAAATCTGTGTATAGGGAGGAAGAATGGTGCAAAGAAACATTATTAGTTTAATTGAGTGGGTGAAACAGTGTCTGCTGAAGTTCCACATTAGATCTTCCATTGAAGATAGATAACGTTCTGAATGGTAAGAAGCTGGTGATTTTCAGGGCAGGATAGGAATTGAGACCTCCATGTAAATAATTCACCAAAAGGTAGTGTTCAGCTACAAAATATATACTGAATGAATTACATCAAATGGTATCAAACCGGGAAATATTTGGTAAAGTAATTTATTCGGTTCTAGTCACCTTGAGAAGGATATATTGTAAAAGGTGCAGCACTGTTTTGTTAGCTAGCTATTGTGAACTAAAAAGAGAAAGTTACAGGGAGACATGCACATAGTGAAGTAATATTTCCTTGAATATAGCACATTAAGGGGGAAACCAAATTGAGCTGTGTAAACTAGTTAAAGGAGTTAATTGTGTAAAGACAAACTATTTTCTCTGGTGGGAAGAGTAAGGGACCATGACACATCAAGGGCTAGGGCGATATTGTGGAACACTTTCACAGACAAAGTATTCTGAAAATTTGTAACTCTCTTCCTCAAAAATCAGTAAAGGGGAATTGGTGAACTTCAGACTGCTACGTTTCTATTTTAACGTATGTGAGTTGGAGATTTGGCAACCAAGATATTTGTAATATACAAATCCTCATTTGCGGTCAGGAAACTCATTAAGCAGCATTAGGAGGACCAGGCACTTGACATGGTTCTCCAGCATTGTTTGTACCAGGGCCAGTCAGGGAAGGCTGATCATCTGCTGATCAGACCCCTTTCCTTGCAACTGGATGCAGTCAATGTTCTCCATTATTTTCAGTCTTTCTCTCCACTCATTTCCGCAACCAGCAGCATGCAATCTTTTCTTCTCCTTCAGTCTCTTCGGCTGCAATCCTAACTCACAACCTCTCTAGCTCTCCAATTGATACCCATCCTTGATTATCCCACTTCCCACATCATCATTCTCTTGACCCTCAACTGCAGAGCACCAACACGGAGCTGATCAATGATCTCCTTTCTGATCTCTCCAAATCCCACCACTAGCTACACTTCTCAATCTCATACACTCTTCCCCATTTACAATTATATTGACCCCACTTCCCTCATCCACCTCCAGTCCTCTGATCTCACTCTCCTTCCTCCTACAAGGATCTGTAAATTTCAACAAGGATGCCAGTTTCAAGGCAGCAGCTCACAAAAGGAGCTGATTCTCCTAGTTTTCACGATAGCAAAACAAGATCCTACCACTCCCAACATCTTACCCTAAGGTTTGGGGCCCCCTAATGCAAATGTGGCATTGAGACTTGCTGGAGGTCCTCCTGAGCCATCCATCAGCAAATGGTACGTTAGTCTATGCAGTAAAAATGAGGGAACAGTGCTTAAAGTGCTCCCAACTTTCCCGCATCTGCTGTACTGCTGGAGACACAAGAGACATCAGATGCTGGAATCTCGAGCAAAAGGTTGGAGGAACTCAGAGGGACAGACAGCATCTGGGGAGAGAATGGGCAGGCAACATTTTGGCTCAGGACTCTTCCTCAGACTAATTGAAGTAGAATGGAGCAAACTAGAAAAGAGAGGTCGGGGCAGGATAAATCAGGTAAAGTAATCGTTGGATATTGCAGGTTGGCAGTGGTTAGTGACAAGACTGGAGGTGATAAGGAGGCAAAAAGGTGTCAGATTAGGAGAGGTGTGAAATGTAAAGCACGAGGGAGTGATATGGATGTCACTTGCCATTATTTGGCCTGCCCCCACTTTTCTTATCCATCTCTCTCCCTACTCCATTCCATCTGAAGAAAGGTTCAATACTTAAAACATTTTCAATTCATACCCTCCACCGATGTGCTTGACCGCTTGAGTTCCTCCAACACTTTATGTTTTGCTCATGAAATTGCTGGATGCTGACTTATTATTGGCAACAATTAACTACTGGTAGTGCTTTTTGGTGATGAAAATTAAGGGGCAGATTTGGCAAGGGTCGTTTTGGAGGTTCTGGCCAGAAATATTGCTGGTCCAGATTTCAAGATCTTGGCCTTGCGACGAGCCAATATTTTTCCAACGCGCACTGTAAATCAGATTTCTGGCATATCTTCCTGTCAAGCCAGAAGGATTCCACGGCAGACTAATGTCCTGGTTTAGAAGATGCAGCAGTTACTGGAGCCACTACATCAGTTCCCTCCTCTCAATACAACAGGTACATGGATATGAACGGGTTTGAGTAATATGAGCTAAGTGCAGATAAATGTTTAGTTTAGGAATACAGGGTGGAAACAGTCCCTTCGGCCTGCTGAGACAATGCCGGCGAACAATCCCCATACACTAACACTATCCTACACACACACTAGGGACAATGTACAATTTTACCGAAGCTAATTAACTTACACTCCAAAGATGTGCAGGTTTGTATGAGGAAACCGGAAAAGCCTACCCAGGTCACGGGAAGAACTTACAAATTCCGTACAAACAGCATTTGTAATCAGGATCGAACCCGGGTCTCTGCTGCTGTAAGGCAGCAGTTCTATTGCTGTGTCACCATGCCATCCATGTGACAAACTTAGATGGGACATCTTCATCGGCATGGACAAGTTTGGCCGAAGGGCCTGTTTCCTGTATGTATGACTCTAACTCTAAGACCTTGAACACCAGAGTTCTTGTTCTCTGGGGAGGAGGGACTTGCAACAACCCTAGCGAGTCGGTCAGAGGGACCACATATGCATGCACTGCTGTGAAGGCACTTATTTTCTCCCTAAAGCTATCCTTCAGCTGGCAAGTTTCCTGAAGCCTGGGAGACCCAGCCAGCCACTGTCAAGCTTGCAAATCAAGTGAAATCAGAGACTGACAACCTCATTAAAAGTTTGTAATGGCTAAACTGCCTCCTGGCGGCATGGTGCCTCACCTCCATTGGATCTAGAAGTGGGAAGATATATATATTAACGCAACTCACACCAACCCATTTTCTTGAGGTTTGAAGCTTACAGTTCTTTCAGCACTCACCACTTTCAGTAACTTTAATGTTCCCTTGATTTTATCTCACCATGTCACATTTGCTAAGTACTAAGGCTATTAGTACCCTGCCTCTTTTTTTTCCCCCAAAGCAGAATGAAAAGTGCCAGTGAAGCAGAATTTTTATCAGGAGCCCAAGGGTAAAAGCTATACTGCCTATCTGTCAAAGAATCTAAATGGAGATTGGCATTAAGACCATAAAACGTTATGCTGAGTCTTGAGAGAAATTAACTAATGCAAAGGTACATTCCATTACATTATACAAAATGAGAACAAATGGACAAGTTAATAGCAATGTAGCAGATATTGGGATTATTTTAAGCAAATCAACCCTTAAGAGTGTATGGAGAATATCGCGTAAAGGTTGCCAAATAATGTTAATATGCACTTGTCGACAAAAGCCATTGTCAGTTAGGCGTTTAAATCTTGAAAAAGTTGATGCAGTATGGTTATAGGTATTTCAAATACCTCTCACCATAGCAACTAGAATGACAGTGCCTGGACTTTAGTTGCATGAACTGAATCCTCTTGTTACCTTTCTAGTAGACTGGGGAGGTTCAATTTGAACCGTAAATAAATCAGATCCTCTATTCATATTCTTATTGCCAACAAAAATTGCAGATATTGTACCAAGTTCAGTTGGTCATTAAAAATAAATAAATCAACATGCTGTAATTACTATCTTACTCTTGCTTTAGTCCTGAAGCGTGCATTAAATACACAGAGGAGGGGAGAGAACTAGTTTAGCATTGGATCCTTGGAGACGTTCTGAATTTGGAGGGGAATAAATGGTTCTTCTGCAGACTGAACTTTGAACTCTTTCTACTGTCTGATTGAGTGGAATTCCAACAGGAGAGTAAAATCTAAAGCAGTGAGGCAGTACACGGTACATTTAACCACCACGGGGATTGTTTATGTTATCAGGATGAAAGACATCACATAACTCTGCCACCACGCATCCTCCAGCACAAAGCTTTCTGAAAAAACATGGTTGCATTATTGAAGGATACAAAAAAAGCTGGAGAAACTCAGCGGGTGCAGCAGCATCAAATTTGATTGTAAACATAGCCCCCTAATCTAATCTTTTTTGTTTATTCATCACATTTTTTAATCACTTTGGACAGATTAGAAACAAATGTTAAAGATGGCCAGGCGAGGAGAGCGACGATGTTTCGCAGTACGACTGGATGGTGGCAAAAGTTATAACGGGCTATGGCCAGTTGCAACTAAGACTTTGAAAATGGTGCCAAAACCTGGTGACTCTTGCATGTGGACTCAGTGGGTTGTTTCCATGCATTCTGTACTGAACCAGGGATTGTACTTATGTAGACATTAGACAATAGACAATAGGTGTAGGAGTAGACCATTCGGCCCTTCGAGCCAGCACCGCCAATGAATGTGATCATGGCTGATCATCCACAATCAGTACGCCGTTCCTGCCTTCTCCCCATATCCCCTGACTCCTCCTATCTTTAAGAGCCCTATCTAGCTCTCTCTTGAAAGTATCCAGATAATTGGCCTCCACCACCCTCTGAGGCAGAGAATTCCACAGACTCACAACTCTCTGTGTGAGAAAGTGTTTCCTCGTCTCCGTTCTAAATGGCTTACCCCTTATTCTTAAACGGTGGCCCCTGGTTCTAAACTCCCCCAACATCGGGAACATGTTTCCTGCCTCTAACGTGTCCAAACCCTTAATAATCTTATATGTTTCAATAAGATCCCCTCTCATCCTTCTAAACTCCAGAGTATACAAGCCCAGCCGCTCCATTCTCTCAGCATGTGACAGTCCCGCCATCCCTGGAATTACCCTTGTAAACCTATGCTGCACTCCCTCAATAGCACGAATGCCCTACCTCACATTAGGGGACCAAAACTGCACACAATACTCCAGGTGTGGTCTCACTAGGGCCCTATACAACTGCAAAAGGACATCTTTCCTCCTATAATCAACTCCTCTTGTTATAAAGCCCAACATGCCATTCGCTTTCTTCACTGCCTGCTCTACCTGCATGCTTACTTTCATTGACTGATGAACAAGGACCCCCCAGATCCCATGGTACTTCCCACTTTCCCAACTTGACACCATTTAGATAGTAATCTGCCTTCCTGTTTTTGCTACCAAAGTGGATAACCTCACATTTATCCACATTAAACTGCATCTGCCATGCATTTGCCCACTCACCCAACCTGTCCAAGTCACCCTGCATTCTCATAGCCTCCTCCGCACAGTTCACACTGCCATCCAGCTTTGTATCATCTGCAAATTTGCTAATGTTACTTTGAATCCCTTCATCTAAATCATTGATTTTTATTGTAAATATATATACTAGTGTCACCATGCCATCCATTTTCTATCCATGTCAGCACTCTACACCCAATACCATGTGCCCTAACATTGCCCACTAATCTCCTATGTGGGACCTTATCAAATGCTCTCTGCAAGTCCAGGTACACTACATCCACTGGCTCTCCCTTGTCCATTTTCCTAGTTACATCCACAAAAAGTCTAGAAGATTAGAGAAGCATGATTTCCCCTTCGTAAATCATGCTGACTCGGAACCGATCCTGTTACTGCTATCCAAATGTGCTGCTATTTCATCTTTTATAATTGACTCCAGCATCTTCCGCACCACGGATGTCAGGCTAACAGGTCTATAATTTAACTTTACATTTGCGGAGCCTGGGATCTCTCGCTGAGATCGCCAGTGTGTGGAGCTCCGTACAGCACGGCCTGTTGGCTTGGAAGCCGCGGTCTCCGGTACCCCAAGCCGCTGAGAGAGTCTACCGATGCTGGAGTACCATCACCTGGTGAGAACAGCCGGGAACATCGGGCCTCCGTAGCTGCGACTGTGGAGGCCTCAATAGGCCCGACTACTTTGGGTGGATATGAAGATGGGGACTGGACTTTGTGCCTTCCCCCACAGTGTGGGGGGATGTTTTTACGTTTTAATGTTAAATTTCTTTAATGCTATGTTGTATTTTTATTAGTGTGCTGCAAGGACATCTGAATTTCCCCTGAATAAGGGGATTAATAAAGTATTTGTTATGTTATGTTAATTCCCTGTTTTCTCTCTCCCACCTTTCTTAAAAAGTGGGATAACATTAGCTACCCTCCAATCCACAGGAACGGATCCAGAATCTATAGAACATTGGAAATTGATCACCAATGCATCCACAATTTCTAGAACCACTTATTTAAGTACCCTGAGATGCAGACCATCAGACCCTGGGGATTTATCAGCCTTCAGTCCCACCAGTCTACCCAACACCATTTCCTGCGAAATGTGGATTTCCTTCAGTTCCTCCGTCACCCCAGATCCTCTGGACACTAGTGTATCAGGAAGATAGATTGTGTCCTCCTTAGTGAAAACAGATCCAAAGTACCTGTTTAACTCATCTGCCATTTCCTTATTCCCTTGTATGGCAATAATCTTACAGATCTGCGTGCAAAAGAGGAATTTCACTGCACCTTGGTACATGTGATAATAAAGGACCAATCAAGCATTGAACCAACACATTTAAACACAGCCCATCGTAGATTACTATTAGGAGATCAAAGACTGGACAAAGACTGAATCAAAGAAAATTCCACGTGAGAAATGTGGGAAACCTCAAATACAGACAACTTTATGCAAATGTTTCCAGCTAATTCCACTTAGACAATTTGATGAAACTGCTATTTCCCTGCAGATGGGGTTTGTTTTATGTCAAGGGATTTGAATGGAAATTAGGAATAGATTTTTCATGGATCCACAAAATGTTGCAGGGAAGTTGCTCGGGCCTCAATTATACCTCAGATAAATGGGAAACTAAATTCATCCACATTCATCTGAATCTTGTGGTATGTGTGTCAGTGGCAAGGCCAACATTAGTGTCTGCTCTCAGTTGACCTCGTCAAGCCAGAGGTGGGTCACCTATGGAGCAACGAGAACTAGCACTTACAGTATATGTGTCTTGATCATGGTGAAACATTGCATTTCACAGATACTTCAGCTGGCAGAAGTGTAATCATTTAAATCAGAGAAGATATTTCCACCATTTTTTAGGAAGGGTGCAGCCACATTTTGGCATAATGAAGCTGAGTTGAACTGTTCCCAATAAGTATGAGACCTATCATAAATCTGGCATGTGCTTAGTGACAGAATATTGATCACTTCAAATTAACACTGGACTTCAAATGGACTTCACTGGACCAGCAACTGAGCCTAATTGTACTTGGCTTATCCTCAGCATAACAATGGGAATTCACCTCTACGGTCTAAGTCAACCAGACAGGTTTACTTTAGAGATTCAGCATTGAAACAGGCCCTTCATGCTGACCATCGATCACCCATTCACACTAGTTCTATGTTATCCCACATTCACATCCACTCCCTACCCCCTAGGCACAATTTACGGTGGCTAATTTATCCACAGATTGGATTCCTCAGCATAAATAGGCTTTCACCACAGAAAATTCAGCCATTTATTCTCTTTTTCTTTACAACTTTTTAATTTTGTTAATTAATTATTCATTTTCCAGTGAGTTTTAAATAACTTTAAACTCGCAGTTAAAAACACTTTTTTTTTTTTTTTTTTTGGATTACTCAAAGCATTTTTTTTTACATGTAATTGTATACCAGAGGCATTTAAACCACTTGTAGGTACATTTTACACGAGGCAAGGCACCAAGCCCAGCCTTAAGGGCCTGTCCTACCAGCATCCGACTCCATGCGATGAGCGCGATCAAACTAGAAGTGAGGGCCGCGCGGAGGTCGGGTGATCCCTGTACAGGGCCGTTCCCACCAGCATGCGGCAAGCGCAACCAAACCGGCAGCGAGGGCCGCGCAGAGGTCGGGTGAGTGGCGCAACGCGGCGCAAAGTGAGGCGAACTTGGAGCGAAGTCTTAAGGTAAGTTTGCCAGGACAGAGAGGGGCACACAGAGGGGGGCACAGAGGCACACACACAGAGGGGCACAGAGTCACACACATAGAGGGTCATGGAGGCACCTACAGATAGGTTCACGGAGGCACGATTTAGAGGCGGTGTGTCATGCGTCGAGGCGACTGCGAGCCGACAAGCCGTTGCCGCGCGGAATTTTTGAACATAGTCAGTTTTTCGAGCCCCACGCGATGTCGGGACGAACTCCGCACAATTCCGCACGGCTCCGGCGATCGAAGTGGGACCGGCCCCGCGATGCCGGACGGCTCAAGCGACTACTTTAGGTCGCGCTCATCGCATAGAGTTGCATGCTTGTAGGACAGGCCCTTGACTATGTTCAGAAATTCCGTGCGGCAACGGCTTGTCGGCTCGCAGTCGCCTCGACACATTACACACTGTCTCGACGTCATGCTTCCGTGACCCTCTCTGTAGGTGCCTCCGTGACCCTCTGTGTGTGTGCCTCTGTGCCCCTCTCTGTGTACCCCTCTCTGTCCTGGCGAACTTACCTTTAAGACCGCTCCAAGTTCCCCTCACTTTGCGCCGCGTTGCGCCACTCACCCGACCTCTGCGTGGCCCTCGCTGCCGTTTTGGTCGCGTTTGCCGCATGCAGGCGCATGCTGGTGGGGACGGCCCTGTACAGGGATAACCCGACCTCCGCGCGGCCCCCGCTTCTAGTTTGATCGCGCTCATCGCTTGGAGTCGGATGCTGGTAGGACAGGCCCTTTAATTCCTCTCAAGAGCAACCAGGACATTTATAGGGCAGATGCTCAGCAGCACACTAAAAGTGTCCTCACCACGACTGGTGAGTGACTCTAGGACCTGGGTGAGGACATGGTTGGGAAGATAGTTCCCACACATCTATACCGGGGCAGTGCAAAATAGGAGACCCATGAGGAGTGTTTAATTCAGGATGTTATGTCACTTGGAGATGATCTCAGGGAGTGACGGTGTTCCAATGAGCCATTAACTTACACTTCGAAAATACTTTCTTAGCTCTTCCAGATGGTGATTGACGTGAGTTTGGGAGATAGAGTTCTCTCATACTACACAGAAACAGGCCCCTTGGCTCACCAAGTCCATACCAACCATCGAGCACCATTTGCATTAACCATACCCTGTTCCCATTTTTTATTCTTCCCATATTTTCATCAACACCTCACAGATTCTACTGCTTACGTACACACTAGAGGCACTGTATTTACACAAATTACCCTACTAAACACCCACTGCTTCCCACACTGCACCAAGCTTTGACATGTCTGAAGAAACGGGAGAAGGAGGAGGAAACCCACATGGTCACAAAGAGCACCGATGAACTCACGCACAAACAGCACCAGTCCAATCAGTTTAGTTTAGAGATAGAGCATGGAAACAAGCCCTTTGGCGCATCAAGTCCATACCGACCATCGATCGATCACCCGTTCACAATAGTTCTTTGTTATTCATCTTTCGCATCTAGTCCCTACACACCAGGGGCAAATTAGCCTACAAACCTACATGTCTTTGGAATGCGGGAGGAAACAGGACACCCGGAGGAAACCTACATGGTTACAGGGAGAATGTGCAAGCTCCGTACAGTCATCACCTGAGGTCAGGATTGAAGCCAGGTTGCTGGAGTTCTGAGGAAACAGCTCTACTTCACCTGCTTCAGCTGTGCCACCAGGGATTGATACTGAAGCAGCCATGGCTAATGGCTGCCGCACATCTGTACAATCTGCAGTATAGACACCACATGCTGAAACACACCTGCCACTCTGTGCGTGTAGTGAGAATGGCGAAAATTAAACTGATGGATTACTTGCTGTGCTGTACCTCCAGTTATTTTCTGCTATCACTTTTACTGTATGTCTGTCCACACAGGCGATTCCTTGTAGCTAGCACTCATTTTCTAATGCATGTAGCTACCTCTTTAACCTACCTTTCCCCCAGCTGTCCCTAGCCACAGTTGAAGTGCCTGAGTTCCCTAAAGTCAGGCAAATATCCCAGCCAAGCATACAAGAGTACAGTGAGAAATCTAGGTCATACTATAAATCAGAACTTTATGCTATTATGTCATTTCAGACGATGAGATCAGTCAACTGTGATGGATACGGTGACCTAATTTTTAATGATTTATACGAGTTTTGTTTTCCCTTCTTGGTAACCTGAACATGCTTTTAAATGAAGCAATCTTTTTTTTTGTGATTTATGCCTGTAAGTGATTTCATGCAATTCTGTACAGATTCTGTTGAAGTCCATACTAAATGTTATGAACTTGTATCCTCTTGTCGTTAAATAGTGTTTACACTGCCCTTGATTCTGCTAATAATAGAGTAGCTATCAATATAAAGGAATATAAAAAAGGACTAAAAGCTTCTTTAGATATGTTAAGGGAAAAAGAGTAGCAAAGCCAAATGTGGGTCCTTTGAAGGCAGACACAGGGGAACAAGGAAATGGCAGAAGAGTTGAATAGGTACTTCGGATCTGTCTTCACTAAGGAAGACTCAAACAATCTCCCAGAAGTACTGGCGGACAGAGGATCTAAGGGAGTCGAGGAACTGAAATAAATTTTCATTAGGCGAGAAATAGTGTTGGGTAGGCTAATGGGACTGAAGGATGATAAATTCCGGGGGCCTGATGGACTGCACCCCAGGGTCCTTAGGGAGGTGGCTCTAGAAATAGTGGACGCATTGGTGATCATTTTCCAATGTTCAATAGATTCAGGATCAGTTCCTGTGGTTTGGAGGATAGCTAATGTTATCCCAGTTCTCAAGGAGTGAGAGTGAAAACAGGGAATTACAGACCAGTTAGCCTGACCTCGGTGGTGGGAAAGAAGCTGGAGTCAATTAATAAAGAGGTAATAAAGGGGCATTTGGAGAGTAGTAAAAGGATTAGTCCAAGTCATCATGAAGGGGAGCCAGAGGTTGTAGTGTATCTAGACTTTCAGAAAGCCTTTGATAAGGTCCCGCACGGGAGAGTGGCGACTAAAATTCAAGCACATGGTATTGGGGGTAGGGTGTTGACGTGGATAGAAAATTGGTTGGCAGACAGGAAGCAAAGAGTAGGAGTGAACGGGTCCTTTTCAGAATGGCAGGCAGTGACGAGTGGAGTGCCGCAACGCTTGGTATTGGGGCCGCAACTGTTTACCATATATATTAATGATTTGGAAGAGGGAATTAGGAGCAACACTAGCAAGTTTGCGGATGAAACAAAGCTGGGTGGCAGTGTGAACTGTGAAGAGGATGTTAGGAGGTTGCAGGGGGACCTGGACAGGTTGAGTGAGTGGGCAGATGCGTGGCAGATGCAGTATAATATAGATAAATGTGAGGTTATCCACTTTGGCGGCAAAAACAAGGGGGCAGATTATTATCTCAATGGGGTTAGGTTAGGTAAGGGGGAGGTACAGCGAGACCTAGGTGTCCTTGTACACCGGTCACTGAAAGTTGGCGTGCAGGTACAGCAGGCAGTGAAGAAAGCTAATGGAATGTTGGCCTTCATAACAAGAGGATTTCAGTATAGGGGTAGAGAGGTTCTTCTGCAGTTGTATAGGGCTCTGGTAAGACCACATATGGAGAATTGCATACAGTTTTGGTCTCCTAATTTGAGGAAGGACATCTAATTTGAAAAGCTAGCTTCTTTCAACTTCAGATGATAGCTAAAATAACACAATTCCTCCAGTTTGATAACCTTGAAAAGATCATCCATACATTTATCTCCTCCCGCCTAGATTACTGCAACTCCCTTTACACTGGCATCAGCCAATCTTCCCTGTCCCGCCTGCAACTGGTCCAAAACGCCACAGCGAGACTCCTGATGGGCACCCGAAAAAGGGACCACATCACCCCGATCCTGGCCTCTCTCTACCGGCTCCCTGTGCAGTTCCGAATAAATTTCAACACCCTCTTCTTTGTCTGCAAAGCCCCCAATGGGCTTGCACTCACCTACATTAAAAGTCTTCTCACCCACTACACCACCTCCAAATCGGCCGACTTGGGGTTGCTGAATGTCCCGCAATCTAGGCATAAGCTCAGGGACGACCGCGCCTTTGCGGTCGCAGTTCCTAGACTGTGAAACAGCATCCCCCTCCCCATTAGAACTGCCCCCTCGACTCCTTTAAGTCTAGTCTAAAAACGTATCTGTTCTCCCAAGCCTTTCCTGACCTCCTCTGAGCGAGGGCTATTTGCATATATGTATGTAGCCTGCTTGTGTATACTACTCTTATAACAAATGTAAAGCACTTTGGTCAACGAGAGTTGTTTTTTTTAAATGTGCTATATAAATAAATGTGACTTGACTTGACTTGACTTGTGATTGAGACGGTGCAACGTAGGTCCACGAGATTGATCCCTGGGATGGCGCGACTATCATATGAGGAAAGATTGAAAAGACTAGGCTTGTATTCACTGGAGTTTAGAAGGATGAGGGGGAATCTTATAGAAACATATAAAATTATAAAAGGATTGGACAAGCTAGATGCAGAAAAAAATGTTCCCCATGTCGGGCGAGTCCAGAACTAGGGGCCACAGTCTTAGAATAAAGGGGAGGCCATTTAAGACTGAGGTGAGAAAAAACTTTTTCACCCAGAGAGTTGTGAATTTGTGGAATTCCCTGCCACAGAGGGCAGTGGAGGCCAAATCACTTGATGGATTTAAGAGAGAGTTAGATAGAGCTCCAGGGCCTAGTGGAATCAAGGGATATGGAGAGAAGGCAGGCACGGGTTATTGATTGGGGACGATCAGCCATGATGACAATGAATGTTGGTGCTGGCTCGAAGGGCCGAATGCCTCCTCCTGCACCTATTTTCGATGTTTCTATGTTTTTTTTCTATGTAATGTTAAAAAAAAAAATTGTACAGCAATTTCTAGCACCAGCACGTGCAGTTAATTGCTGAAATCAGAAAGCTATGGTCCAATTTTCCAGCTCCACAGTAAGCGTTGATGCACAGGTACCTTGCTGAGAAATTTAGCTTTAAAAATGTACAGCGGTGTGAAGCTGTGATTTTTAATCAGGAAGCAGCTAATAAACACAGTAGAAATGTTAGATTTTGCCCATTCAAATGTGAAGTGAATTTTTAACAATATGCAAAGTCTTCATTACTGCAAAACAAACCCTTGGGCATGGAATATTCTGTTTTACAAGTGTAAAGTCTTATTTTCTGTCATTTTAATTATCGTTGGAGACTTTAAATAAAAGTTAAAAGTCAACATTTTTTTAAAGTTTTACTCTTTGTGGTCCTTCATTTAATCCCATTATTCTCAAATATTACTTTTGTTCTTTTGCTTTACTTTCTGGAAATATGTTATCTTGTATCTTATGACAGCCGATCAGGTCCATGCCAGCTCCCAACTGAGTAATCCAACTCTTTATTTATGCCGAATCCCTGCATCTGATTTTCTCTCGCACTGCCCTCTGATTATTTATCTAATTACTTACGGTAGAAAATTAATGTATTTGCATGCCTATATGATGCAAGGAAAAAAAACAAGGAGAAACTCACACATTCGCAAGATGTGCATGCATACTTCATAGAGCTAGCACCCAAGATCAGGATCAAATGCCACCTACATTTAAATGTTCTACATATTCTAGAGTAGATTCTGCATATCTCAGTTCATATTCTTTATTCTAATTAATTTTAGACACACTTGTTGGTGTGCCCATTGCCTAGGGCTCCAGTTTCCATTGTAGAGGACACCATTATGACTTGATTATGTCTCTAACGATGCACATTAAAGGGCCTGCCCACTTGGGCGTCATTTGCGCGTCAAGCAGGTGGCGTGCGAAGATTTTGTGAATCCCAAACGGATCACTGCCTATGCCACCATGCCTCACCACGTGCCAGGCTCACGTTGCGTGCGCTTCACGACGCGCCTGTCATGCGTCATGACGCGTAAATGATATCGCATAAATGAAATTAATTACGCTAATTAATTACGCCCAAGAGGGACAGGCCTTTAACACCTCAATGCAAAATCCTCCACATTTGTGTCTTTCTAATGTGGTCTTGAAATATTGAGATATTCTAAGAGACTACTGTACCACAGGAAGTCCGGTGACATTTCCCGAAGGAACAGTGATTTTGTTATCTACTAACCTGCATCATCTACATTTCATAGAACAAGGTCTTGAATGTGTTTGAATTGGGTGCACATAGATGCTGTGCAATAGAAAAGTGCCCGCCTGAAAGATCTGTCTCTGATGCAAGTCATCCTGTTCGATGAAAGTGGGATACAGACTAGCATGAATGAAGATACCTGACTTTGAAAGGTTCTCTGTCCTTACACTATGGATTCCTAATTCAAATTACAATCGGTCTCTTTGGTACTCAATGCCCCTGTGGTCAAAATGGTGCATGTTGAGGAAGGAAGCCTGTTTTGCACATGTAAACCCTGCAGGACATAATGGACAGGTATCCAGTGGGATTTGTGGAGCAACTCACCATTAAGGTGTAAGGGGTTAGAGAAAGCTTAATGTACCCAGCAGAGACACGTTCAGTTTGTAGCTCTGTATTTCTGAATTACTTTTTTCCCCCCCGAGTGTTTTGTCCCATAAATTAATTGGACATTTCAGGTCCTCTTTTCAAGTTTAATGCATGTAAGAGTCATTTTTAACAGTGCCTGTTTGCAGAGATCTGTTATTTCCATGACCACTGTCATCATTGCCATCACGACAGGCGCGGTAGCGCGCGGCGCCCCAGGATTTTGGGATTCACAAAATCTTTGCGCGCCACCTGCTTGACGCGCAAATGACGCCCAAGTGGGACAGGCCCTTTAATGGGCATCGTTAAAGACATAATCAAGTCATAATGGTGTCCTCTCCAATGGAAACTGCTATCTCTGTGGAGTTTGCATGCATAATCAAGTCATCATTGCACATCTGTACTTACTGGCTGAAGGTCGTCAATAGTTTCTGGAAGTTCTCGCAAGGCAAGGATAAGATCCAGTTTCTGGCTCAGAAAACTAATGTTGCACATCTGTAAAGGAACCAGAATATGACTGATGAAGTAATTGAACAACCTAATTGAAGAGTTTATTATCTTGTTATACAAATATCATCAAAATCTCAATATCATGGTATTATTTTTATTAACCTTAATCTGTATATTCTGATACATGGAGTATAATTTATTCATCATATATTACCTTGTGATGTCCACCCTGCAGCAAACACTACTCAGTTCATAAATTATTGCAGCAGAATTAGGCCATTCGGCCCATCTAGTCTACTCCACTTTTCAATCATTGCTGATCTATCTTTCCTTCACAACCCCATTCTCCCGCCTTCTCCCCATAGCCCTGACACATGTACTAATCAAGAATTTGTTTCATCTCCATCTTTAAAATATCCATTGACGTGGCCTCCACAGCCTTCTGTGGCAATGAATTCCACAGATTCGCAACCCTCTGACTAAAGAAATTCCTCCTCATCTCCTTTCTAAAGGTACGTCTTTTTATTCGGAGGCTATGACCTCTGGTCCTAGACTCTCTCACTAGTGGAAACATCCTCCCCGCATCCACTCTATCCAGGTCTTTTCAGTAATTTTCAATGAAGTTACCCTTCATCCATCTAAACTCCAGCAAGTACAGGGTTAGTGCTGTCAAATGCTCATCATATGTTAACCCTGGGATTAATCATTCCTGGGATCCTTCTTGTAACCTCCTCTGGATCTTCTCCAAACCCAGCACATTCGTCCTCAGATATGGGGCCCAAAACTGCTCACAATATTCCAGTGCTATATGAAGCCTCACAATTTCATACTTGTTTGAGATGTAAATATGAAAATTAACAAATCAATTAGTCTGATGATCCTCTTGCAAATAACTTGTTGGCCTTATGCATGAGGAACTGGATCTCTGCTATGGAGCCAACACCTTACAGAACAAGAACCATACTCCAACATGGGTAAGTGTCATCAGGATAAATTTGAGAGGAAAATATTGTGTAAAATTGTCTGCACCATTTTGTGGAAGATGTTATACAGTGAGGCTAGCACTGGTTGGAAGCCAGCAGACTTAATCAATCTCACTCACATCAAAGAAACACTCTCACTTGGCTTAAAGGTGAAATCTAAAGAGATTAATTTCATTCTAACATAAAGCAACTCCACTACTTCAAATGCTTTTGCAATCCGTCTCATTCATGTTGATCACAAATTTCTCTAATGGTGATAGCTCTGGCAATAAGCTGGAAAGTTGGCAGTGAAATCATACAATTGAATAAGATCTATAGCTCATAAAAAGATCACATTGCTTGTACTGGTAATTATACTCCAAGTAGGCTATCCACCGCCCTCCCCCCCCCCCCCACCCACCCGTCCTCCCCTCCTCCCCTCTTCCCCTCCCCTCCCCTCCCCGCCCCACCCAGAACCAAGAAACAGGGAGAAGCCCATTTATCCTTTAGCTGACTCTTGTCATTCAGATGCAGAGTCAGATTCAATCTTTATTGTCATTGTGCAGTGTACAGTACAGAGACAACGAAATGCAGTTAGCATCTTGCCCAGAAGAGCGAACATACAATAATGGAACAGCAAAATATCTATACGTACATACAGTAGCAGTAGTGCAATTTTTCTGGGGGAAGGAGTGTCCGGGGGGGGGGGGGGGGGGGGGGGGGGAAGGGGGGGTGACTAGCAATCACCAAGGTGCAGAGTTAAGTTGTGTAACAGCCGCAGGGAAGAAGCTGTTCCTGAAACTGCTGGTCCGGCAATGGAGAGACCTGTACCGCTTCTTGGATGGGAGGAGGGTAAACAGTCTGTGGCTGAGGTGAGAGCAGTCCTTGACGATGCTGCGTTCCCTTCGCAGACATTGCTTGCTCTGGACAGACTCAATGGAGGGGAGTGAGGAACCGGTGATGCGTTGGGCAGTTTCCACCACCCTCTGCAGTGCTTTCCCGTTGGAGACAGAGCAGTTGCCATACCATACTGTGATACAGTTGGTAAGGATGCTCTCGATGGTGCAGCGGTAGAAGTTCACCAGAATCTGATGAGACAGATGGACCTTCTTTAGTCTCCTCAGGAAGAAGAGACCCTGGTGAGCCTTCTCGACCAGTGTAGAGGTATTGTGGGTCCAAGAGAGGTCATCAGAGATGTTGACCCCCAGAAACCTGAAGCTGGAAACACGTTCCACCTCCGTCCCATTAATATGGATGGGGGGGTGCGTGCCATCCCTAGACCTTCTGTAGTCCACAATGAGCTCCTTGGTCTTCTTGGAGTTAAGGGCCAGGTTGTTGTCAACGCAACATGCTGCTAGGAGCTGGACCTCCTCCCTTTAGACCGACTCATCGATGTCGCTGATGAGGCCAATCACCGTTGTATGATCTGCATACTTGATGATGGTGTTAGTACCATGTACAGGTGTGCAGTCGTAGGTGAAGAGGGAGTAGAGGAGGGGGCTCAGCACATAGCCCTGTGGAATGCCAGTGTTCAGGGTGAGGGTTGAAGAGGTGTGGTTGTCTGACCCAACAGACTGGGGTCTGTTAGTTAGAAAGTCCAGTATCCAGTTGCAGAGGGAGGGGTCCATGCCCAGGTCGCTGACTTTGGTGATCAGTTTTGAGGGGATAATGGTGTTAAATGCTGAGCTATAGCCGATGAACAGCATTCTCACGTCGGTGTCTCTGTTGTCGAGGTGGGAGACGGCGGAGTGAAGTGCCGTTGAGATGGCATCCTCCGTATTCCTGTTCTTGCCGTAGGCGAACTGGTAGAGGTCCAGTGTGCGAGGTAGACAGCCTTTGAGGTGTGCCAGGACCAGCCTCTCGAAGCACTTGGTGATGAAGGGGGGGAAGTGCAACTGGGCGGAAGTCGTTGAGGCTCGCCACAGTGGAGTGTTTTGGCACCGGCACGATGGAGGTGGTTTTAAGGCACGTGGGGACAACTGCTTGGGCAAGTGACAGGTTGAAGATGTCAGTCCAGACGTCTGTCAGCTGCGCAGCACAGGTCCTGAGGACGCGCCCGGGGATGCTGTCAGGGCCTGCAGCCTTTCGCGCATTAATCCTGCTCAGAGCCACATGCACGTCGTAGGGGGTGAGTGTGAGGGGCTGGTGATCAGCAGGAAGCACAGCCTTGATGGCTATCTCTCTTGATTGTCCCTGTCAAAGCAGCCATAAAAGTGGTTAAGCTCCTCGAGGAAGGATGCGTCCCTGGATGTGGGGGTGGTGTTGGAAGATCTCTTCCAACCTTTGATTCAATTAAATCAATGGTGTCAGTTGAACACTGTTGATTAGAAGATAGACACAAAATGCTGGAGTAATCTCAGGCAGCATATCTGGAGAGAAGGAATGGGTGACATTTCAGGTTGGGACCCTGCTTCAGACTAAAGTCAGGGGAAAGGGAAACGAGAGATATAGACGCTGATGTTGTATATCTCACGTTTCCCTTTCCCGACTCCAGTCTGAAAAAGGGTCTCGACCCACAACGTTACCTATTCCTTTTCTTGAGAGATTCTGCCTGTCCTGCTGAGTTACTCCAGCATTTTGTGTCAATCTTCGGTTTAAACCAGCATTTGCAGATTCTTCCTACATTGCTGATCAGGATATGGATTGCATTTAATTTTGGTGCATTAAGCCATGGTTGTGTGGGTGTTAATACACGGACACATTCAATCTGGAAAATCCATGCACTTACACTTAAACACACACTTACATTTACACAAATTATTAATCACACTCACGCCCTCCACACCTGCACACCAGTCCATTCAATATGAATCACAACGCTCACCCATCTACCATGAATATTTTATCCCTTCCAACCCACACTCAGACACTACGAACAAAAAGTGTGGGTCTAAAGAGGCTATCCCACTTGGGCGACCTAATCCACGAGTTCTGGCGAGTTTGCCCTCGACTCATACTCGCAGCATGGTCGACACGATGTCGTGGGAAATATTTGTAACTCTCCTTCATGCTTGAGAGTAGTCCCCATGTACTCGAGGCTTCAGCTAAGTCACGGCGTATTTTTCAACATGTTGAAAAATGCCCGCGAGTAAAGGAAGGTAGCCATGGAAAAAATCTATTTTTGTTACTCGTAGATTTAGTTGTAGTAGGTCGTAATGTTTGTCGTAGGTAATCGAGAGTAGTCGAAGGTAGTCGTAGATAATCTTCATCATGGTCGACGGGAGGTCGAAGGGGATCGAAGGAGGTCATCTTCACTCTCCACTATTCGGTGTCCAATTTTGCCAAAGTTAGTTGTAGCTAGTCGAAGGAGGTCAAAGGAGATCTTCTACATGCCTTTTTTTCAAACACTCCTAAACTCGCCAATTAGGTTGCCCAAGTGGGACACTCCCTTAATGGAGATTGGGGGTAGTTCATTTGAAATAGTGATAATTGACAGGAGATCTTCAGTATAGTTTTGAAGCAGAAATTACATCATGCCTGCAAGCTAATTCACGACTGAAAATAACAGAATGAATTTTCAGGATGGCACATTTTGGTCTGATAATATAGTATCTGGTCTGCATTCACAACTGACATCCACTCTGGATGCAACTGCATAGAGTACAAAAAGCAATGCCACGTGAAAACATTGCAGATAAACCACCCCAGTGTTATGGCTCTCTCCTTGTACTTTAAAACTTCTGCAGGTATTATCGTTACGATAAACCTAAAATAACCAAAGGTGTCAATTATTTCAGAATGTGGGAGTGGTTACATAGCCCATCAAGTCTGCTTCTATACCCTAGAAATAATTTAATAATAAGGAAAGAAAAATTCCAAAGAAAGGAACATTTATCTTCCTCCTCTCAATTATCAAGAGATAAATAACAACTGAATAAATCCACTAATAAGACACACATTGTTCAACACTATTCCAATAAGACAAGCAATACGTAGGTGGGATTCCCTCTATCCTCAACATACCAGAATTGCAGTCACAAACAAGATTCAGATTTTTCTTTTGATTTACAATCAGTTTTCTAAGCAGATGAGCTGTTAAGAAACTTAGGTTGTGCTGAACACTGTAGAGTTAAATAAGATGACTTACCTCCATCATGTATTGGTCAACAATATGGAGATCAGATGGAGAGTCTTTGAATGCTTTGTATTTTTCAATATCACTGGGTGTGGGAACATACCTGACAATTGATTTGAAAAGCTTATATTACTTTTCTGAAAAGTAATTAATCAACCTACATATAAATTCAAAAGTTCAAACATAAAATATACAATCAAATGTCGTGTCCCTTATCTGTACCCAATGAAAGGGTTTGTTGTATTCAAGCATAGTCTTTCCTTTGACTGGATAGCATGCAAACATAAAGCTTTTCACTGTACCTCAGTACACGTGATAATAATAAACTAAACTGAAGATTAAAAATACACTGGAATAAATTTATGAACCCACCCCATTAATTTCCATTACTAGCAATTTTACACAAATAAAAGACACTAACACAACCACAGAATTTTGAGTAGGTCATTTTGGTTGCTGTAAAACAATTAATTACTATGTAGAAGCTGAAGGAATGTTAGCTTTGTGTTAATGGAGCATTGTTATTGTGCATGAACCTGTCATGGCATATATTACATGGTTTTTAAACACTGTAATCCAAACCATTTAATTGCTAAAATTGAAAAGTGGCCATTGTAAATTATACAGTTTTCTTCCATCTCAGCTGGTTGATATGTGTAACAATTACTAACAATCCAACTCCACAATACATAAACAAAAACCAAAGGGCTGTTTCATGCATGTGCTTACATTAAGTCCATCCAGGGAAATAAAAGGACAAATAGATGACCAGCAGAGCGGGACTTTCCCAGTATTAGAAAGGGTATGTAAGAAAGGGCAATAACATCATAGGTATAAAGTATTTTGTTAATTACCTTGGCTATGTCTAACATGATGCTGTGAAGCATTGGTTTGAGGGTAGATTCTCAAAATTGTGGCAGTTTATAACATTCTGCATTGACTGCAAGGATTGACTAAGTTTTATTTTGTATGTTGTTGGAGAACTTGATAATCCACGATACGAGTTGGTGAAATTGACTCTCATTCTAGTAGCAATCGATACCTTTCCCTGGACGTAAGAACAATGGACAATGGAGGACCCGATGTGGGGGATCGCCATGAGGGAGTGGGGAGGGGGGGAAGAACAAAGGGGGAACTGGCGCGAGGGGGGGGGGATTTTTAACTTTGTAAGTTAGGTATGGTATGCAAGCAAATAATTTCACTGTCACTTGTCACATGTGACAATTAAGTACTCAATTCAATTCAATGTAAAGTGTTTGAAACATTTCTGAATCTATAGGATACATTTTACAGTCAGTGCTGAACACCTCTGACCCAAAGACAATCCGTTTTCTTACATTATCTAGTTCGAGTGGTATCAACCTCCACTTCCATGAGTACCCTGTTACTAATAATAAAGGCTTGTGCCTGGGTGGAGGGGGGTTGTGGTGGGGTGCAATGTATAGTGGACAAGCAAGTCCCAAATCACATCCACATGGCAGCTGAAAAGAATTTCACAGCCGGCTACACAATGCCACCTCTTTATCTGGTGACCATGGCTGTCAATGCAATGCCAATGCTTAAAAAAAAAACTAATGCTTGTAATAGTTATTTGCTATTAAAAAATATTCAAACTTTTTAATGCATTTATTAAAATAAATATAGCACTGCTTTTAAAATCATTTTATAAATAATTGAGTAAATCTATTTTACTTCGGAGTCACGTGAGTGACTATGCGAAGAAGCCCCGCCAGGAGCATGCGCGTCATTACGTCCGACGCATGGCGTACCGACGGCGGTAAGTAGTAAACCGGCAGGTAAGTGATTTTAAAACTTTCTGCTGGTATTTAAACTCCATGAGACTGGTTCAGGAGCCAGCAGGAGTATTTCGAGATGGAGAAAGTTGTTAAAAAGTCTGCCGTCCGTAGCAAGAGTTTAACTTGCGTTATCGCGGTTAGTACTCGCAGATCGGGTAGGTAGATACCGACTGTGGTAACGCCGGCTCCGACAACGACTGCAGAACCGCTGGCAGCTCAACTGCTTCCATTAACTCCAGTGCCTCTGGGCGCTGTGGCCACTCCAGCAGAGAGAAAAGCCAAACGAAAATCGGTCAGGCCCATTTTATCTGACGAGCCTGATGAAGTAGACTCCCCTCCTTCCAACAAGAAGGTCTGGGGATGTCTAGACAAAATGGAAAGAATGCTTCAAACCATGATGAGCCATGAAGTATTCCAATCGGGGTCGCATGCCCCCAGGATTCCCCAAACAGCCTCAGGCAGAGGCCCATATGGTGAGGAGGACTTGAACGCCAATGAGTACTAATGGGAATCAGCCCTCACCAGCACCTTGTTTAGGGCTGGTAGAGACCTCCCTAGAGCAAGACCCGGGAGAGCCAGGGCAGGAGGAGTCTGACCCTGAAGTTGGTGTCACTGCTTTTGTGCATACACCAAGGCACATGAGCCATGCTCCAGGTGTCCCGGATGTGGCTAGAAATGTTGACATTCCGGAGGGTACTGGTGAAGCCATGGAGGAAAATCTGGCTTCCAATATAAACTACATGGCCACTCACCAGCTCCAGGATTCCATCATGGAACAGATGACAACGCGTTACCAGACACCTGTTAACTGTGCATCGCTCAAGGTGCCCACCTTGAACTCGGCTATCTGTGTGCAAATGAGCGCATCGATGAGGGGGCAAGAGCTCCGTTTCTAGCGAGTCCTCAAATGAGTGGGGGCAGGTATCACGGCATTTGGGAAAATGGTCCAAGGGGCACCAATGTCAGGAACACAGCAGGATATATTGGCCCTGCTGTGCAATGCCCATTTCGAGATCAACTGTATCTGGAAAATTGTCATCAAGCCAACGTTAAAACTATTGGCCTCATGAAAACCTACATACCACCTCACAGGTCTTTCTCAACCAGACGGGCGTCAGATCGTGGAGCAGGCCCAAGTAGAATGTTCCCAGTTGGACACCGTCCATATCCACCTGCGTATTCCAACTACAACCCCAACATGGCCAGAAGAGTGAGAAGTTCAAGGTCAACTATGGAGGTACGGGTAACTCATTCAGTCCAGGATAAATCTTCTGGGGAACAACCTCCGGTTGGGGGTAGGTTACAGTTATTTTATGATGAATGGTGCTGCATAATATATGATCTGTTTATACTGGACACTGTCTCAGGGTCTCGAATTGAGTTTATGTCAGGAATACATCCACCTGCACAAAATATGCCTAGTCGGGTATTGTTTTTTTCTGGACCAGAAACTCTGCAGGTAAATTATAAAATTGGGGTTTTATTCCAAAAAGGGGTAATTGAGAAGACGGTATATCATCCTCAACAATTTGTGTCCAATATATTCCCCAGACAGAAAAAAGATGGTGGGTGTCGAGTCATTCTAGGCCTAACCCAGTTAAATTCCTATGTCCAGTATAGGCATTTTAAAATGGACACTATCAGTACTGCTAAACAGCTGTTATCAAAAGGTTGTTATATGGCAACTATAGATCTGAAAGATGCATATTATTCAGTACCAATTCAGCATCAGTACCGTAGATACTTGAAATTTAATTGGATGGGACAGCTGTGGCAATTTAAAGCATTGCCCAATGGGTTAACCTCAGCTCCTAGGTTGTTCACAAAATTGTTAAAACCAGTTCTGGCACTACTTCATGCCTAGAATTACATTGTGATGGCTTACTTAGATGATGTTTTAATTATAAGCAACACTCAAGAAGCAGCTGGGGAGTCGGTTTCAGCAACCAAACACCTGTTAGGTTTTCTCATCCATCCAACAAAATCCAAGCTAGTGCCATCCCAAAAAATTAACTATTTGGGATTTGTCATTGATTCAGTTGTTGTGTCAGTGACTTTGCCTACGGCCAAGGCTATTGAAATCACGGAGGTCTGTAGCAGTCTCTTAGAAGAGCAACAACCCTCCATCCGGCAAGTAGCCAGTGTTATTGGTAAATTGGTGGCGGCTTCCCCTGCAGTGCAGTTTGGACCTCTGCACTATCAAATGTTGCAACAAAGTACCAAAAACATTTTGACTTAACAATCTGCAGTGGTTTTACAAACAGATGTCAGTGCTTTGGGATGGGGAGCCACGGACAGCGACTCTAGCTGTGGTGGTAGATGGAGTGTGCAAGAGGAATTAATCCTGCAAAGGCATGGTTTATATTACTTAGAATTGCTGGGTGCATTCTATGGATTAAAAGCATACTGTTCAGCAATGAATGATTTACATGATCAGCTCCAGATTGACAATACCATGGCTGTTGCTTATATCAATCACATGGGAGGAATAAGGTCAGTATCATGTGATAATCTGGCTAACCTCATTTGGGACTGGTGCATTTTCAGAAATATCTGGGTCTCAGCTATCTACCTACCAGGTAGAGAAAATGTGGTGGCGGACAACAGGTCACGGAAATTTAATGACAACATAGAATGGATGCTAAATCCTGCTGGTTTTTAAATGTTTGTCAGCCGCTATGGTTTGCCAGATATAGATCTGTTTGCGTTTCATGGGACCAAATCTAGGAGCAGTAGCGGTGGATGCATTCTCGCTACATTGGGGACGTACGCTCTTTTACGCTTTCCCCCCCCATTCTGCCTCATCAGGCAATGTCTCACCAAAATAGAGCAGGACTCTACCTCAGGCGTTTTGGTGGTTCCAGACTGGCCTACACAGCCATAGTTCCCATTGGTGCTGCGAATGATGACTCAGCCATTCATGACTATCCCCAAGTGCAGTAATTTGTTGTTTCATCTGGTAACAGGAGAAAGTCATCCATTACATGATCGTATTAATCTGTTAATCTGCAGGTTCTAACCAGACCGTTCCAAGGGCTTGGACTGTCAAGTAAGACCATGGATGTGATTACTGCAGCTTGGAGAGATAGCAACAAAAAACAATATGTGTCTCATATTAAGAAATGGGGGATGTTTTGCTTGCAGTCAGATATATTTTATCATACTGCAAGCATACCAGATGTATTGGAGTTCCTTGCTACATTGCATTTTGATGAACACTTGAGCTATAGTGCCATTAATAGTGCTCGGAGTGCTTTGTCCTATTTAGGGCAGTTTTCAGAATAACAATCTATCGGGTCTCATCCATTAGTGTCCTGATTCATGAGAGGGATCTTTAACAAAAACCCTCCTAAGCCTGGATATACAGAAATCTGGAATGTCAGTATAGTTCTCACACTGCTTCGGTAATGGGCTCCAATCACGTCACTATCTTTTCAGAAATTAACATTTAAAGTGGTTATGCTCATGGCGTTAGTTTCAGCGCAACAAGTTCAAACATTGCAAAAGCTATGGCTGGATAGCATGTATTCTTCTGTAGATAACATTACTTTTGATGTATATGATTTAATCAAACAAAGCAGGCCAGGAATGGCCGGAACCAAAGTAAGCTTTAAAGCATACCCCGTTGACGAAACGCTATGTGTAGTTAAGCACCCGAGTCAATATTTCGAGGTAACTAAGAGTCTCAGAGGCTCCGAGACAGCAATACTCATCAGCCACAAAAAACCTAATAAAAAGGTGTCAGTACAAACTATTTCTAGATGGTTAAAACAGGTGTTGGATTGTGCTGGAGTACACACTCATGTGCTTAAATCTCACTCCACCAGGGTAGCATCAACATCCACAGCGAAGGCACAGGACATGCCTCTTGATCAAATCCTCGGGGCCACAGGATGGTCTAGGGAGGCGACCTTCTCCAAGTTTTATGACAAACGTGTCCTGACAGAGCAAGGTTTTGGGCATGCTGCTTGGGTTCCGTTTGATTTCTTTTCTAAATTTCATTTGTAATTTCCCCCTGGGATAGAGGAGTTATTACTGTTTTTGTTTATTATTATTAAAAAATGTTTATTGAATAATCCGAGCAATGGTCAAATACATTATTTGTTCACTACTGTGTCAACTGAAGCAGTGTGTCGTATGGAATGGATCTACAGCATGAAATCACAGAGCTTTGAAATCTTCACGTAGTCACTCACGTGACTCCGAAGTAAAATAGTACGATTAAACGAGAACTTACCAGTTTGAAGTTTGATCTTTATTTTATGAGGAGTTACGATAAGGGATTACATGCCCTCTGCTCCCGGCCCTCATAATCGCAAAGATCATCTAGTAGTTCTAGTCTTCCGAGTCTTACTATATCACTTCGACTATAGTTACTATGTTTTCAGTACTGCTTTGAAGTATGACGCGCATCCACCTGGCGGGGCTTCTTCACGTAATCCCTCATCGTAACTCCTCATAAAATAAAGATCAAACTTCAAATTGGTAAGTTCTCTTTTAATCTTACTATTTTATTTTTAAACCAAAAACATCAATTCTTTTGGTATTCCTACAAAAAGGAAGACTGTAGGATAGTTTGTACAGTCACCATTCTTCTTTGGAATTGATTGTTTGAACATACTCTCCAGCATAAGAAAATGTCACTGACTGCAAGAAACTGCCAGAAGCTATATGTACAATTGCTGGAAATTTCCTGATCACTGGTGTATTTCCCAAATTCCACTGAGGGTATATTTTATGTTCAAAGGTGAATGGTCCCAGTTACTACTTATCAGAAAGTAAGATGGTGTATATACAATCAGCTCTGGTACTCAAGGCTGGTGCTGAATGATTTCAGTTTGTTGTCTTCAGGAGGCCCATGGGCCGAAGACCAACGTGCATCTCTTTACATTGCTGCTCTGCATTTTGGAGTTGGGAGATTTGGAGCATGTTTGGAAGCCATGATTTTCAGATGCTAATTCTGACATGGGTTCCTAATGTTTTAGGAACATTAGGAACATGTTTTAGGAAGAACCAGATTCTTCCAAGGTCCTCAGCTGTGCTAGACTGTAGAAATGCTAATTCCAAGCATGGTTATGAAACAGGCAGCCTTTGTTAGTTTCTTCATATGGTGACATTGAACTTGAAGTCATCTGAAGTTTATTTTTCACTTTTAGATAGACACAAAAGCATCTCTGGATAGAAGGAATGGGTAACATTTCGGATCGAGACCCTTCTTCAAACTGAGAGTCAAGGGAAAGAGAATCGAGAAAAATGGAAGTGTAAGGAGTGAAAACAAGAGATCAAAGGGGATGTAGAGCAAGGAAAATGTAGAATAGATCTTTGTTAGCTAGGGGAAGGTGACACAGTTTTCTTCCACATGCTGTGGTCTTAAGATGTACAATAAAAATATTAGGATAGGATTTGTATCCGATAACATGGTAGATCTGAATACTCATAAGCAGTCAAAAAAGAATTATATTTTATTTCATGTTAGATATCAGTCATATCTCATGGGCTTTCAATGTTTTCCGTTTATAACATACATTAAAAATTAATTGGGTAAAAGCTGAAAGAGATGGGTTCAATGGCACGTTCTATTCCTTTGTGGACTGGTGTCAGCCAGTCGAAAGTAGTGAGAGTGCTAATTAATTTTTCATTGTGTGATCCAAGTTCATGATCATTATGCCTCAATCATTTTCTTCAAGTCTCATGGAAAGGAAACGCAGTGGTAAGAATTAGAATGTGATGTTATTGTTGTGAATTAAGTGAGTGGGAAAATATGTTAAAAGGATGTCTTTACAAAAACAATTCACGGTTTATTTGAGTGATGTCCATGAGTTCATAAGTCTTTGGAGCAGAATTAGGCCATTCAGCCCATCGAGTCTACTCTGTCATTCAATCATCCTTCCCCCTCAACCCCATTCTCCTGCCTTCACCCCATTACCCTTGACACCCATAACCTTGACAGTTGTGAGGCTAACTACTGTCATGCCTTGTTTTTCTTTAATGTTTGAGCAATGTGTTTGAAATTCTTGTTCAGACACAAATTCATTCTGCCGATGGGATAATCTATTTCCTCAAGATGTAAGTCAACTGCACTTGGTATTCTCGGTTGGTCTCTCATTGCAAGGCTTGAACCAGCTTAATGGGGTATCCATAAAGAGCACTGGTAAATGCATTACCAGTGGAGGTCAAGACTACCACAGGCATCAGCTTGCATGCTACACAAACCTTCCAGCTCTCAACAGAGCAAACACTTTACCATATTTCCACTCGCATATTAGGATCAGAAGCTGATCAATCTCTGGAAGCCAGAACATAAATAAATTCGTCTTTCAACCATGTCTTACTATGCTGGGCTTCGTACGATTGTTTTTATTTGTACACAATAATCTTGGATTTACTCTTTGCTGCTGTTCCTGTTCTGCATATTTTATTGGACACTTGAAAATTACTTGCATTTTTTCAACATCGTGAGAATGGAATTAGCAGCAAAATTGAATAACCCCCCCCCCCCCCACTGGCCCATGCGTATGCATGAAACTGGGAACTTCCCTGCAGTTGGACTGGCCTTGCTTTGCGCTCATGTGACAGAGGTACATGAATGGTTCTCTCCCAAATAATGGAGACCTCCATCACATGCCAAGTGCAAGATGGCAAGCCTCAGTACAGAAAATAGACACAAAATGGTGGAGTAAGTCAGCAGGTCAGGCAACATCTCCGGAGAAAATAGATAAGTGACGTTTCACGTCAGGACCTTTCTGCAGACTGATTGTGGGGAGGGAGGAGGAGACTGGAAGCAAAAAAAAACATGACAAATCAAGCTGGCAACAGGTGTGAGCTCGACAGGTATACATAGTTATGAAGTGTATTTATTTTATTACAAGTTTATTGCAATTATGCTTAGGTGAATCTAATAATGGTTTCTCAATACTGAAATAACTACAGATAGAGGCCTACAGGTTTTCTTCGAAACAAACACACTTGAAACGCTGATATTTTCTCTGTTAATATTATTCTATAGAGAGCATTGAGGGATACGTTTCACATGCAAGAAGATGAGGTTAGTTTATTTTGGCATCATGTTCAGCACACACATGATGAGTTGAAGTGCCTGCTCCTATACTGTAATGTTCTAGGTTTTATGTTCTATGGAATTCACAGAATCTGTCTGATCTTTATAATTCACGTAACTTCTGTGCGTTTTAATTAAATTGTAGATCATCTTTTAGAGTTCATCCTGGTGTATTGAATGGTTGATACTGAATTTATACTCCAAGTAGCATTTGCTAAAATTGATCCCTCTACTCACATCTGAAATCTCTTCTTTATTTTGCACAATCATTACCCAATATCATTTTGTGGCACTAACGTTAAATAATTTCCTGCTATTATTATGCATGCCATCGCTAGAGAGAAAGATCAAAATTATTAGAGGCCAAATGGCTCATTAGCAGTTTTGTAAGATTATTAAAACACTTCTGTTTCACTTTGTCATTGTTGTTCATTAATTTACATTTTTCACATTAGAATACAGCAATGGCATATTTTGCAGCTATTTCACTAGGTCTGTTGAAATTTTTGGAAAATTATGCAAGAAACTTTTTTTTCAAAACAATTCTGAAGCACTGCAAAACACTGGATTCCTGCAAATACTTGCCATCAAGGAAAATATTTCATTCATCACCTCAATAGCCCTTTAGGGTAAAGATGACATAATTCCTTCACTATGAATTCCATGTCACTTGGAAGGGTAATCACGGCTTTAGGATGATTGAATCATCCTTCAGTTTTCAAGTGGTAAACGACCTCTGGATTAGATTTGACTTTCCCTCAACTTTAAAGCCTTCATTAGATATTATGAAGGCATCGGTGTCTTCTGAACTGCCCCACATTCTGTAAATGATCATCTCGTAAACTCCTCACTGAAATTCTGTCAAGCTATTTGAGGTATAGATTATCTTGTCATTTGCTGTAGTGCTTGATTATTCCAGCTATTATAGATGAAAGATCAAACAGATAACAAAGAGGAGTCACAAGAGAAGGCAGACGCTAGACTGTTCAGCAAAAAGAACTGACGAACAGGTTCAGACTCAAAACCTCACCCCGCCCCCAATTCCCCCTTGATCCAATAATGTGGCTGAATTACTTCATGGGGTCAAGCTTTCAGGCCTAGGATCTTTGCCCAAGACCCTTCAACAGAACTGGGAATGTGAGAGAACAATTAGTTTGAGTTTGCAGTGAAGGTGGAGGGAGGGATCGATTAGGCAAATTGAATTTCTTAGATAGTTAGTGGTCACGATTGCTGGGGTGATGAGTTAATTAACAAGGTGGGTTAAGAGGGTAACGAAGAGGTGTGAGATGTCCGGATGTGTGCTAATGGTGAGAGAAAAAAGGAAGGGAATACAAAGAAGAGCCAACAGTACAAATGGATGGCTTGCTGCAAAAGTGACCAGCTCTGATTATTGACAGAGAATACAAGTTACCAGATTTTGGAGAATTAATAATCAAGTCTGAAAGGTTACAATGTGCCCTGACAGAAGATGAGGTATGGTTTTATTTTTGACCGATGCTGTCTGACTTGCAGAGTGATTCCAGCGCGTTCAGTTTGCTTTTGTGTCAACCAAGTTGCTGTTGGTCTGGGATTACATCCAGGGCCAGATCAAGAAAGGTCACCAGATGTCCTTGGTTGAAAGTCCTTAGTGAAGCAGATGGGCTTCAACAATGATCTGATAACTTTGCAGTCGCCATAATTGAAGCTGAGACTAGTTACTGCACCCACAGCTCGTATCCTGCACACAGCGCCATCTATTCAGCTACAGGAGCCATGCCACACAGCGGATTATACGACGTTACACACACAACACGAGCGCCTAGCAGGCCATGGCCCTTGCTCAGCCAAATGCAAGACCCTGCAGACTGCTGGAAGAAGCCGCCAATCTGGATGGGGGAGGATGGTCCCTACCTGTCCCCCGAAGAAGGAACGAGGGAGCTGGCACAACAGGCAAGGAGCAAGACTGGTAGGAGAGGAGAGTCTACTCCACCATGCCCTTGTTCCGCTGAGTTACTCCAGCATTTTGTGTCAACCTACACACCTGCACATCTTTGGAATGTGGAAGGAAACCAGATCACCCAGAGAAAACCCACAAGGTCACAGGGAGAATGGAAAGACAGCACCCATTGTCAGGATCGAACTAGGGTCTCCGGCGCTGTAAGGCAGCAAGTTTGGAGATATAATGAACAATACCCGACAGAATAGACTGCAAAATGAAATAACACTGCTGTAGGGGCCCATTTGGTGAAGTGGAAGTTGGCAGAGATGTGCTGATTGACTGGAAGATCTTGAACATATTTGGATAGTAATGAAAATCAGTAGCCATGAAAGTTAGTGACTCAGAGATCTGGACACAGTGCCACATAAAGATTTTATGATAGAAAAGGGACAAGTGATTCACTTCCTGACATGACACAAATGAGGAGTGTGATTAAACAATCTTCATTTGACCACAAACATTTCTTGAGAAATTCAACACTGACCAGGACAAAGCAGTCCATTTCATTGAAGCTCACTCCATCACCCTCTGCACTCATTCCCTCCACCACTGGCACACTGTGGCTGTAATATGAGACATACAAAATATAGGGCAGCTACTTGCCAATGCTACTCCAACTAAATATTTCAAATCTGTGATCTCTGCTCCAAGAAGGGCCTGGGATCACTATTATCTGCTGGTTGCCTTCCGGGTTCCTGATTTGCAAATGTATCACCATTCCATCATCATGGTCCCCTTCATCCTGAATTCACAAGTTATAGGAGTAGAATTAGGCCATTCGGCCCATCGAGTCTACTCTGCCATTCAATCATGGCTGATCTCTGCCTTCTAACCCCATTTCCCTGCCTTCTCCCCATATCCCTGTGACCGTGCGGGTTTTCTCTGGGTGATCTAGTTTCCTTCCACATTCCAAAGATGTGCAGGTTTGTATGTTGACACAAAATGCTAGAGTAACAAGCAGCATCTCTGCAGAGAAGGAATGGGTGATGTTTCGGGTCAAGACCTCGACCCGAAACGTCACCCATTCCTTCTCTCCAGAGATGCTGCTTGCCCTGCTGAGTTACTCCAGTATTTTGTAACTACCTTCGATTTAAACCAGCATCTGCAGTTCTTTCCTACACAGGTTTGTAGGTTAATTGGTGTCTATAAATTGTCACAAGAGTGCAGGAACCAGGTGTGCAGGGTGAATGTTGGCCGGCGCGGTCTCGGTGGGCCAAGGTATGCAAATACCTCCTCCCCCCCCCACTATGCGCGCCAGTTCCCCCTTTGGTCTTCCCCCCTACCTCACAACGGTCCCCCCCATGCCGGGTCCTCCATTGTTCTTTGTTCTTCACTGCCATCCCCCCCGCACAGGTTCTGCATTGTCCATTGTTCTACCCCCCCCCAACCCTCAGGGTGGTCCCCCCATGCTGGGTCCCCGTTGCTCTTCCCTTTGCTGGGTCCTCCCTTGTTCCTTCAAATACCAGCTAGTTGTAAGCACATGGGCCAGTTTTAATTGCTGTTAAGGGTACTGTGATGGACAATATATGCAACATTTATCAGTATGGTCATATTTCAAGTTCAAATTAAAAATGTATCCAGCCAGGCCAAGATGGCTGTAGAACAAATAAATTGATGAACAATTAGCTAATACCAAGCATGGGTATTAAAATGGTGCAAAATATTAAAGGAAGATTGATTGGGAAAGCCAGCAACAATGGTTTGCAGTTTTGGTAATTAAAGCAATTAGTCTTATCTTCAAACCAGTATGTAGCTGATTCACTTTTCACAATTCCCCCTCTCTCGCGCCATTCCTTAATGGACTCTATAATTAACTCCCCCCCCCCCCCCCCCCCTTCTTACCTCCGCAATGAAGTGATCTGCTCATTTGTTAGTCCGCCATTTTCTTCTTGTAATATGAGTAATTTCATTTTCAATTGGTTCACTTTGACAGGAAAACTTTTCAGAAAAATGTCTTTAAAGAAAATAAAAATATTGTCAATCAATCACTGTCCATAAATTAGAAAGTTCAAATCGATTAGCTAAAAAATGACAAATCCTGCTTTATTTTATTTTTTTTTTCCAATCTTGTAGTTTATATTTCCACCTCTTTTGCTGGTTCCGTTGAAACAACCAAATTAACCAGTTCTAAGCAAAGATTATAGAGGAGCAAGATGCACCACTCCGTGGAAAAGGCGTAGTATCACATGTGTGATTGTCGACGCCATATTAGCGGACCAGAGATGGCGTCGACTATGGCGTCTATTGGGAAACTGTACTTCTTTATGATCTTTGTCTCTCGATCTGCCGCTGTGTAATCCGCTCCAAAGCTACAGAGCAGTTGCAAGCAAAGATTATAGAGGAGCAAGATGCATTAGAAAGTTATTAGATTTATTTGTAATAGATCTTTACTTACCTCTCGATCCTTCTCTCTCCCCCTCTTCTCTCGATCACCCTCTCTTCTCTATCGCTCTCTCTCCCCTGTCGATCTCTTTTTCTCCCCTGTCGATCTCTTTCTCTCCCCTCTCCAACTCTTTCTCTCCCCTCTCCAACTCTTTATCTCACCCTATCCAACTCTTTCTCTCCCCTCTCCTCGATTTCCCTCTCTCCCCCCCTTCCCTCTGTGTGAGAATTGGCAGCCCTGCTATGGCTTCGGCCCAAAAGATGATAGAAATAAATTACATAATGGTCTTTGTAGGAAGATTTTAATAAGCTCTTCTATCCAAAGATTTGCTTCTATCTGTCCCACCATATATTTATATGAATGTGTGTTTGTGTGTGCCTGTAATTCTGTGCACAATGTGTGTTATAGCAATACAAGGGAAGATGTACAATGCAATGCAAGGTAAACTACGCAAAGGAGGGGCTGGGGAGGAAAGATGCGAGGGAAATGGGGGAACAGGGGGAAAAGGGAGGGGGAGAGAGAGAGAGGGAAGGAGGGGGAGGGGAGGGAGATCGAGAGAAGATGGGAGAGAGGGATCGAGGGGAGATAGAGAAGAGAGGGAGAGGGAGATCGAAAGAGAGGGAGAGAAAGAGGGATCGAGAGGGAGAAAAAGATCGAGAGGGGGAGAGAGAGGGATCGAGAGGTAAGTAAAGATCTATTACAAATAAATCTAATAACTTTCTAATGCATCTTGCTCCTCCATAATCTTTGCTTGTAACTGCTCTGTAGCTCTGTAGCGGATTACACAGGGGGAGGCAATCCGCCAAAATGGCGGCCGTGACGTTCCGTTACGTACTACACACCAGTCCATTGGATTTCCACTGAGTGGTGCATCTTGCTCCTCTATAATCTTTGGTTCTAAGTGTTCTTTTTTCAACTCTCTTTTTTTTTGTGCAACACCAGCTACCCTATTCAAACTCAACAGGTTTGAGGCAATATTATGTGCAGGTCTGACTATATGCAAGTATGGTAATTTTCATTCGGATTTGGGCTGTTTTAGATTGTTCACTCTCTATAAATAAATGCACTATCAAAGCAATGTAGTGTTACTAGGTGCAAATTCTTCCCAAAATTATGAATGGTTTTATTGGAATAATCCCATGTGAGGAAAGCATAAAGAGTGGAGTTACACCTAGTAGTATCTCCCTATTAATTTACTCTGCAAAACAGAGTAAAAAAAAAGGATACTAGATCACAAGGCCTAGATGGATAGAAGGAAAACTGTGGATAAACGATTAATAATGGACAGCTTTCTCACTGGAAACAGTTTGGAAATATTTCACTCGTACCAGCAATACTCCAGAATGGAAAAGTTCAAATGGATTTCTACAATTTAAGTATTGCAAACTTCTGCTGGATCATGACAGCAAAGAGATTGGTAATTCATCTCTGCAGTGGTATGTTGGAGAAAGATGTAGTCAGTCTACAGCAGGGCCAAGTTGCACATGACATCACACACATCCAGGCTGAGGAAAAACACTGCAACTCGTACAATGACAAATTCCAGAAAATGCCTACGCCTTCGTTGCAAGGATCTGGAGAAAGGCTTCACAAACTAACACTAAAACTTAACAAACTGTTGCTACTGTCATGCATCAGCAAGTAAACGTTTAAATTCAATATCATGGTAGAGTCCTGATGCGGCCATAGAAAAAAAAGTGACTATTAACTGTGTGATTTCCTGACAGATGAGAGTGGAAGAAAGATAACTGATGTTTTAGTTTAGTTTAGTTTAGAGATACTGCATGGAAAATTTGGCCCACAGTGTCTGCATCGACCAATAATCACCGATTGTTAGTCTGAAGAATTGACTCAACCTCAACCAGAAATCTCCTTTTTCTCTGGAGATGCTGCCTGACATGCTGACTTACTCCAGCACTTTGTGTCTTTCTTTGGTGTAAACCAACATCTGCAGTTCCTTGTTTCTGCACAATCACCCATCATCCCAGTTTCAGATTCTACACACTAGGCGCAATTTACTCAATCCAATTAACCCTAAAAACTTACGCATCTTTGGAATGTGGGAGGAAACCACAGCACCCAGAACAATTCCTCGCAAACACAGGGAGAATGTACAAACTTCATACAGACAGCATCCGTAATCAGAATTGAACCCAGGTCGCTGGCTCTGTAAGGCAGCAACTCTACCCATGTGCCACTGTGCCACCCCATGTGGACAGACTACAAAAAAAAGTCATTATTTGACAACCACTTGCCACTCCAAGATGCAAGACTGTAAATTCACGGGCAGGTTATTACAAAAGTAACTGCAAAATCAGAAAATACTAGGTGCGAGATTTTATACTGTTTGTGAATACGTTTGTATTTAATCACACTTCAAACAAACTAGTCTGGGTAGAGACAAGAATCCTAACATAGGCCTTTGACTCTATTGATGTCTGAAATATAAAAAATGAATGCATATTGCCATCTTTTAATAGCATTTGATCTATCAGAATTAACATCTGAAGCCCCATATATTCCAGAGGCTACTAATGGTGTAATATCTTTGGACAAGCCATGAAATAGTCTAGCCATAGTCTTGCAATACTGTTATCTGGAACTGGAACTCAGATACAAGCAATAAGTGCACCTGACACTGAATCCAATTCAGGAGATTAATCATGAGCAGCACAAGAAACAAAAACACTGAAAAAAGTTAGAGACTGGAAAACATGGCACTGATGTGCTCTTATTTTTGGTAGATTTCCTGTAATCATTTCATGCGGTTCAGAGGGAACTTGGAGAACAGTACACCACATGAAACGTAATATTATGACCGAGAAACTTCAACAACATTGTAGAGAAATTTATTTTGATACATCAACACAAGCAATTATCAGGTGGAGACTCAGTGAGTGGCTCGTTAAAAAAATTGCCAATGATTCTGAGCTGTGAACATTATCCGGCGAGGACAAAATGTTTATCGAGAAGCGTGCAGATTGATCAACAACTTTGAAGGAGCAGTCCCTGTGAAGCAAACAACCGTGGGTGTGAATTACCAAAAGCTACCAAAGCGGCACTAAGCGACTTTACTGAACACGACAAATGAACATGAAAGAGAGAATGCACAGATGATGCGGGCAATAATAAATAGAGCAGAGGCTCGAGATTGTAATGGAAAACGGTCAAGGGTCGGCATGGTAGCGCAGCAGTGGAGCTTCTGCCTTACAGCCCAGAGATCCAGGTTCGATCCTGATCATGGTTGCTTGTCTGTATGGAGATTGGACGTTCTCCCCGTGACCTGTGTGGGTTTTCTCTGAGATCTTCGGTTTTCTCCGACACTCCAAAGACATACAGGTTTGAGGGTTAATTGGCTTGGTATAAATGTTAAAAAATTGTCCCCAGTGTGTGTCAGATAGTGTTAACATGCGGGGGATCGCTGGTTGGTGCGGACTCAGTGGGCCGAAGATCCTCTTTCCGCACTGTGTCTCTAAACTAAACTAAATGTGTTAAACTGCTAGAAGGCACACAGATGTTGACCACAAAATGGCAAAGCTTGACTTAAGTGTACTATGTATTCTGGCTAGCAGCAGCGACATAAAGAGGAACGCCAGCACGGTCAACTTCCATGAACGATCAACTTCCATGGAATTACTCTTAAACTTTCACTATCTTCACATTTTCATTTAATTAGGTCAAATAAGATTTTTTTTCCTATTTTGGGTATATTTTATCCCAGGTTTTTTTTTTTAAATTACAGGACAATATTCTGGAACATTTTAAAAAGACATTACGTGACTGCCAGATTTCAGAGATAGGCTAAAGGATTAGTGATATTTAAATGCATAGTCATAGAATGTTATTTGATGTTAAACAGCTTTGCTGTTTGAGGAGAGATTATCGCAGCATGTTTGTAAAGGATCGTTGTTGAGGGGCAATAAATAGCCATGCAAGAATACTACACTGCACATGGTGTTTCATTTTAATGTGCATTGTGAATGGAAATCAGAAACATGCAATCCATGTTTCAATTTCATGCCTGAGAATGTTGAACTTAAAGTCTTGGTCAAGTGGGTCAGGCAGCAACACAGGAGAACATGGATAAGTGATGTTTCGAGACATGTTCTCCTGAGATGCTGCCTGACCTGGAGAGCTACTCCAGCACTCAGTGTCTTCACCGGAGAACATGTTCTGAAACGTCACCTATCCATGTTGACCTGCGATGCTGCCTGACCCACTGCGTTACTCCAGAAATCTGTGTCTTTAATATTTATCCCTATGCATCGGTTGCCCTGGTGCTCCTTTGTAATAGAAACTGTAACGTTTGCGAGGTACAAATAAAGAAGTCAAGGGGCAATGCTCCAGCCATGTACATTATTAAAGGAGGGAGTAAATGTTTAAGAGATGTCAATTAAGTAGGCTGCTTTGTTCTGGATGCCGTTGAGACTCGAGTTTCACTGTAGTTGCACTTGTTCAAGATAAGATTATTCCACTACTCTTCAGAACAACTTTAGGATGTCAGGAAATGAATTACTCTCCACAGAATGTCCCATCTTTTGAACTGCCTTGAAGCCAGGGTATCTGTGGCCGATTCAACTGTCAGTAATGATCTTTAGGATGTTGATTGTAGCTATTTTGATGCCGTTGAATGTCAAGAACAGAAGAACATAGTAAAGATGGATTTGATGTATAGCTATGAAGATAGCTATCACTAGGCATTTGTGTTAAACTATTGTGATTTACCATCTATCTGCCTAAATCTGAATGAAACAATATTACAGGGAGAAATTGTTTGATTCATTGCCCGAGGTCCATTATTTGGTATTGCGCATGATGTAGTCATTATGGACATCTTCCGCATCAGCTTGTCCTATATACCGCCAATGAAATTCGTACTTGCTACAGCTTAATAGGTCTGTAAATACAACAATAACAACCGATAATAAGTACAACACAGATAATCATATCGATCTTTGATGGTGGGGAGGTCAGTACTTGTGATGGGACTGGCAGTGTCCACCATTCTCTGTAGTTTCCTTCATTGCTGGCCGTTCTAGATGCCAAACCAGGCTGTAATGCAACCAGTCAGTATGCTCGCTATCCGACACCTCTAGATGTTTTAATAGAGTATTCATCAACATGCCAGATCTCCTCAATCTTCTTAGGAAGTAGAGGTGTTAATGAGCTTTATTTGTGATTGCATTGATGTACAGGCCCCAGGACAGATGTTGAGAGATATGCAAACGCAGGAAATTGAAGATGTTGACTCTCTCCTTTGCCATCCCATTGATGAAGGTAGGAAAGTAGATCACTGGATTTCCCCTCCTGAAGTCACTCAGCTCCTTGGTCTTGCTAATGTTGAGAGAATTATTATTGTTCGGGCACTATTCAATCATGTTATCATTCTCCCTCCTGTACTCTGATTCATTGTCACTTATTATCATCGGTGAAATTAAAGATGGTGTTTGAGCTGTCGGGCTACACAGTCGTGGGTACGGAGAGAGTAGAACAGGGGACTGAGCACTGAGTCTTGAGGTGCTCCTGTGTTGATGGTTATCAAGAAGGAAGTGTTGTTGCTAATTTGTATTGATTGTGGTTTGCTGATGAGGATGTCAAGTAACAATTACATAGGAATGAGCAGGGACACAGTTCTCTGAGTTTGAGAAGTTTGGAGAGGATGATGGTGTGGTCAATGTACATTTTTTTTTCCAAAAGTGGTCCAGGGCAGAGTGGAGAGTTAGTGTGCTCCCATCTCCCGTTGATCTATTGTGGCGAAAGGCGATTGAACTGGATCCGGGTCCTTACTAAGGCAGGTGATACGTGTCATAACTGACCTCTCAAAATACCTCATCACAAGGGATGCATGGGAAGAATAAATTATGAATCATATAGAATGCTTAAGGGCTTGGCAAAATGGATGCCATTTATCATGATAAGGGCTCCCAGAATCAGGGATCATGTTGTATAATAGGGGCCTGCAATTTGGGACAAAGGTCAGGCATTTTTCAACCAAGTGTGCAATGGATGCTCAGTCACCAAGTTCAAGAAACAGAACAGTACATTTTTAGATATTAAAAGGAATTGAGAATTACATGGCATAGTGCAGCATGTAGCATACAGTCAATGATTTGCTATGATCTTATTGAGTGATAGAGCTGGCACAAGATGCCTACTTTCACTCCCACTCATGATGTCCCACTCCCACATCATGACTCATGATGGTCTGAAGAAGGGTCTCAACCCGAAAGGTCGCCTATCTCCTTCGTTCCTTAGATGCTGCTGCACCCGCTGAGTTTCTCCAGCCTTATGTGTACCCATGATGTTCTTATGTTCATATGAAAGTGCTCCAACAGCAATACTTAGGGCCGTGATCAAAGTTGCAACGACTACGGGCATCTTCATTTGCACTGGATATTACTCTGGAGAGTCTTTCAATCAGTTGGTAAAGATTTCATTTTAGTCAGCCCCCTTGGCACTGCACTTGGTTAAACCTTGCAAGCAATCACTCAACTCACCTCTAACCACATGAGGGCAGCTAAAGGCAAATTACATTCCCAGGCTGTAAGAATAACAGTTTTCCATCTGTAAAGGTAAGCAGTGATGGAATTGTAACAATAGCTTTGTAGCTTTGTGGTCAATGTTATTGATACTGGCATTGTATTCTAGATTTATTTAATTAGCTGAATGTACATTCTCTAACTGCCTTGGTGGGATTGTAATTCGTGCTTCAAGGTTTCTTTGGATTGTCAAAAATTAAAAAAGCAGCTAATTCCCCAAATATTCATCACATCAGGCAGCAATCGTTGAGAGAAGAGTTACCTTCCACAGAAAGGCTGAGGGTTCTGATGAAAGGTCATCAACTTATATCTGTTTCTCGCTCTAATGGAAGCTTAGGTTTTCCTGCATCTTTCATTTTTTTATTTCAGGTTTTCCCCGATATCCACATTATTTTACCTTGGGATTACTCATCCAGTAACATGGCGTGGTAGCCAAGGGCAGAAATGAGTGGAATAAACATACAAATACACAAATATTCTGCATCTTAAACAGAGATCAAGTGCAACTTGGGGATGATAAATATGGCAACGTGACAAGCATCTAGATTAATTCATTAATTATTTTGGTTTGCTTGATCATAACACTAATGTTGACACGTCTTCAGTACTTCAAACCCACACAACCGCTACATGCTGCCAGCTCTACAGTTCTCTACAACTTAATGCTTCTCAATTCCATTCTTTAGAAATCATAACAATCACTGAGACAACAATATAATCAAGGTCAACTACTTTGCTCAGCATCATATGGTCAGTTACAGTATATATTCATTTTTATGTTCGTCCTTTATTTTGAATTGTGGAAGCCAGCTATTTGTGCGGGTCTGGTCCTGACATTCTTGCAGTGGCCGAAATCTTCGCGTTCCAATGGCCTGTCGGCACGCAGGCGCATTGCAGTCATACACAGCGTCTTGACAGCAAACGCAGCGTCTTGATGGCGTACGCCTAGCACATGGCGTTGCATGATGACATCACTGCCCGGCGTGACGTCGCACGATGACGTCACCGCCCGACGCCATGCGACGCCCAAATTCAGTCGGCCCGCCTCCTGCCCAGCAAATTGGTAAGCATGATGCAAATGACGCCACGTGCGAACTTAGCGCGAACTTCATGTGAAGTCAGCTTCCGTTTGGTCGCACCAAACACACGCAATTGCATGCCGGTGGGGCATGCCCTTTATCCACGCAATGCATCATCCAAGACATTTAAATTTCTCATTGTTCAATATTGTCAAAGCAAATTCTCACTCTGTTGCACCCTAATTCTTTGCTTAATTCAAAATTTAATAATATGCTAAGATCAGAAAGGCATCCCAAGGCAGTTTACTATTTTTACATGGAGTGAACTTGCACAAATGCTAAGTTTCCACTATTTGTTCAACCTTTACATGAACAGAATGAATCTAATCAGTGCTTAATACAATTATCTGAACAGAAACTATATCGCACATTACAAAATTTAAACAAGCTTTTTTTTTTAAATGAGCTATTGACATCGATTTGGAAAGTCTTGGTAGATTAATGCTTTCTCCACGATAAAAATATGATAATGCCATTTTTATTTGCTGTTGTTTTACCATGCAATGTTGATTCCTACAGCCACATAATTTCTAGTACTTCAAATACGTCTTGGTTCATTGCTTTGCCATTGAAAAATCTTTCTCCCACACACATACACCATCCATTGGCCAACTCGTCTACTCTTATGTTAATTAATCTTCTTCATTAATAATTCAGTCCAGCACAGATTTTAAGTTCAGATTTTCAATTTAGATTGTATAATACAGAATAAGTTGGTCATTCTTTGCTATTTCGAGAGAGGCAGTCGAGAATGTTATTGGTGAACTCCCCGCCATCAAGGTCAAGAGGGTAAAATTAGAGGAAGAAAATAGTCAAAATATTTTAAAATTTCATCACAATTTTCTTGCCTATTTAATTAAAACTTCCCCACCCACTGTATTCCACCTTCAACAAATTAGCTTTCCCATTTCTCTTCAAATTATAATAAATCAAGAAAGCATTATTACATCTCATTTTGAGAATTAGATATTATTACTTTTATTGGCAACTTTTTCTCCTGACTCGTTATTTTTAGAAATCCACATCCCCATCTTCATCCCTTCCCTTACATCAAACTGCCTTAACAATCATCTTTGCTTCTACAACCTCTGCCCTAACCAATGCATCCCTTCTCCAACTGCCCCACCAGATTGCAAAGTCTTTATAGATTATTAAGATATTGTAGCAGAATTAGGCCATTTGGCCCATTAAGTCTCCTCTGCTATTCAATCATGGTTGTTCTATCTTTTCCTCTCAACCCCATTCTCCAGCCTTCACCCCACAACCTTTAATAGCCTTACATATAAGAACCTACAATCTCCGCATTAAAAATACCAAAAGACGACCTATGCAGGGGTCTGTGTTAATGAATTCCACAGATTCAACACCCTCTCGCTAAAGAAATGTTTATTCTGGCACAGTGCCCTCTGATTCTAGACTGTCCTACTAGTGGAAACACCCTCACAAAAAATCCACTCTATCCAGGACTATCATTATGCAGCAAGTTTCAATGAGATTCCCCCTCACTCCTCTATACTGCAGCAAGTACAGTCCCTGAACCATCAAACACACATCGTACATTAACCCAATCATCCCTTGGATCGTTCTCGTAAGACTCCTCTGGACTTGTTCTAATGTTACCACATCCCTCCTCGGATAGGAGGCCCAAAATTGCTCACAATACTCCAAATGCAGTCTGACCAATGCCTTATAAGGCCTCAGCATTAGATCCTTGCTTTTATATCCGTCCTCTTGAAATTAATGCAAACATTACATTTGCCTTCCTCAGCCGATAACTTGCACGATACTGACATGTGTCCACTTCACCACCATCTCAAAAAAATAACAGTACGAACAATATTTAATCACAGAAATAATAACAGCTGGGAACTGTTTTACTCACCGTACAATTAAAAAAAACATAAACTAGGAATTATTTAGTAAATTATGCAATACTACACTTACTGAAGTTCTGAGCAACTTTTTAATTCAGAAGAATAACCTGATGAGTGGAAAATTCGTTGACTGAATGGATCACCATTTCTTGAGCTATGAACTGATCTAAGAGACTTGGATAATTTAATTGCAATTCTTGTGCAGAACTCTGTCCCCAATTCGATCTGCATAGTCCTTTTGCACCTTTGATTTCTGAATCCTTTGCCCATGTATTCCTACTACCAAAGTGCCTGATTGCACATTTTACTAAGGTGTGGGTAATCACCGTGAGGGGGGAGGGGAAGAACAATGGAAGACCCGGTGTGTGGGGACTGCTGTGAGGGAGGTGGGGGGAGAACAAATGACAATGGGGACTCGACGTGGGGGAGCCAGTGTGCTTTGTAACTTTGTCAGCACCGTAGGTGGCTGCTATTTGTATATATTGTGTATGCAAACAAAGAGTTTCAATGTGTATAGTCACATGTAGACATGAAAGTATTCCTATTCCTTCCCTGCAACTTCTTTGCCCACTCTCCTAACTTCAGCCACCTTGGTCCTATTTGCAGCTAATCCCACTAACCGAGTTATCTCTTCAAAATAGCTTATGCCATAAAAGAGTTACATAAAAGTAAATAATTTGGTAAGACATAAAGCAACATGAAGCAATCTCTGAATAAATCAGCAAGGTATTTGGTTCAATGGTCTCATTGGCCTAAACGGGCTTGCCCCCACCTACATCAAAAGTCTGCTTACCCACCACACCATCTCCAGGTCCCTGAGATCGGCCGACTTGGGGTTGCTGAACATCCCGCGGTCTAGGCAAAAGCTCAGGGGCGACCGCGCCTTTGCGGTTGCAGCTCCTAGACTGTGGAACAGCATCCCTCTTCCCATCAGAACTGCCCACTCCATCGACTCTTTTTAGTTGAGACTTAAAACTCATCTTTACTCTCAAGCCTTTCTCGACGTCCTCTGAGGGAGGGCTATATGTATGTATTTATGTATGTACTTAATCTATGAACCACTGTTGTATAACGTTAGTACCTCCACCAATGTAAAGCACTTTGGTCAACGAGAGTTGTTTTTTAAATGAGCTATAGAAATGAAAGTGACTTGACTTGACTAAAATGCAAAACAGGCAGCTGATAACTTGCACGATACTGACATGTGTTCACTTCACCACCATCTCAAAAAAACTGTTTTACTCACCGTACAATTTAAAAAAAACATAAACTAGGAATTATTTAGTAAATTATGCAATACTACACTTACTGAAGTTCTGAGCAACTTTTTGATTCAGAAGAATAACCTGATGAGTGGAAAAGTCGTTGACTGAATGGATCACCATTTCTTGAGCAGCGAACTGATCTAAGAGACTTGGATAATTTAATTGCAATTCTTGTGCAGAACTCTGTCTCCAAATAGATCTTGATATCTGAAATAAAAGGAAAATAATTATCTGGACAGTGATAATAACCAAGTTCCATTTGGTCCACAAGAAAAGCAGAACATCTTCTCTCCGTGGATGCTGCCTATCCAGCTGAGCATCTCCAGCGTTCTGTTTTTCACCACTTGGTTACTATCTGCACACTCTTTAGCCTTGGTTACTATCTCCAAGCCTTCTCTCTCATCTGCCAACCAACCTCTTGACTTGGATCCACTTGCCAATCTTGCCTTAGCCTTTCCCCTCACCGCGTTCTATCCGCTATCTCCCTTCTACTCCCTCAATCTGATGAAAGGTCCCAACCCAAGACATCATATCTATTTCCTTCCACGAATGCTGCCTGGCCTGCTAAATTACTACAGCAGTTTTCTTTTCCCCTGATTTTCTTTGTTCATTTACTTTGGTCAACGAGAGTTGTTTTTTTAAATGTGTTTATTTTTTAAATGTGTATGTTTTTCCGTCACTTTTGCTCATTTTCTGCTATCACCTCAAACACATCTTGTAAATGTCTCTTTGTACATGGTGCGATATACATATCCATGCATTTGTACCAAACACAGCTGCTATATTTCACAGACAATATTAATTGTACATCTTGTACAGAAACATAATTCTAAAAAGCTGTGATGTAAGTGTCTTTGAAACAGGAAATACTCGTCTGACATTAGCAATGTCATGGTACACATCTCAGTATGTTGATTCTTTACAAAGTTCAGTCATACGCCTTTTAACATTACCTCAAATTTGTGAGTCCCACAGCCAGATGATATCACTCGGATTATTGCCAATATCTTGTGAAGTTACATCCACCCAACCCATGCAGCTGGCTACACACCCTGCTATTATTTTAATGGCTTACAGGAAAGGCATACCTTCAATAACTGCAGCTCAACAAGAGAAACAAATATTCCCACATGCAATCTCTCACTAGGTTCATGTACCTTTCTTATATTCACTATTGAAATAAATAAATGTAAGCTCAGATGTTTGAAACATTTGACTGCTGCTGAGCAGGTAGTGTTTGATCTGGAAATATCAATGAAGTAAAAAAAAGTCACGACTTCCTTAAAATACTGCATTATCAATATTGTGATAAACAATGTGTTATAACTTGCAGGCAGTCAATAATGCCTACAACACTCGACACAGCGCATTTACATGTATAACATGTGGGTCACATAGACAATCAAGTTCAGTAAATCTGACAACCTTAAAACTTCTGCTATTTGAAAAATGACAACCTAGTTCAATTCTAAATGCAAGCATCCAGCTACAAGATTTATTAAAAACTATTTGAATAAAATTCTTCTGTTGCATAATATCAGCCATCATTAATTATTTCATTCCGCCGATAAATGATATATTAGTAGACTTACCTTTGTGATATGCGTAATGGCATGGTTTATACAAATGGATTTCTGATTTTTTTAACATCCAGCTTACATATGCAATATCAATTTTTATTGGTTATTTACTGCACAAGATCAAAAGGATGCTTAAAGCCCTGTCCCACGCTATGAGTTCATTCCAAGAGCTCTCCCGAGTTTGCCCTGATTCGAACTCGGAGATTTACGGTAATGGCCACTCGTCGGTACTCAGGGCTCTCGTGGACGAGCCGGTAAGAGACGTCCCCGAGATCCGACGTACCCACTACGTTCATTCTCCGTGCTTACGTGTTTGATTTTGTTTAAACTCGGGAGAGCTCTTGAAATGAACTTGTACCGTGGGACAGGGCTATTACATTTATCCATGATTTTGGGAGAATAAATAGGCATATATAAGCCACTAACCAATACAAACAAAAATGTCTGTTTATTTCATGGTGTGGGGTAAATGATGGAAGTAAGTGGTGTCTATTTGGGCAGCACATTGGCATTGCAGGTGACGTTTCACAGTTCCAACAAGCTGGGTTTAACACTGACTTCCCAAGCCCAGTGTGTGGAGTTTGCATCCTTTCTGCCAACATGTGGGATGCCCCTGTGCTCTCCAATTTCCTACCATATCTCAAAGTCATGTTTAGGAAGGAACTGCAGATGCTGGTTTAAACCAAAGATAGACATAAAAAGCTGGAGTAACCCAGCGGGACAGGCAGCATCTCTGGAGAGGGGAATAGGTCTGAAGAAGGGACTCGACCTGAAATGTCACCCATTCCTTCTCCCCAGAGATGCTGCCTGTCCCACTGAGTTCCTCCAGCTTTTCGTGTTTACCCAAGTCATGTTAGTCCGTAAGTTGCTTGGCTACTGAAAAATTATCTTTGTGGAAGGTACATGGGTGGTTGGAAAACAGGAAAAATACATTTTCCAAGAACTGCCTGGGCCAAAATAGAATAATTGTGCTAAATGGCATCCTATATCTTAATCCATCTTCATTTACCCATTCACTATTAATATTCTGAGGCAGGTCAATAGTTCTTCAGATATATTCAAATGATGCTCAAATGCTCTGTATCCAATGCCCCCCAGTAATCAGTTGTTATTTTATACAAAGTCAAAAATGTTTCAGTGTGTGCATTTTTAAAACATTTTCAGAACTGTGATGAGAATCTGAATACATTTATTTTAGCAGCTTATTCTTTTAAATACAGTTTGATTTCTGCCTCTTACCAGACCTCCCACCTACACCCCCATCTCCAAAATAACTTTAAAAACATAAGAAGAAATTTAAATTGCTGGAGAAATGTTTCATTTGTGGTGTTGGCTGCACAACGACACAGCTGTTAGTGCAGCTACTTCACAGCTCAAAGTACCTGGTTTCGACCCTGGCCTTGGATGCCGTCTCTGCAGTCTTTGCACATTGTGTGACTGTGGATTGTCCCCCTTCCTCCCACATCCCAAGGAAATGTCAATAGGTCACTGGAAATTGCTCCCCAACATAAGTTAATGGCAAAACAAAAATCTAAGGAGTTCATGGGTATGAGTGAGGTTAAGTTGCAAGGATACAGTGAAATATAGAGGGGGGAGTGGGGGGGTGGGGGGTGGGGGGTAGGATTGCTTAAATTGCTTTCTGGCATGGTATTGATGGGTCAAATGGCCACTTTCTGGGCTGTTACAAGATTAACCAGGTTGGAAGAGTTGCAGATGATATATTTGACTGATAACTAAATCTAGTGCAGACATTGACTATCAATCTAAACAACGGTAATGGGATGAAAGGTGATACAGTTGCTTAAAGCACTTACCATTTCTGGAGCAACCTTTTCCCAGTGGAATGGTTTTGTCTTCCTCATGATACCACTTGAATTCTGAGCTCGGAGCGGAGGAGGTATGGGGATGGTAGGTTTCTGGTATGGAACAGGAGGTAAAGGTGTCATTGGGAAGCGCAGAGGTCTGGGAGAAATAGGCACTGTTTGTAAAGGGGATTTCACAGCTGGAGAAGTGTTTTTTCCTTCTTCTTTATCCCACATCTGGTTTTGAATTAAGTCCGGTTGTTTTATTGAGAGTTGTTCAGCAGGCTCCTTTCTGGATGGTGTAGCTGGCATAACCTCAAACAAGGTATTCGCACCAAAAAACTGTGCTTGAGATAACCTCTTCCAATGCAAACAACACTTATCAATTGCATCTATCCATTCATCCCGGCGCAATATTAAATCTTCTGTGCTTTTCAACTGGTCAGTAACCGGTATTCGAAGTCTATGATTGAAACAATGCCATTGAATTATTATGCACGTCAAAAATTAACCAGAGAAGTGTATATATCCTTTATTAAAGTATATAAGATGACACTAGTTTCACATTTAGCTACACTGTTATAGAAATGGGAACATCCTGGCATTGGTGGAAGTACTGTGAATATTTATTGAACTAAATATATGTCCAATCAGTATACCATTAGACCTGATGGGGAGAAATTACATTCAAATTCTGCTTAACTCATAACTAGAGTTTAGACTTCACTTCTGGGTATCAAATATGAAATACATTATGTTGGTCTTGGATGGACTGCAGACTGAATTTAGGGTTAAATTGTGAGCTATTACCCAAAGCCCTGCTGTTTATCCTAGATAAATAGATAATTTGATGCAAGTTTCCAACACATGATGGGGGACTAACAGAGTCATAGGTTCATATATCATAGGTGCAGAATTAGATCATTCGGCCCATCAAATCTGCTCTGCCATTCAATCATGGCCGATCTATCCCTCCCTCTCAACCACATTCTCCTGCCTTCTCCCCATAACCCCTGAAACTCGTACTAATCAGTCCACAGAAATAAACTATTTCTTCTGTTTGGGAGTGCAGGACCAGAGAACAAAGCTACATTTCAGAGCCTTTAAAAAATGAAGTTATAATAGATCTGACCGGTCTATTCCCCCTTGTATGTGCCTGGCTCATATTCATCTAACTGTTTCCTTTTTATGCACGTTGTTTTTAACTGTCATTATTGTACCCACTTCCACCATTGCCTCTGGCAGCTGATTCCCTAAATGCACCACCAGCTGTATGAAAAAGCTACCCCTCTGATCCCTTTTATGTCTTTTCCCTTCAATCTACGCCTTCTGCTTTTAGACGCCCCAACCCCGGGGACAAACAGTGACTACTCATCATATTTATGCCCCTTATGTTTTATAAACCTCCTTAAAGGTACATCTGTTATTTCATTGGGATCCTGGGACAGCTAAGAGTGTTTTGGTGAAGAACAGAATGCATAAATTAGACTGCATAGGTCCTAAAGTGTCCCACACACTCTACAGCCCCAATACAGAGCCTAAAAAGCAATCATTTATGCCATCACCACAGGCACCTTATAAAGGGCCTTAAGCTGTTTTATATTTATAGGAGAGATCTGAATCTATGAAAAAAAATGCAGCCTCGTGCCCACCCATTCAGGAAAGCCGGCTGGGATTCACCCTCCTCCTGTACCCGGCATACCCGGTATCCTCCTGTAACTGTGACCAGATCAGTATGGGCACTACACAAATCCCGGGTCTCCACAATCAATAAGCTTCCATCAAAGTATTAGCTTGGTGCCCCATTGAAAAGAATGTGACCAACCCAAGACCCAATTGTTCAGGTCAAATGAAAATCAGTACCAATGAGACTCCAAACACTCATTCCATGTGTTGTCATGTTGCTCCAATTGTTGCTGAACAAAGAAAGATGCAGGTGACAGGCAAGAGGTTCCTGGGGCAACTCCAGTTATTTACTGAGATACTAATATTAAACTCTTTCCAGGAAAGATAACTTTCAACATCCTACTTTTGACTCAAATCCCAATGTATCCTCAAATTTCAGGACTCTTTTGCAATAACTTTTATTCATTGGGCTGACTCGCACTCAGAAGAATGGGGAGTTCATAAACTAGCTGCTTATTTATTCCCATAGGAGACAATGACTTTTTGAAGGTGGTGCAGTTATTAATCATCTCATTACTACTTTTACTAAACAGCATTTTGCCCTTTCTTTTGGCTTTGGGTCAGTTTGTAAAAATAAGTCTATTAATTTCTTATCTCTTGAAATAGTGGTCTCATTGGGCATCCTACTTTAAAGGCAGTAAGCAGTCTTTAAACGAAAATAAATTTCAGTGCAAAGATATAGGCAGGGTAAGATTTACACATTCCATTCTATACAGTTTGTTTAAATATGGCAATATATATATATATATTTGTATAAATAAATTCTGCAAGTCAAAGTCCAATTTTTAACAAAGACTTGTTCAAAAATAATATCTGAATAAATTCTACAGAATCATTTTGTTGGTTGACTTTGTACGCTCTGAAAGGTAATGATATCCTATAACTGGGTAATCACAGCTACAAAATGTTCTTCTAATGGAGCACTGAGCAATAGCCTAAGTAATTTAGTTTTTGCATTAAGTCGTTCTGCAATGCAACACCATACTTTAGTTGCTTTGTTGCCATGGCGAGCAAGGTTTTCTTTACAAAATAAAACCTGATGGATCTCCTTTTTAGTGCACGGCAATAAAGAAAGGAAACAGGTAGAGAATAGAGGGGGGGGGAAAGGAAAAGGGAGAAGAATAAACCAGAATATACAAGACAGTCACATAGTCACAGAAAAAGAGAAACAGGCAGAACAGACACAGGTGCATGTTTTACAATCCTCAGTTTAACATCACCTCTGCAAAATGTAATTCCTGACAGTGCAGCATGCACTCAGTGCTGAAGAGGTGTGTCCTTCTAGGTTATGCACTTAATTATCTTAAGTAAGGCTTGAGGTTTTTGGCTCGGGAACAAAAGATACTTCAGAATCGAAGTTACACATTATTAAAGCTAAAATAAAACTAGATTTGTCAGTTTCAAACTCCACCAGATGGATTATTTCATGTGTGTTCATAAAGTAACATTATATTTTTGTCATTGAGTAGAATAAGAATTCTGATTCATGGCAAATTTTGCGTGGCATGGCACAACATTTATCTTTCCTTTATTAAAAAGAAAAGGATCTAACGTTCAAGTGCATGTTATTATACAACAGACTTCCTCGGGACCATTAGAGCTTAGAAATTCAGTGGTACATCAAAGTAGTTTGTTGACATTACTGTTTGAAAGATAATTTAACAATTATTCATCCAGCCTCTGCTTTTTCCACCTTGACTTGGATCTCATCAATTGTTGGCAGGCTTGATGGAAGCAAAATATACAAATTTAATGAAATGCCTCTTGGACAAAACAATAAGGAGAAACAGAAATGGCTTTAATTGTAAGGTATTGTAATTGTAACAAGATGAACGGTTGCAGTCTTTAACAAGCATTATCAATTCAAGTTGAAAATTCACTGTGGAGTTGGAAGAGGGGAGAAGCACCAGTTAATCCATGTCAGTCGAGAACTGACACTACCCTGTGACAGAAGCTTTTAGAAGAGAGGAAGAGATGTACAAGGATTTAATAAGAGGATTAGATTGCTTGTGACTCAAAATACTAGTATGACAGAAGTCTAATCAAGTGATATAATACAATCCCCACAGCATTGAATGTTTCTGTCCAAAAACTGACAGATAGAGTCAGTATCAAACAGCACAGAAATAGGCCCTTTGGCCTAACTAGATCAAATGCCCTGTCTAAGGTAGTCCCATTTGCCCACAATAAACCCATAAGAAGCCAATTCTAATTACAGTAATGAGAGTTAAGAGAGTCAAGAGTGTTTTATTGTCACATGTACCAAAACAAAGCAATTAAATCCTTATTTGCAGCAGTACACAGCGATCAATAATATAATAAGCAAATAAAAAATTAATAAACAAAAAATCCAATATGGAGCAACATCTAAACAATGCCCAAAGTCCCAAGTGCAAGGCAATTTGTAGTTTTGTTACAGTTGGTGGTGTTCAATAGTCTGATGGTTATTGGGAAGACACTGTTCCTGAACCTGGAAGTTACAGTTTTCAGACTCCTATACCTTCTTCCGAATGGCAGGAGAAAATTGAGAGCTTTGCCAGGGAAGTGTGGGTCCTTGATGATGCTGCCTGTCTTTTTGAGACAGCGCACCCCATAGATCACCTCGATGGTCAGGTGGTCAGGACACATGATGGACCGGGCAATGTTCACCACTTTTTCTAAACTCCTTCATTCTGGGGTGTTTGAGTTGCTGAACCAAGTTGTGATGCAACTGGTCAATATGCTCTCTACCATACACCTGTAGAAGTTCAAGAGGTTATTCATCAAAATACTGAATCACCTCAATCTTCTAAAGAAGTAGAGGCAGTGTTGGGCTTCCATTATGAATAACAGATTTGCATCTTCTTAACAGATATAGTGCAGAAACACTTTTCTTTTTCAGAAGGCACTAATGTGTCAGGGCCAAGAAAAATGGAGAAAAAGTAAGTGATAACAGGTAGGACCTAAATCTGTTGTGTGTGTTCTGCAGTAAGTATTTTACAATTTCTGTGCTGTAAGCTTTAGTGTGATCAAACATAGCTCAAAGTAGAATTTTGTCCTTGGGAGTTCACAGCAGAAAATGACAGTAGCCGACATCAGATTCATTCAAATGAAATGAAAGCAACTTACAAGTAACAATTTTTCTTTGTGATGATGGTAAAGGATCCATTTTCTGCTTCCTTGTGTACACTTGTGTTACCATCCGACAAGTAAATCAGGTTCGGAGTCAAGCCCAACTGTTCACCATCTTCACCAACATTAACACCTTGGAAATACAGTTCTCCTTTGCGCAGTTGCACATAGCATCTGAAACAAGGATTCAGTAAAGATATGGAAGATGAAGGAATTTTTCTCCTTTAAGATACATATTAAAGATGTATGATACAGTGGAATTTTCATTTGAGTGGAATTTTCATTTGAGTTAATGGCATCTGGGAAGCTGACAATTAATAATTGTAATTCAGTTTTTGCATCACAAATTTGATTAAGCAGTTTAAGTCTGCAGCATCAGAATTCAGTATTTAACTTAAATTAACTTAAACCTCTTCAACTAACCAATTTTGAATTATTAGGAAGATAAATGCTTTAGGGAATGCTCGAGGTAGAAATTAGGTAGTACAGCTAGTTTTTTCATAAACTCTTAAATAGGTTCATCACCAAGTAAAATTATAATCATTCTGCCATGAGAGAGTTATGAATCATTTTCTTTGGGGCACATTAACTCAACCAAATCATCTTCACCAAATGCAAGGAGAACAGAGTCAGGGGTAAACTGTACAATCCTCATGGCATTCTGCTATCCATGCCTCAAATCCATTTCCCTGCCCAAACCCATCTCTATAATACTCTTATCAAATGAAAATCCAGCAATAAAAGCAAAATGTGCTGACAAGACTCAGCAGGTCAAGTAGCATCTGTGGAAAGATAAACAATTGGCCTTTCTTTAGGTTGCAAACTATCAGAATTGTGGTTCAGGAGAAAAGGTAGACTTCTTCCAAACACTTGCGTGAACAGTTTCATCACCAGAGTAAACACAATGGAAGTGAATCAACTGGGAGAATGGAATGAAATTCTTACAAGAGAGAATGAAATACACTGTAGTCAGGATGGTATTGGGAGCTTGTGGGCTTGCATTGAATACTTGTTGTTAACTTGTCCCATAAGACGGAGATGGAGACGTCCAAGAAACAATCATATGAAGATGAGAGAGGTGAGGACCAGTGAATTAGGAGGAGGAGGATATCAGACGTACAATAATTGGAAGTGAGATGCTGGATATCATGAAAGAAATAAAAACTGCCAGATGCACTGAGCACGTCAGATAATATGGGTATAAAGGAGCAGAAAGGATCTTTGACCCAAATCACGACCTCTATTTCTCTTTCCATTGCGAAAGGATGGAGTCAAAATAGGAAGAAATAAAGAGTAGTAATAGGAAGTTGGATGGGGCAAGAACTAGCGGAAACAATGGGTCTGCTGCGACAGTCCAGGTTCTGGACCTTGGCCTGAAGCTAGAGTCAGGCTGGGTGACACCAAGGCTGTGAAAGAAAAATATATCTGTGGCTGTCTGGGAAACAATGTCCTGATGTTTGGGTCATACATACTACAGAACAGGTATGAAGATGTATCTGAAAGCTAACATTTGACTGCTGCAATCATTTTTTTCCATCTGCAAGATGTCAGTTTGTCAGAGCACAACATCTACTGTATCCGTTATTCAAGGTGTGGATTCTTATTCATTGGCGAGCAGTGGCGGACTTGGTCTAAATATATTGGTTGCCGGGAGAAAAAGGGGGCCCATTTCATCAGGGGCCCACATGATATAGGGGGCCCACTTCATCAGGGGCCCACTTGCCATCGGGCAAACTGACACCCGGGCCAGTCCGCCATTGTTGGCGATACCAAACATAGACTGGGTGATCGTTTCGCTGAAAACCTTCGCTTAGTCCACCTGGACCTACCTGATCTCCCAGTTGCCAAATAATTTAATTCCCCTTCCCATTCCCACACTGACCTATCTGTCCTAGACCTCCTCCATTATCAGAGTGAGGCCAAATGTAAATTGGAAGAACAGCATCTCATATTTTGCTTGGGCAGCTTTCAACCCAGTGGTTTGAAAATGATTTTTCTAACTTTAAGTAACCCTTGAAACCCTCTCTCTCTCTCTCTCTCTCCCTCTCTATCCCTCCTCCATCCAAATTGTACTAGCTTCAAAGTCGTCTTGTTGAGTCTCATGGTCTGTAGCTCATCTATAATTCATATAATGTAATAGCATATCAAACATTGTCTATAATTCACCTAGCACACAATGGCCTGTTTCCTTTCTCATCGTTACTTTTTTGAATATCTTTAATTCATTTGTTCTATATTGCTCTACATCACCATCTATATCTCTCGTTTCCATTTCTACCCGACACTCAGTCTGAAGAAGGGTCACAACCCGAAACGTTACCCATTCCTTTTTTCTCCAGAGATGCTGTCTGACCCACTGAGTTTTTGTGTCTATCATCACCCTCATCGACAGGTTTAATGGTGGCATTTAACATGTAATTTTCGCAAATTTGAAACCTTCATCTGTCCAAGTACCCACATATTTTTTGGGGAGGGAATTCTGTTTCTACGACCCTTTGGTGAAAAAAAACTTCATTTAGTCCTGAACTGCCAAGCTTCAATTTTATGGTTATACCACCTCATACTTGATTGCCTGGCCAGAAGAAAACATATCCATTATACTCTTGGTTTGGAAAAATAATCATTTTGGAAACCACTGCAGATCAATCCTCAGCCATCAGGACTCAAGAGATTAGAAATCAAGTGTTTCTGGTACATGGACCTCACTCTTCCATTTGACATTTGGTGTTCAGATTTTCCATATGTCCAAGCCAGATACTGATCAGTGCCAACACATACATGTATATTGATTCCAATGGTTCACAGAAGCTTTTTAACCATTCAACACAGGTGAGCATTTTTTCCAAGGGTGTATTAAGTTAAATATGCCTGTCTGCTACAAACAAATAACATGTAGGGCTAGTAAGGGGACACAATTTATCATAGCAACATGATATTATTTGTCTGGTAATGATTTCTTGCAGGAATCTTGCTAAACGGGAATTCTTGGGCCCAGCCCAATTAAACTCTAACCATCAAGATCAATTTGCTTAACCCTAAAAGACACACTGCTGCAAACAAATAGCATTGAATCACCAACATAATTTCCTCCAAAGCTGTGAAATCATATATTCTACAAGTTTCCCACAGGTAAAGCAATTTTTCAAAACACTGAAAATACCTTTACTAATTGTTCAAAACACCACCAGTGTTTTCGAAACCGAGCAATATAATCTGTTTAAATATTTGGCAGAAACACTATATTTTTAAATGTAAAATGCTTTGAAGCACACAGCAACAGGGCCATATGTTAGTGCCTTCTTTCTTGTTAATGCAAAATTACAAATGAGAAATCACAGAACATTGAGAATTGGTTATGTTCATACTTTGCACACATGCCGTGTTACAGTTCATCACGCAAATTTCACCCAACCAATTAACGGATCTTATCAATGACGCTTGGTGAATTCAGATCTAATTAAGTCTCATTTCGCCACATTAAATACAGCACACAAGTGTTCAATTTATAACAGGAAATGGGGATTGAGTGTCATTTGAAATGGTACAAATTGTCACGGGCAACTTCATATAACATTATTAATCACACTTTGGAGCACCCTTATGTAATGAATTATCATTTTCTGCCAGGGAAAGTGTGGATACTAAATGAGTGTCTGAAACGAGTCAAAAAGATAACATTTTCATGTCTCATTTGCATTATAAACTAACACTAAATTGGTGTGCTGCATACAGCCACAATTTCATGCATTACATATAAACGTCCATAAAGAAACAAATAAAAAACATTTTTTTTTAATTAGTGTTGCAAATACTATCAATAGCAAATGTATGTACAGGCTTATGTTAAGGCTCATAATAATGTTAAAATGTCAGAATTTTACAAATAAAATTCGGTGAGATCAGGAAGCAAATTCTACATACAGATATGAAATCTCATTTAGTCTAACCATTACTAGCTCTTGCAAGTGCTAATAGAAACATATTAATTAATCCAGAAATGAGTACAAAAAAAGCACTTCAACCTGACATTGTGGGGAATTACTATTTGTAGCAGGTGAACAGTAATAATTGCCACACAAGGTTATATTTGGCCCAGGGCCAAGGCTGATCTAAGTGGAATAAATGTGCATTTTGCTCAGTAAATTGTCAACTAAAAAAAAAATAAAGGAGAAATCATAATGTAAACTCCCAAAACAAAGTTTATTCTTCATGGAAAGCAGAATTGATTCATGATAAACAATTATTTAATCTGGTTTTCTATACAGATATCAATAGAGATAACACATGCTGTTATCCAAACCCAAGACTGCTCTTACTTGGAGATCACAAAATAAATATCACTGGTCTAAATAAATATCACTCATTTAAAAAGCCAGACTATTATTAGAGGGTGTATATCATTGTGTACTTGGACATATGTTACTTTAGATACTGAACAAAAAAAGACAGGGAGGAGGGGAGAGAGAGGGGCATAAAAGGGATTATAGAATGGGAGATGAACATACAGATGATCATGGGAGATGGCGGCAGAAATGTGCGCAGAATAGGAAAGAAAACGGTGCTGGTAGTACTGAAATTGGATAATTCAAATGTTCATACTGTTAGATTATAGGCTACCAAAGCGGAATAGGAGGTGCTGTATGCCCCACTCACACCTATTTTCTTTCACTTTTTCTCCACTTCTCCATCAGTCAAAAGGGGGATCCAGACCCAAAATGTCATCCGTCCAATCCCTCCACAAACGCTGTCTGACCTGCTGAGTTCCTCCAGTGTTTTTTTTCACATAGGTTTCCAGCACCTGCAGTTACTCGTGACTGTGTTTACTTTAGATGCCGGAGAGTCTAGAACTAAAGCCATGGTTGGCACTTTACGGCTGAGATGAGTAGAATTTTTTTAACTGAAAAGGTTGTGAATCTTTTGAACTTATTTTATACTTGAGAGCTGTAGAGACCCAGCTATTGTTTACATTGGAGGAATAGGGGAATTAAAATAATGTGTAGCAACAGATCCAAACACGTTTCTAGTATATGCTGTAATGAGTAAAATTACATGATGAATTGAAGCTTATTCAACATTTTGAGGGCAAGTTTTGGCTTTTCATAGAATGCCAAGCATTGAGACAAGAAACTGAAATGATAAAAATAGTTTTTACCTGTTCCACTTTACTGAAGCAAGGCCTCCTTTCTGTAATTCTATATGTCCCTCTTTTATAACTCCAGTTTTTTTCTGTGCAGTATTATTGTCACTCTGATGTCTCTGCTCTGCCTCATTATTATTACTCTGAATGCTTTGGTTCACAAGCTGGAGGATCTGTAAGCATTGTTGAAGAAATGTGAAATTAAGTCACTAAATTAACTGCAGTCCATGCATTGGAGGAAATAGTCTAGTGTTTGCAAACTTGTTAGATGGCATTCAAAAGAATGAATGTTGGCTCGCGCAGCAGAAAACAAAGCAATTTAACAATCTCATTATGTGTTATCTTTATCTTAATAAATACAAAACTACAAACAGACCTATGTAGAAAGGAACTGCAGATGATGGTTTCTACTGAAGATAGACACAAAGTGCAGGAGAAACTCAGCAGGTCAGGCCGCATCTCTGGAAAAAAAGAATGGGTGACTTTTCAGGTCAGGATTCTTCACACTCAACCTTTAGAAGGATTCTGACCCAAAACGTCACCCATCTTTTTTCTCCAGAGATGCTGCCTGATCCGTTGAGTTTCTCCAGCACCTTGTGTCTATCTTCGGTACAAAAATAATATATTGTTTGACTCATCAGGAATTCGTGTAAAGCATTGTAGCCTGCTAGGATTTACCCAATTGGTAATATGGAAGTTCAGAACTCCCAAGCATAAAGAAGCGCCATCATCGGCTCCTGGCCATGTTGTGCTCTGCCAATGGACTTCAACAGTTTCCAACAGGGGAATGCAAACCTCTGAAGATTTTCCAGCGCTTAGGCCGGGAAACCTTCCACACAACCTGCACCTGGTTAGCAAATCTTGCAGTTGCTTCCAAACCCAAGGCATGGATCCAAGAAAGAGCTATCTACAGTGGGAGGTGACCAGCTAGCCACCTACAAACCAGCCAGCGAGAAATCAACCCCAGTATTCACTGATGTTTGACGGCCAGCTTGTGCCAAATTACCAACTCCCAATAACAATGAAAATAGAGAGGGTACACAAAAGGCTGGAGAAACTCAGCGGGTGCAGCAGCATCTAAGGAGCGAAGGAGATATGCGACGTTTCGGGCCGAAACCCTTCTTCAGACTCAAGGAAATATAGAGAAATGGCATCTGGATTCACTGTCTTTGGATTAGGGTATTAAACACCCAGATTAATATATATATGAATGTGTGCAGACGACCAGGCTCATAAATGAAAATGATCACATAGATACAAGGAACTACAGACACTTATTTACAAAAAAAATAACACAAAGTGCTGGAGTAACTCAGCAGGTCAGGCAACACTTCTGGAGAACATGGATAGACAACAGTTCAGATCTGGACCCTTCTTCAGGTTATCCAGATGAAAATGATCACTAGAATAAACTAGGGCAGGGCAGCTGTACAAGAACGATCCTTTTAAGAGAATCAACAAAAAGAATTGCCTTGTATTCCATTCATGCATTCCCTAAGTAACAAACGAGAAAAAATAAACTGTCCAAATTATCTTTCTACATCAATCCAACAAAGATGTGTTTTAATATTGTAATTGTTCTGCAGCTTGGGAACACTGAAGTATTTGACATTACCTTTACTCTATCTTCAGAAGATGTGGCTTCAAGTTCATAATCATGGTGTCCTAAAAATGAAATGCTGAACTTCTGCCCTTCAAGATGTTCACAGGATTGGATGGAATTAAATTTAAACTGTTTTTTAATAGTTCCTTTTTCAATATTACACAACATCCTTGAATTGAAATCAATCTGCAAAATAAATGCACAGTTACGGAATGATAAATGATAATCAAAGTCAAGATCAACGATGGTCAAGATCAGGAAGATGCTAAAAGGGGAAAGTATCCTGGGGTAGAATTTCGACTGTACCACATAAACTAATGTGTGCACATATTGGCAAAGTGCAGCATTACAATGCGCCTTACACCAAGTACAATAAAGCACGGTTCTAGCCAAGGCTGACTGAAGTATTCTGTTAATAGCCAGGCCTCCCACCCAGACAAGGTCAAGGGAGAAACTGAAGGTGGTCTTTGGCCAGAGGTATCTCCTTTCAAAACTCTTCCTGAACCAAATGCTCCCATCTTCTTATATCTGATTTTCAAAGCAATTGTCACTGAAATTTGCAAAGCAATGGTCACAGATTTGCCGCATTCCAAGGGCAGAATTCCAGCCTTACACATGTTTGGACTGCTCTACCTTTGGAGGTGGAGGTCATGGTTAGATACATTTGCACTTCAGGATAGTTCATGGCTTAAGCTGGAGGCTGCAGGTAGTGCAATCCTTGTCCTTGGTGGTGGAAGCTGTGGGTTTGGGACATGCCATCACCTTCGCAGCACAGGCAAGTAGCTGAGCTGCATTTTAGAGATAATATAGACTGCAGCCACACGTACACTGGTGCAGAGGGTGGAGAATGTTTAAGGTCATGGATGGGCTGCAATCAAGTGTGTTACCATGTCTTGTTCTTCTATTTATGTTACTGAAAAATCATGGCAATAATATGGTTTAATACAAGTTATGCCATTTTAAGTTTATTGATGGGTTACAAATGTCTGCAAACAATTGTACAGAGATCTTCCCCCTTTATACAAGACAACTTTAATTTAATGACAAAGCAAGTCATTTAACTTACCATCAATATTCTTTTCTGCCATCTGTATCGGTTATATTTGTGGACAACAAAGCTGTAGGGTGTACTTTCAAGCACCTTAAGAAAAAGAGGCATCCAAATAAGTATGGTTAGGGATTGCACTTGAGAATCTAGATGCATTGGTTATAAATGGATTGTGAAAGTCTGAAATAGGACTTCATAATAATCCTTAAAGTAGGACTTCAGATATAACTCGGACTCCTGCCACCTGCAGAAGCTTTCAGATGACTGCAGTTGTGGGCTGCATCAGTGACTCCCTCCCCTCTACCCCTCCCCAATCTTTGCAAATCGCAAATCCTTTCCATATCATCACTTTAATTTCATGTTTCATGTATTTTGTGTTTTATGACTGTTGGCAGATCAATTTCTCTCTCGGATAAATAAGGTTTTATCATATCGTGTACACATATGGGTGTTTCTGAAGGTGAAACTGAAGGCCTCCAAACTTCCAGGTTATTTTCCTGTTGTTTATGTAATATTTCCATTGTTTCATATCCTGTATTTTAAATAGTATAGATCATGGTATATAGCCAAAATAATGAGGCAAAGCAAAAATAAATACATTTGTTTTTACAAAGAAAAATATCAGATATGTCTCGTGTTTTTTTTGTTGCCTTTTTTTGTGACATTTTTCAAGCAGAATTTCGCAAATCCTTAGGCTAATTTATACCAGAAAGATTATATTAATTTTGCAATTAAATAACTCTATAGAAGCCAAATTCTGATTATGCTTTTTATCATTTATCAACCGATTAGATGGTTTCCTGATGTCCCACATTTTTGCAGCAGAACGTGCCCTTTTGCACTTAATATAATTAACATATTTTATGAATTCACAGGATATTGATTATGTAAAAGTAGCTTTGCTTAGTGAGCTTTGGCAAGCTATAATATTAGAAGTGTGCATTCATTTGTCTGGAAGATTACCTCATGTTGGCAGAGCTAAATATTCCTTATAGTATTGCACTGGATTGTATTTGCCCTCATGTTGATTCCAAGGCCTGGACCAGACAGCAGTTATGTTATAATGTTTGATGTAATGGAAGTTCCCTTAATCCTTGAGATCGTTTAATGAATTAACCCAAGAAGTGCCTTCTCTATTTTGAATTAGAAATGTTGAACATTTACCCATTTCTGATGTCTTACATAAATAAAAATTTTAAGTTGCATCCTAAAATCTAGCATGGATTCAGAATCTCATTCACTTCATCCCCTCCTAAGATTGAATTGTACACCACTAAAAAAAAAACACAGAATATTTTATCTTTCTGAAAATATTGGTGATGAAGTTGTTTTTTTTTGGCATAATATTCTACCGCCCAGAAAATGCTGACAACTTGGAATATTCGCTAACAACAATGACCAAGTGTTTGTTCTTATAACTGTAAGAAAGGAGTTAGTGTGTGGGAAGGAACTGCAGATGCTAGTTTAAACCGAAGATAGACACGAAAAGCTGGAGTAACTCAACAGGACAGACAGCATCTCTGGAAAGAAGGAATGGGCGATGTTTTGGGGTTGAGACCCTTCTTCAGAAACGAGTTCGATATATTTTCCCCAGTATGAATACTATTAATTCATTGTTGCCAATATTTCCACTGATATGAATATACTAATGTCACTTTAATGAATAGGGATATACAAAATGCTGGAGAAACTCAGCAGGTGCAGCATGAGTTTCCTTCTTTATCACTTTAATGAATCCTTTCTAACAAAAAATTTCATTTATATAGTATCACCTAATCTGACAAAATTGATTTTAAAAGGCTGGAGGAACTCAGTGGGTCAGGTAGCATCTGTGGAGGGAAATGTACAGATGATATTTCAGGTCAGAACCCTTCTTCAAACTCTGATGTCTGAAGAGGAATCCTGTCCCAAATTGTGATCTGTCCATTTCCTCCACAGATTTTGACGGACCCACTGAATTTAGTCCAGCACTTTTGTTTTTTGCTGAAGATTTCATTATCTGCAGTTTCTTGTGGAAACAAAAAAGTTACAACTTGTTTTAGCCAAACAAAGCTTAATCTATTTTAAATCAATGCGATCTTAATGTGAAGAAAGGAGCAAAGAGATTATCATACCTTATCTGGTTTGCTTGTCTCCTGCACTGTAGACTTGCCACTATGTGCAATTTCCCAGGCCTGATCAACCGTGAGCTCTCGATTCTTCACTGCATTGAACAACTTGATCTGCTCATCGTTACTCAGCTGTTGTAAACAATAAGAATGTTGGAAGAAGTTAGCGGAGTCACCATTAAAAAAAAAATTGAAGCCAAGAAATTTAATTCCAGTTGGTGGCATTTAAAATGTTAATATTGTCATTTAACCACTTGGTAATTTTAGCATGTTATGTCCGGCATCTGAAATTTATTCCATTATCTTCAATGGAATCAACATAAAAGGGCAAATACAACCCATTACAATACTATAAAGAATATTTAGCTCTACCAACTGGAGGTAATATTCCAGACAAATTAATGCACACTTCTAATATTACAGCTCGCCAAAGCTCACTAAGCAAAGATACTTTTACAAGTAATCAATATCCTGTGAATTCGTAAAATATATTAATTATATTAAGTACAATGATGCAAGGTTAAGCAATTCATTTTCTAAATAGAAACAGAGGGTACAGAAACAATGCTTGTTGAATTAAAGCAAACATCTGCAGATGCTGGTAATCTGAAACCAAAATAGAAAATCCCACATACTCTTAGCAAGGTAGGCAACATCTGCACAGAGAGAAATGGCCTCAGGTCATGACCCTTCATTTGTCATTGGAAAGAGAAATGCCATGCTAAATCTTTGGTAATCACTTATTAGCACTGAGCTGAATTATTCTGGACATACACTCTTCTGGGCATACACTGCAGAGAAGCTTAAACAAAACAGTATCAGGAGAGAGCGATTTCAGTTTGTGGAAAAAACTGGGATTTCTCCTCTTGCAACGGAGATGGTAAAACGGGAAATATAATCACAATTTTTTTTATTATAATTTTCATAGAACGGATTGGATTAAATTATTTTAATTGGTAGGAAACCCAAAAGACTGCTGGGGGTTACACAAAAAGCTGGAGAAACTCAGCGGGTGCAGCAGCATCTAAGGAGCGAAGGAGATAGGCGACGTTTCGGGTCGAGACCCTTCTTCAGACTGGCCCAGTCTGAAGAAGGGTCTCGACCCGAAACGTCGCCTATCTCCTTCGCTCCTTAGATGCTGCTGCACCCGCTGAGTTTCTCCAGCTTTTTGTGTAACCCTCGATTCTCCAGCATCTGCAGTTCCTTCTTTAACCAAAAGACTGCTGAGTGGTCTGGAGGGCAGTTTTTGAAAGATTAATTTTGAAAAGAATACGTTGCTCTGATCAAGAATTCTCTGTCTGAGAACATTGTAACTCGTTCAAGGCTTTTGTATTGTGTTTCTCTACGTGACAATGATCTCTGAACTCAAAAAAACTCAGGACTTAAAGATTCAGATGTGTAAGAAGGAACAGCAGATGCTGGTTGAAGGGTCTGAAATGTCACCTATTCCTTTTCTCCCGATATGCTGCCTGACCCATTGAGTTACTCCAGCTATTTGTGTCTATCTTAAGGATTCAGGAATCTCTGCGCACATTGCTCTCATGGCTCCTAAATTCCAGTTAGAATGCTGAGCTGAAATTCCCACAACACATTTGTTAAAAAGTGCTGTGTTTTGAAACTGCATATGCAGGATTTGACAAACTCACAATGCGTAGTTCAATCTCTTCATAGGTTGGTGGAGAACATTTCCGATAAAAGGTTATTAATCTGAAACATTACCTTTATTTCTTTCTCCATAGGTGTTGCCTGATCAGTTGATATTCCCAACACTTTTTGTTTGTATCCTAGGTATGTATTGGTAACCAAAGTCAACAGGCTCAAAGATTTTGGCAAGATGTCACAATTGCTCTATAGTCTGCATGCACTCATCAGGAGTTAAAGAGTTCTCAACTGGGGCATAGTGTGACCCATATGGAAAATAAGTAGATTAACTGGTCAACAAAACCTTCTAGCATAGTTCTAAACATCTGATGGGGCAGTATAGAAGTTCCCCAATCTATTTAATTCTATTTCCTTTATCTTGTATGCGCTTGGAAAACACAAGCCTCGTGAATGCCTGGAAATGACAAATCACATTCAATAATCTTGAGGCAAACAAGACGCACCAGCTAGGTTTTGCAGCAGCTTTTTGCATGTCCATAACCCCATCGACAATCTAGAAAAACAAACAAAGGCTGACCAAGGCATTATAAAAAGCCCAAGACAACCGAAACTGCTGAATAGATCCAAAGAAAGCAGAGCACACGCTTGTAATTTGAAAATGCACAGGTTGTGCACTTCTTAAAGAGGACATGAATATTAAATGCTGCAAGATACGTTTCCCACGGGTGCTTGGAGACAATACTTTTTAAACCGTATTACATGTCCCACATCTTCCAAAACAATTATAAGGTGGTGACACGATGGCAGCCTCACCAACAGTCTGTCTGTCTTTTCATCCTTTTAAAATTATTTTATAGTGTGTTTTAAAAGTTTGTGTTAATGTTTTCTGGTTTGTTTTACGTGGGGGGGTGGGGGAAACTTTTTTTCAATCTCTTACCTTGCCGGAGATGCAATTGTTTTCTGGCTCGTATCTCCGCTCTGAGGCCTAACATCGTGAAGCTGGAGGCCTTGCTCGGGACTAACTTCGAGCACCACATCGGAATCGATTCCTTGCCTGGGATCGATGCTCCAACCGCGGCCTGCGGACTTTAACATCAAGGGCTCGCAGTCTCAGGAGAGGTCGAGTCGGGAGCTCCAACAACACAGAAGGTTCGACAAGCCCCGACCCAGGGTCCGATCGCCCGGCGCAGGAAGCGGACATCCCCCCCCGATGCAGGAGCTTGATCGCCCCGACGAGAAGGCCCGCCGCCAGTTACGGGAGTCAAGATCGTCCCGTCAACGGAAGGCTGGTGGCCCCCGACCGTGGGAGAACAAAGAGGGGAAGAGATTTAACTTTTTTTTCACCTTCCATCACAGTGGGGAATGTGGAGGAGTCACTGTGGTGGATGTTTATGTTCAAATATATTTTGTGTGTCTTTATTTGTATGACTGTGTGGCAAAACAAATTCCTCATATGTTGCAAAACAGACATGGCTAATAAAGTGTAATTATGATTATGATTAACTCTGCTTTTCTTGTGCCAATCAGATCCACGTATCATGAAATGCCGAAAATTTCCAGTTCATTAATTTGATGAGGCAAGGTATTCTGCTCCAATGAAGCTCAGAAGTGGAATTTTAATCTATGCAATAAAGAACAGATCTGAGACATTCTTCTTACAAATCTTGATAGAAGATTATGTTTTATTGCTCCAGTTTCATAATTATAGGACTCGAGTATCTTAGTATCTCAGAACAAGGACCCATATGATTCTTGGCACAGTCTGCTTCAAATATGCTCTCCACCGCCACTAAAATACACACACTGTTCTATGGTTGCATCAGCCTCCTGTGGCTGCACAAAGATTTATTGACTTTGTATTGCCAAAATAAACTTTATACCGAATAAAAAAATATATACAAAACAAAAACTGTGCAAAAACTTTTCGGACATGCTCAGCATCTATACCACAATCCATGTCCAGATCTGTATTGTTCACACGTATCTTTAAACAAAACACTCTTGCACTCATGTGCCCCCCCCCCCCCCCCCCCGGGGTGATATCCAATCCCTTGTTTGAGGAGTGTCCCCACCAGGGTCTGTCCTTCAATGTCAAGCAGCAGAAGGAACCTAGGCAGTGGTCCTCCCCCAAAGAGCCTTGGCATTGGCTGCACCAAGCTTCAGCGAGTGAGTCCCTCAGCACATACTCCTGCAGTCTGGAATGAACCAGTCGACAATTTTCCCTGACGGACATCACACTGTGCTGGGAGGCTAACAAGTTTCCAGCAGACCAAAGAGATGATCTTCCAGCAGCACTTGATGTCAATCTCAAGATGTGTAAGATGTACGTTGGAGAGGCCTCTGTTCCAGAGCTGCTCGGGATGAACCACGACGAGAACCCTGGCATCATTCTCCAGACCGGTGGGAAATCATCTGTAGAAACTGTGCTGAGGGCAACATGCATCAGTGGTAAGATTGCATTGATACAGGAAGGATCTGACTGGGAGGGACCTTCTTACCACCAGCCAAGCGGGTTGGTGCTTGTTGGTGAGTTCTGGCAATGAGGCATTTCGCTAGACAAACTAGGCAGTCTGCTCAGAGAACCACACCACAAGATCCATTGAATCTTGTTCTGCAGTGTCCAAAAGATATTTTGTGCTGACCACTGCCCGATGGAATTGTGGTTAAAAGGTGGTGGTCTGGAAGAAGCTTTCCATAAAGGTCAGGCGGTGCGGCACAATGGTGATGGGTAGAGCTTCGGCAGGTAATGACACGTGGTGCCCATGTGTTTTGGATCTATGCACAGCCTGTTGCAGCCACACAGGAAGGTAGCCATCAAGATGAGGCAGATGTTGGACATGCTGTCTGCCGACTTGGGAATCGTGACCATTTGGACCCGCTCCATCTTTGATCCCAAGTAAAACTGGAAGCCCTGGGCAATTGATTAGGCAGAGGGGCGGGGAACTGGCCACATCTGCACTAATTACAGCCAGCCTTGAGAGCACCTCACAGTTGATGACCATTTTGTGTGGATTTTTCTGGGTTACCAAGAGGGAGTGCTGTTTCCACACACCCAATTTCCACTTGACATTGGTTATCCGATCCAGCCAATTTTTGTTGCATGCCTTGGCCCCTCCAAACCAGATCTCCAGCCCCTTCATGTACTCAGACCAGGGGGTGAAAGAGACAGAAGATTGGTTGGCCCAGTGGCCGAAGAGCATAGTCTCGCTCATCCTGCGGTTAACTGGGTCACAATGCCAACTCAATGCAGTTGCTGATTAACCTGACTGTGGATCCGAGCAAAAATCTGTGCAACTTCCAATGACCTCGATGGCTTGCTGCTGGGTCTGTGAAAAGGTCTTTACAGCTGTTTCTAAATGTCCTTTAAGATTGGCAACATTGAAAATAGATCTTAACATTTTAAAAACATATTATTAAAAAAATGTTAATCTTATGCTGATTAATTCAAAAATGTAACATACAGCCAGGAAAACAAAATATTTAGCTAAATTACCTTTGTTGCTAAAGGCTGATAACCTCCTTCAAGTGAATGGGGTCACACTAGATATGCTGGCCTTTGCTGGCATGAAGCCAGAGCTACATACAAAATGCACCTGGCCATCTCAATAAGGAAAATCTGGAACCACTCCTGGCCTCAGTGGCAGGATCTAACCTTCCGCGCTGTAGTGCCTGGGAATCCTCAGATCACGAGTGTGCTTGAACAATGAGCATCATCTAGCTCCATCGGCAAATTACAAGCACGATTCAAGCCACCAATAACCATTCCAAAAACAGACTCCTCTCATAGGAAAGAGCCTCATTTGAAAATAAGATATGAGTCTTACCAAGCATAAAATCATTCCATTCAAAATGATAAGCAATTTACAACATGCAACAGTTATGCTAAGACATCCATCAACCACACTAGGGAGATATTTTGAGAAGGTTTAGAGTTTATGTTCTTATAGACAACTATGATATTTTATACAAAGATGGTCACCTAGTGTAACTGGACACGTTGGTCATTATATATTTTGCAGCTTAAAGACATACCATTGTATAAGAACAAGACATGAATAGGACATTCTCAGCATTTCATTTACAGTTATTTGAATAAATGACATGTAGACGTCTATAAAACATCAATTTCTAATTGTAATTTAGATTTCATCCAAGGAAACTGATCCAAAAAACAGGACACTCAAGATACCTTCCTGCAGCGGGGCACACACTCTGTGACTGGTACATTATTGGGTTTCATACCCCTATGTTGCTGGACAACAATGCGGTAAGAGGAACATGAAGACATATTCAAGGAAATTGTAATTGAAACAGATATTTGAACAAGGGTAATATTTTGCAAGAACAATACGTTATATAACTTAGGTACTACATTGATGAGTATCTTATTGAACCTATCGGAAATGTAAGCTGTTTTAGGCAGAGCAGCACAATCTGCCTATATTGATATCTATATATTAACTAATTAGTGCCAGTCAGATTCAAATCCAATAATTGCTCAATGGCTATTAAATAAGAACATCTGCATTCATACTTTATCTAGTTTGGTTGGTTCCTGAAATGTAGACTTGCTAACACTAACCCTAAACCTGAGCAACTTCCCAGGCCTGATCAATGGTGAGCTCTCGGTTTTTCACTACATTGAGTAACCTGATCTGTTCATTGTTGCTAAGCTGCCAAGAATAACAAGGAAAATGTTAGCAGAGCCACTGTTGACAAAAGATGCAAGTAGTGAAAATTCTATACAAATCTTTGATTATGTATAAAATGGTTACTTTTTCAACAAAACAATGGTTTAATTCTAAAATATAATTTCATTAATAAATATTCTGCCAGCAAAAAAAAACGAAATGTGTCTTTGACGGCTTTTTTCGAAAGATGTGCCATAAGTTTTGCTCATCAATTATATTCACAAGTTTGGTCATTGAGGTATCTATGGAATCCATTTGTAGAGGCAAGTACTACAGGCACCGAGATTTAAGTATGTTAGCATTGGTGATCAAAGATCAATTTCTTTCCCCAATGAAATTTTAATTTTAGTTTAAGATGCCAGTTCAATATAACATTTAAAATCCCAAACGGTCCCTTGCTTTTTTAAATTAAGACCATAGACAAATAAGTTGGCTTTGTCTTCTCTGAACTTCACAGCTGTGCCCTTGATTCTTGATTTGCACAATTCCATAAATGGATGATTCCTTGGCATCAAAGGCTACTTTAATAACCAGATCACTAGCTTCACTGCTTCATCCTTGGCTAAATCTCACATTCACAGAATCAGACTTGAAACTTAAAAATAAAAAAATTCTGCATGGGACTGCATCACTTGCTCTCATAACATTGCATAAAATTAGGATTACTGCACAACAGTGTACAATTGCCATAATCCCAACTTTCCACACAAATGATTGCTACTAACAGAACTATCAGTCTGAAGAAGGGTCTTGACCCAAATCGTCACCCATTCCTTCTCTCCAGAGATGCTGCCTGTCCTGTTGAGTTACTCCAGCATTTTGTGTCTAGCTACTAACAGAACACTGCCTTCCAATGATGTACTTCACACACAATCTTTAAGTAAGAACAGCACATCCACTCATTCACATGGGGATGAACAGCTATATGGTATGAGAAAAAGCACAAGGAGATTTAGATCTTAGAATTAATTGCTTTATTCAACTTAAAGAATTATGTTCAAATATGTGCTTAATTTTTAATTTGCTTTCCCTAACATTCATTCTTTGACAGCTGGTAAGGCTGGGTGTGTGGTTTAATTTACCATGAAAATGGTGCTGTGCACAGGCTGGCTACTTAAAATTAGAAGTAGTATTACCAATCATAAGGAATGCTTATTGATTCAAGGTCAGTGTGCCTCTGAGAATTCAAGGACACAATTCAGATAGCATTGGGTTTGGTGGGAGGCAATGTGTGTGTGTGTCGTGTAGGTTATCATGTTCAAAAAGGAGTAGAATTAGGCCATTCTGCCCATCAAGTCTATTCTGCCATTCAATCGTGGCTGATCTATCTCTCCCTCCTAACCCCATTCTCCTGCCTTCTCCCTATAACCTCGGACACCTGTATTAATCAAGAATCTATCTACCCCTGCCTTAAAAAATATCAACTGACGGCCTCCACTGCCGTCTGTCGCAAAGAATTCCACAGATTCACCACCCTTTACAGGTTTACAGAAGGTTTGACAATAGGCTGGGAAACACATTCTGTAAATGGGCTGGATGGTTTGGAGTTTGTTAAATGTGTGCACGATAGGTTTTTACAGCAATACATAGAGGTATCGACCAGAGAAGGGGCAGTGCTGGACCTCCTGTTAGGAAATGAGGCAGGTCAGGTGACGGAGGTATGCGTTGGTGAGCACTTCGGGACCAGTGATCACAATAAAAATGTATTCAAAATAATTATGGAGAGAGTCAGAACTGGACCTAGGGTTGAGATTTTTGATTGGCGAAAGGCTAACTTTGAGGGAATGCGTAATGATTTAAAAGGAGTGAATTGTGACATTTTGTTTTATGGGAAGGATGTAGAAGAGAAATGGAGGACATTTAAATGGGAAATTGTAAGAGTACAGAATCTTTATGTCCCTGTTTGGTTGAAAGGAAATGGTAAAAATCGGAAAGAGCCATGGTTTTCAAGGGAAATTGGACACTTGGTTCGAAAAAAGAGAGATATCTACAATAATTATAGGAGGCATAGAGTAAATGAGGTGCCAGATGAGTATAAAGAATGTAAAAAGAATCTTAAGAAAGAAATAAGAAAAGCTAAAAGAAGATATGAGGTTGCTTTGGCAAGAAAGGTGAAAGTAAATTCAAAGGGTTTCTACAGCTATATTAATAGCAAAAGGATAACGAGGGATAAAATTGGACCATTAGAGAGCCAGAATGGACAGCTATCTGCAGAGCCAAAAGAGATGGGGGAGATATTGAACAATTTATTTTCTTCGGTATTCACCAAGGAGAAGGATATTGAACTCTGTGAGGTAAGGGAAAAAAGCAGAGTAGCTATGGAAACTATGAGATTCAAAGAGGAGGAAGTACTGGCACTTTTGAAAAATATAAAAGTGGATAAGTCTCCAGGTCCTGACAGGATATACCCTAGGACATTGAGGGATGTTAGTGTAGAAATAGCAGGGGCTATGACAGAAATATTTCAAATGTCATTAGAAACGGGAATAGTGCCGGAAGATTGGCGTACTGCGCATGTTGTTCCATTGTTTAAAAAGGGTTCAAAGAATAAACCTAGCAATTATAGACCTGTTAGTTTGACGTCAGCGGTGGGCAAATTAATGGAAAGGATACTTAGAGATAATACATATAAGCATCTGGATAAACAGGGTCTGATCAAGAACAGTCAACATGGATTTGTGCCTGGAAGGTCATATTTGACAAACCTTCTTGAATTTTTTGAAGAGGTTACTAGGAAAATTGAGGAGGGTAAAGCAGTGGATGTTGTCTATATGGATTTCAGTAAGGCCTTTGACAAGTTTCCCCATGGAAGGTTCAATCTTTGGGTGTTAATGGCGGAGTAGCAAGATGAATTCAACAGTGGCTGAATGGGAGATGCCAGAGAGTAATGGTGGATGGCTGTTTGTCAGGTTGAAAGCCGGTGACCAGTGGGGTGCCTCAGGGATCTGTGTTGGGTTCACTGTTGTTTGTCATGTACATCAATGATCTAGATGATGGGGTGGAAAATTGGATAAGTAAGTATGCAGATGATACTAATATAGGTGGTGCTGTGGATAATGAAGTAGATTTTCAAAGTCTACAGAGAGATTTGGGCCATTTGGAAGAGTGGGCTGAAAGATGGCAGATGGAGTTTAATGCTGATAAGTGTGAGGTGCTACATCTTGGCAGGACAAATCAAAATAGGACGTACATGGTAAATGGTAGGGAATTGAGGAATGCTGTGGAACAGAGGGATCTAGGAATAACTGTGCATAGTTCCCTGAAGGTGGAATCGCATGTAGATAGGGTGGTAAAGAAAGCTTTTGGTGTGCTGGCCTTCATAAATCAGAGCATTGAATATAGGAGTAGGGAAGTAATGTTAAAATTGTACAAGGCATTGGTGAGACCAATTCTGGAGTATGGTGTACAATTTTGGTCGCCTAATTACAGGAAGGGTGTCAACAAAATAGAGAGAGTACAGAGGAGATTTACTAGAATGTCGCCTGCGTTCCAGCAACTAAGTTACAGAGAAAGGTTGAACAAGTTAGGTCTTTATTCTTTGGAGCGCAGAAGGTTAAGGGGGGACTTGATTGAGGTCTTTAAAATGATGAAAGGGATAGACAGAGTTGATGTGGATAAGCTTTTCCCATTGAGGGCAGGGAAGATTCAAACAAGAGGGCATGACATGAGAATTAAGGGACAGGGGTAACATGAGAGGGAACTTCTTTACTCAGAGAGTGGTGCCTGTGTGGAATGATCTTCCAGCAGAAGTGGTGGAGGCAGGATCGATTTTAACATTTAAAAGTAAAGTGGATAGTTATATGGACGGGAAGGGAATGGAGGGGTATGGTCTGAGTGCAGGTAGATGGGACTAGGGGAAAATAAATGGTCGGCACGGACTGGAAGGGCCGAGAAGGCCTGTTTCCATGCTGTAATTGTTATATGACTATAAGGTTATAGGATGTTATGGCTCAGTAGAAGGCCTTTCAGTCCAATCTACCCACACAAGCTGAAGCAGTTACTTATTCTAACTCTACTTCCCTGCTCCCAGTCTGAACCCTGTTGGTAATGGATATCAAATGTTCAATTAGGTCATTTTTAATTGAGTTGAGCGATTCCAGCTCTACCATCCTCTCAAGTCAGGTTGCAGATTCCACCTCTTCAGAGCTGGAAAAATGTAAATATTATTGTGCTCTTCATCACTGATTATTGTACTCTTTACCACTGTCATTCTGCTGAGGAAATTGTTCCTTCCTACATGAGACAACTTAGTCCATCAACAGCTTAACAAAGATTTTGACATGCAGATAAATAAAGTCCCATGCGGTTTCTAGCCCAGGTTTTTAACTGAGACACTTGGGAAAACGCTTGTGTGATTCACGCAAGACTAAGTTTCTTATTGCAATCTCTATGTACTTGAGTGTTATGTCCTTCTCATGTGCCATCTACGTTCTTCTTTGGAATTGCCACAGAAAGCAGTGGAGACAAGTTAATGGATATTTTTAAGGTTGAGATTGTTAGGTTCTTGATTAATATGGGTGTCAGGATTTATGGGGAGAAGGCAGGAGACTGGCCTCCAGAGGGAAAGATAAATCAGTCATGATTGAATGGCAGAGTATACTTGATGGGCTGAATGGCCTAATTCTGCTCCTATAACTTTTGAACTCTGATTTCTCTGGCATTTTAGGAAGACTTTGGCATAGAGAAAATTAATCAGACAATACTAGTGGAGTGTAAACTTGGGTTTATTATCCTTCGTGCAGAGCATAGGGAGATTAGAGATACAACAGCAAAGCATTTTGATAAAGTTAATAGGAAGAAAATGTTCCCATCCTCGGGAGGCTTAACACCAGTTACAAATTTAAGATAATTGGCAAAAGAAGTATTTCTCTTTCGAAGACTGCTCGATGTTATGATCTAGAATTTATTTCATGTAAGGATGATGCAAGATATTTACATTCTCATGGATGCACACTTGAACAGGAAATACACACAAAACATTAAGGAAAGAGCACAAATGATTTGTATGAGAACACACAATTTCTTACGAGACAGGGGAATTACCAACCCAATCATTTAGCTTGAGCTATCTTTACAGGCAGCTCCAAGTGACAGATTTCTGGCACAGATACAGAGAGTATTTTGCCTCAGTTATCAAGAATATTTGCGTGACTCACACAAGTGTCTCCAAGTTTGGGACTTTATTTGCATGCACATCAAAATCGTGATCGATCCTTCATAAACTGGTGATGGCCTGAGTTATAAATAAAGAGGGACTTTGCAAACACACAGTGAGCAGTTCAATTTCCTTGCCAGAGTGCAGCCCAAAGTCCAATCCTGCACAAGAATCAGGGAATGCATTAACAAACAATGTCAACAGCCTCAAAAGAACCACTAGAAGTAACAACCTCCTTGCCTTTTGTATGGCCTGTTCAAACTGTATTTGATTAGGCCACAGAAAGAACACTGATGATTAAAGGTTAACTGGACAATTAACTTGTTTTGGTCACTTAAATTAGTAATAAAATGATTTTGCAGCACTATGTTCCTTTTTTTTTGCCACAGCACTTTGATGTAAAAGTTATTTTAAGCATTCCTTGAAACTCATGGTGGACTTGCTTCTGCGCCAGGTCTCCAGGTTCCGCAGGAGCTGTACAGATCCCACCATAGCCTCATCAATCTACCAGATGTGTGGGGGCAGGAAGTGTTTGATGAGAAAGATGGGTCGATGAATGGATGAGGTGGTGGTGCAATGTGCCTGCTATTTTCACTGGGCTGCAGTGAGCATATAAAAAGGCCATAAGGCGCTCATTATCAGGGAACTGTGAATAATCTACAGATCCCACAGGTATGAGTGGTTGGGATGTTAGACTCTGTCTGTACTCTATTTGTAGGATCCTCAAGACCTCTTACACTGATTTTTTTGCACCAGCAGCAGCAGCATTTCTATTGACCACAAACTCAATTACCAACCTGGTCTTTCCCTTCCTTTTTATTGGCACACTAATTGTCATCCTGGATAATTGTAGCAAAAAACATAAAAAATCCCCAAGACTTTATTTTAAAAAAGAACCCAAGAGCTGATAACTGTACAATCAATCTGAAAAAGCATTTTAAAATGCATTAATATTGCTGTTACACAATTCCTAAAGATAGCATGAATCTCAAAAAGTTTCAAAGTCTATTTTCTTGCTAAGTTTGATGGAACTATAACTTATTATGTTTTATTTAATTTCCTGTATTTTGATGTGAAATTTTGCTTCTGCATTTAGCACTGCAAATCAAGAACTTGGCCCATCCTAGCCCAGTATCCATTCATCTAATGGGATAGGATGCAAATACCACTACTGAGCAGAATTTATATCTCCACAAAATACAATGCTTATTGTTACCCAACTTTCAAACCTAAAATGGATGGAAATTAAAATAAATTTAAATCTAATCATCCTCACAGGTCACTTCCCACTGATCTCATGACCATATCTAGGTTCCAAGATGCACAGATGTAAGCAGACTTACCTGGCCTCCATCCTCTGTCATTAATACAGAGTCACACAAATACAGTACATTCCTTTTTGCAGGTCAAGGTGAGACAGAAAAACAATTTGACTGCAGTACTATTGCCAAATCCAACACCTCCATCTCAAGGGTCTCCACTGACCCACACACCGTTCAAGAATATCAGCTATTTAAATACTCCATCCACAAGGGCAGGTTGATGGTGAGCGACTGAAGAGAATGCCAGTCATTACTAGATCTATACTGATAGTGACTGTCATCAGTAACATGGCCATAATTAATGGAAGATGATGCCATGTTCAGACATGATCGCCCTTCTTACATCCAGCACATCCCACACGATATACAAGCTGCAGTAGACATAAGCAAGTATCTCTCACTTATGCCACTCCAAAATTCATGAAGTTACAATCCAAACATGGACTTAGAGTTGAATGTTACATCTGCATCAAACGTGAAACCTACAAAATTCTTAAGGGGTTGGACAAGCTAGATGCTGGAAGATTGTTCCCGATGTTGGGGGAGTCCAGAACAAGGGGTCACAGTCTAAGGATAAGGGGGAATTCCTTTAGGACCAAAATGAGGAAAACATTCTTTACACAGAGAGTGGTGAGTCTCTGGAATTCTCTGCCACAGAAGGTAGTTGAGGCCAGTTCATTGGCTATATTTAAGAGGGCGTTAGATGTGGCACTTGTGGCTAAAGGGATCAGGGGGTATGGAGAGAAGGCAGGTACGGGATACTGAGTTGGATGATCAGCCATGATCACATTGAATGGCGGTGCAGGCTCGAAGGGCCGAATGGCCTACTCCTGCACCTATTTTCTATGTTTCTATGTTTCTATGTGATGGCCCTTAACATTAAGGTGACATTTGACACTTGCGACCGAGTTCTAACATATGATTTTAATGTGACTTTCATGTCAGTTGCATACTGGATGATTTACTTCTCCACGCATTCCTCCTTTTGGAACGTCAGCTATATTTTCCAGGAGTTTCCCCCTTTGTGGAATATCAGATCCTTACGTGACTAGCCCCGCCACACAAAAGCACCAACTTTTCCACCATCCCCAAATTTTGCTGGCAGTGCACTGACCAGGCAAATGGAGAATATTCTATCATGCTCCTGACTTGTGCCCCATATGAGATGGAAAGGCTTTGCAGTGTCAGGAGTTCAGTCACTCACCATCAACCTGCCCTTGTGGATGCAGTATTTAAGTAGCTAATCTCCTTGAGTGGTGTGTGAGTCAGTGGTGGCCCTTGAGATGGTGGTGTTGGATTAAGCAATAGTACTGTGGTAGAATGAACAAGGGTATGTGGATAGACTGTCTTTTATTGAAGGTGATCGTTGTTTGGTACTTGTGTTGTGCATATTGCCCCATACCTGGATGTTGCTTAAGCTTTACTGTGACTACTTAGCCCCACACACAGCACCAACTTCTCCTCCACCCCATATTTTCCTTCTGACCCATTCCAACCTTTCTTACTCAAATAGTCAAGAAGCTTGACTAGCCAATAGTGAGACCTTGATGGTCTTGACTCCATTTTGGCCCAATGCCCTAATGGGCCACACCATATCATAAACCATTCTCTTCCTGTTCATCACACCAGACCAAGCCTTTGAACCTGTGATCTCCTCCAGGATTTGGAATGGAAGCATGAAGGGCCTGTCCCACTTTGGCGATTGTGCAGCGGACTGCCAGCGAGTGTCAAGTTTGCGAGACTCACCTGAAAAAATGGAAACTGGAACGCGACTGTCAGAAAACACACACACACACACACACACACACACACACACACACACACACACACACACACACACACACACACACACACACACACACACACACACACACACACACACACACACACACACACACACACACACACACACACACACACACACACACACACACACACACACACACACAGCAAAGGCCAGGGAAAGCGGGGGGAACGCCGTCTGAAATTCACATGGTGCAAAGCCAAGGTGATACAGACACACCGCGATGAACAGGAAGGTTAAGACGGCTAGCACAGTGTATGGCAAGTCCTTTAAAAGAGGGGGGGTGTGGTAGAAGGGGGGGGAGGTGGTAGAAGGGGGGGGGAGGTGGTAGAAGGGGGGGGGAGGTGGTAGAAGGGGGGGGGAGGTGGTAGAAGGGGGGGGGAGGTGGTAGAAGGGGGGGGGAGGTGGTAGAAGGGGGGGGAGGTGGTAGAAGGGGGGGGAGGTGGTAGAAGGGGGGGGGAGGTGGTAGAAGGGGGGGGGAGGTGGTAGAAGGGGGGGGGAGGTGGTAGAAGGGGGGGGGAGGTGGTAGAAGGGGGGGGAGGTGGTAGAAGGGGGGGGGAGGTGGTAGAAGGGGGGGGAGGTGGTAGAAGGGGGGGAGGTGGTAGAAGGGGGGGAGGTGGTAGAAGGGGGGGGAGGTGGTAGAAGGGGGGGGGAGGTGGTAGAAGGGGGGGGAGGTGGTAGAAGGGGGGGGGAGGTGGTAGAAGGGGGGGGGAGGTGGTAGAAGGGGGGGGGAGGTGGTAGAAGGGGGGGGGGGAGGTGGTAGAAGGGGGGTGGTAGAAGGGGGGGGGGAGGGGGAGGGGAAGAGAAGGTTTTAAGGTGCCAGATAACTTTAATAAGCCAGAGATACGCAGCTGTGAAGTTTGGCAGGCATTTAACATTACCAGTCGGTTCTCCTTGGTTCTGAAAACTCGTGCTTACTTTTTTTTTCCCACAATGAGCCAATAAAAATGCCCGGTCAGCAAAGGCGATAAACTAAAACTACCTACGACTAGCTCGACTACCCATAACTACATAGCAACCCCATTACAACTGCACCTACAACTACAAAAGTATCGATTCTCTCCATGGCGACCAATTTTTGGTCGCAGAAACATTTTCACCACGCCGCGACTAGTTCCCAGAATGCGGGAACTCCTTGCGACCATGAAGGAGACTCACCAGAGAACATGTGGCGAGCGCAGAGTCTCCTGCACTCGCCTAAAAAGTTGCCCAAGTGGGACAGGCCCTTGAACCTCCATCCTCTGTTCTATTCCCACCACCCAATCTTCTGCCAACAATGTTTATTAGTATCCGATTGTAACACTAGATAGATTTCCAATAAACAGATGTTAGAAGTTTAGAAGGAATGTTCACCCTTCAGATGGAGAAGTTGCAAGTTTTTTATTAATTTGCAAACACCTAAACCACAAATCTTAAACTATGAGTGACATGGTTAAAAGAACCGAGCAAAAATGCAGAAGAAGTTATTTATGGAAGAAAAATGGAAATGCCTCGGGCAAATATATGTAACAACTTTTGTTGAGTTGTTGAGCAAACATCAAGCTGTGAGATATAGATTGTCCCAAATCCAGAAGATCGCAATGGGTTGGTGGAACTGCATGTGAATGGCAAAAACGTAGCAGGAATTGGAAAAGTGAACAATATTTTGTTGAAAACATGAAAAGAAAAACTGCCAATGCGGAAAATCTTAAACAAAACAAGGGCCGTTCCTGAAACTGTTTTTCTTTCAACAGATGCTGCCTGACTGATGTGTGTTCCCAGTTCTCCGCTTTTGTTTCAGACAGCACTTTCCGTATTTGAGATCGGTCTAACAAAAAGCAATGAAATCAATCAAGTGCTAAATCAAACACCGAGCCAACACCATAGTCTTATTTTTCACTGTCTTTCCAGTTTGCCCGGTATTTTCCCTTGCAGTTGGATGTTGGTAGTTCAAAAGCGAAAGGTACGGCGATTAGAGTGGTGGAACGACACATTACCAAATCGCAACAGGTAAGAAGGAAATGCAACCTCTCCGCCCGGCCGACCCGTTCCCACCGCACGCCTGCGGGACTCACCTGCGGCGTTGAGCAGCCACCGGCGCCCGTCGGCTCCATACTCGCTGCGCTCTCCTGAATGTCCTCGCCAAACGTCAATGTCCCCGACTTCCCGCATGTGGAAGCCACGCCTGCTCCTCGGCACTCAGCCTGGTGTCATCTGCTCATTGCATTTCGTCGTTGCGTCCTGGTTACACTCGGGTTCAGCCTTACCTTGCGGGTGATGGACTTCCGCAATCCAAGACTCCAGGAGCGACTTGCACTTGACACCACCAGTGATTGCTCCACCCTCTGCATCAAATTTGGGCAAGTTTCTTTTAAACCAGAAGGAGTTAGTGCCAGGGAGATTTCCAACACAGAAACAAGCCCTTCAGCCCATTCAACACCCAAATTAAGGGCCAGTCACACTATGGTGACCTATTTTGCGAATTTAGGAGAGTTTGCGCTCGCCACAAACTCGCAGCATGGTCGACATGTTGTCGTAGGTGGTCACTGTAAAGGGGCTGTCCCACTGCAGCGACCTAATTGGGGAGTTTAGGAGAGTTTGAAAAAATGTCATGTTGAAGACCTCCTTCAACTATGTTGATTACTAGCCTCAACTAGCTTCGGGAAAATCGGACACAGTGGAGAGTGAAGACGACCTCTTTCAATCTCCAACAACCTCTCTTTGACCTTCCTTCGACTATGTTGAAGACTATCTACGACTACCTTCGATTATCTTCGACTACCCTCGATTACCTATGAATAACATGCCGACCATCTACGACTCACTTCGATTAAACCGACGAGTAAAAAGTAGCATTTTTTTCCATGGCAGCCTTTTCTTTCTGGCGGGCATTTTACAACATGTTGAAAAATACGCTGCGACCTAGCTGAGGCCTCGAGTACGTGGGGACTACTCTCGAACATGAAGGAGAGTTACAAAGAACTCCTTGGACCTCGCGCCGACCATGCTGCGAGTATGAGTTGAGGGCAAACTCACCAGAACTCGCGGATTAGGTCGCCGAAGTGAGACAGCCCCTTAACTCTCCTCTATGCTCGAGAGGAGTTCCCGCGTACTCACAGCCTCAGTTTCGTTCAGGAAAATTTTTCAACAGCTGAAAAATTTTCTGCGAGTCAGCATGGAGAAAATAGATCCTTTTGAACTCGTAGTGCAGTGGTAGTGGGGTCGCCAAGCAGTTACAGGTAGTCGAGGTAGCTGTAGGTAATCTCCTTTGCTGACCGGGCACTTTAATTGGCTCATTGGGGAAAAGAAAAATTAAGCACGAGCTTTCAGAACCAAGGAAAACAGACTGGTAATGTTAAATGCCTGCTAAACTACATAGCTGTGTATCTCTGGCTTATTAAAAGTAGTCTGGCTTCTTAAAAGTGTCTCCACTCCTCCTTCCCCCCTTCTCTCCCCTTCTTCCCTCCTTCTCTCCCATTCTCCCCCCTTCTCCTCCCCACCGTCGATGGGACCTATTGTAGTTGCTGCCTCATAAAAGCAGCCAAAATCATCAGGGACCCACACCATCCTGGCCACACACATATCTCACCACTGCCATCAGGAAGAAGGTACAGGAGCCTGAAGACTTTAAAGTCCAGGTTCAGGAACAGCTTCTTCCCCACAGCCATAAGGCTATTAAACACAACGGATAAGCTATGAGCTCTGAACTGCAAAAGACTATATTATTATTTGTTAATTGCACTATATTTGTTATTTATTCCCGTTATATATTCCCCGTTATATATTCTGTTGTGCTGCAGCAAGTAAGAATTTCATTGTCCCATCCAGGACATATGACAATAAAATACTCTTGACCCTTGACTTGACTCTTAAATGCGACATCTCCAAGTTTGCGGAATGCACAAAGCTGGGTGGCAGTGTGAGCTGCGATGAGGATGCTATGAGGCTGCAGGGTGACTTGGGTAGGTTAGGTGAGTGGGCAGATGACTGGCAGATGCAGTATAATGTGGATAAATTATCCACTTTTGTGGCAAGAACAGGAAGGCAGATTATTATCTGAATGGTGTCAGAATAGAAAAAGGGGAGGTGCAACAAGACCTGGGGGTGCTTGTACATCAGTCACTGAAAGTAAACATGCAGGTAGAGCAGGCAGTGAAGAAAGCTAATGGCATATTGGCCTTCATTGCTGGTAGGTTTGAGTGTGGTGCAAGATGGTACTACTGCAGCTATACAGGGACCAGGTGACACCACACCTGGAGTATTGTGTGCAATTTTTGTCTAAACTGAGGAAGGACATTGTTGCTTTTGAGGGAGTGCAGCATAGGTTCACCAAGTTAATTCCCAGGATGGCGGGACTGACATATGTTGAAAAAATGGGTCGACTGGCTTGTATTCACTGGAATTTAGAAGGATGAGAGGAATCTTATGGTAACATGTAAAATTCTTAAAGGATTGGAAAGTTACATGCAGGAAAAATGTTTCCAATGTTGGGGGAGTCCAGAACCAGAGGTCACAGTTTAAGAATAAGGGGTAGGCCATTTGGGACTGAGATGATGAAAAACTTTTTCCCAGAGAATAGTAAGATTAAATGAGAACTTACCAGTTTGAAGTTTGATCTTTATTTTATGAGTAGTTACGATGAGGGATTACGTGAAGAACCCCATACAGCGTTGGTGCGTCAATCTTCAAAGCAGCAGAGTGAAATCACAGGTAATAATGACTGAAGGATAATAGTAAGATAACAGAGACTAGAACTACCAGATGATATTTACGAGGGTTGGGAGTGGATGGCATGTAATCCCTCATCGTAACTCCTCATAAAATAAAGATCAAACATCAAACTGGTAAGTTCTCGTTTAATCTTACTATTTTACTTCGGAGTCACGTGAGTGACTATGTGATGATTTCAAAGCTCTGTGATTTCATGCCGCAGACCCAAATCCGGCGTTCACACTGCATTGATTGACTCAAAAGTCGTTAATAATCAATAATGCATCAATCATAACATTGTCAAATGAATAACGGTTTATTTACAAATGAAACAAAAACAGCCCCTCTAACTCAGGGGGAAACTATAACAGAACTCAAAACAGAATCAGCAAACACCCCCACCCTTGTAATCGGCTTATGGTAAAAATTTTGGAAGGACCATCCTGCGGCCACGAGGACATGATCTATAGGCATGTCCATCACACTTGCCGCGGAATTTGATGCCGTCCGGGTGGAATGAGATTTGAATTTATCAGTATCAATCCCAGCACTTCCCAGAACCTGCTTTAGCCACCTTGAAATTGTTTGCACCGACACCTTACTGTGCGTTTTTTTGTGGCTAATACATAATGCAGACTCTGTTCCTCATAGGGCTCTGGTGGCCTCAATGTAACGAGACAAATGTGATACTACACACAGGTGAGCATCTTTGGGGTATGCTGAAAACACAATCTTACATCCTGTCATGCCTATTCTACTATGTTTGAGCAAATCATAGACATAAAAAGTAATGGAATCTGCCAATACCTGCATTCTGTCTAGCCGTAGCGTTTGCAATGTTTGCGCACATTGGGCTGATACCAACGCCATAAGCATGACCACCTTCATGGTTAGTTTGGCTAGAGATAGGCTTGCAACAGGAGCCCACTGGTGAAGAAGCATAAGAACTTCACTCGCATTCCAAATACCGGCATACCTGGGTTTAGGAAGATTAGAATTGAAAACTCCCTTCATAAACCGAGAAACTAACGGATGTATCCCTACTGTAACTCTGAACTCATGGGTAAATAAGAAGACAGAGCTCTTCCGGCTGTATTAATCACACTATAGCTTAATTTCTGATCAAAATAAAGAGTAGACAAGAACTCCAGTATGTCTGGGATTCCTGCAGTTTGATATGAAATATTCTGCTGTAGATAGAATTGCTCCCACTTCCTTATCGAGGTGATGTACTGCTTCTGTGTACTATCCCTGCAGGCCGACGTGATAACATCCACAGTACGATCAGACAGTCCTCTCCCCAGGTATGGCCTCCTTAAAATCTGCAAATTAACAGATCAATACGATCATGTAAAGGATGTTGATCGTCAGTTACTGGATTTGACAGTAGATTTTTATGTTTGGGAATAATCATGTGAGGCTGACTAGCCATTTGCAATATGAGAGGGAACCATGGTTGTGTAGGCCAATCTGGCACTACCAATACTCCTGAAGTGGAGTACTGCTTGATTTTCTGCAAGCATCAACTGATGAGACAGAATGGAGGATATGCATAAACAAACATTCCACCCCAATGCAGCGAGAAAGCATCCACCGCTGCTGCGCCAGGATCTGATTCCCATGAAACATACCTGGGCAACTGATGGTTTAGTCTAGATGCAAACAAGTCAATATCTGGCATTCCATACTGAGCAACCACTTGATTAAATATGTCCTGATTTAACATCCATTCTATGTTATCATTGAAATGGCATGACCTAATGTCAGCTACTGTGTTGAATCTACCTGGTAAATATATTGCTGAAAGCCAGATATGTTGGTCAATGCACCAGCCCCAGATCTGATTAGCCAGTCTATCACAAGACTGTGACTTGACTCCACACATGTGGTTTAAATATGCCACTGCTGTAGTGTTGTCAATCTGAACCTGCACATACAAGTCACTCCTGGCACAGCAATAAACTTTAAGCCCATACCAGGTTCCCAAAAGCTCTAAATAATTGATCCCTCTTAATTGAAGAAGGGATGTCTCATCAGTATTCCATCAGCCTCCACAACTGGAAGACATATCTGTAGCACCCCAACCCAGCGCACTAAATCCATTTGTAATATTATGGAAGGTGGTTCAACCAAAACCTCCCTGGAGCTTTTTGAAACATTTATGATCCACCATTGAATGTCTGAAATTGCCACAGCTGACAATTGCATAGGCCTATCAAAATGACCAGCATGTGTTCTCAGTGCCTGTTCTTTTGGTTGTTGTAATTGTTGATAATGCAGAGGTCCAAACTGCACAGCTGGAAAAACAGCCACCAATTTACCAATTAAACTGGCTACTTGTCTAATTGAAGGTCGTTGTTCATTAAGGAGATTAACACAATCCTCAATTAATTGCTGCCATTTGTCCCTAGGCAAAGTCAGCAACATGTGATTTGAATTAATGGTAAAGCCCAAATAATCAATGATTTGAACTGGTGATAATTTGGATTTGTCTGGATGAATGATGAACCCTAATTGTTCAAAAGTGAGTTTAACAATTGAAACAGATGATTCAGCTACAGCCCGAATACATAAAGACTCCTCTCACCCTTGTAATGGACTGTTCGAACTACTCCCTTCCGGCAGACGTTACAAGGCCTTCTACACCCGCACTACCAGACTCAGGAACAGCTTTATTCCCAGAGCTATAGTGGCGCTGAACTGGCCCTGCTGAGTACCACCACCCCCCCCCCCACCCCCCACGCCCATGGACTGTCTCACCCAGCCATGCACTTTAGTCTGTGTTGATGTTGCTGGTCAAATGTTCGTTTTTACAAACCTTGTTCTCGAGGGTTGCTAACCGAAATCTCGAAGTAGCAAACCAAATCTCGTTGCACTTATGTGTAATGACAATAAAAGATATTATTATTATTATTATTATTAATTGCCACAACTGACTCATCCAGATAAATTTTAAATACCTCATATCATCACCATGAATAGACATTGAGTAATATGCATCCTTTAAATCAATGTTGGCCATATAACACCCTTTGGAAACCAGATGTTTAGCCATAGAAAATGTTTCCATTTTGAAATGCGTATAGCAAACAAAGGAGTTCAAGCTCGTCAGGTCCAGAATGATTCTGCATCCCCCAGTCTTTTTAGACCTAGGAAAAATATTTGACACAAACTGACGGTTTTGACGAACTGACTTCTCAATAACCTCTTTTTTTGTGTAATGTGTTAAATTCTGCTTGTATGAGCACATTCTCGTCTTCTGAAAATATAAGTTTCCGACTTGGAACATGCTGATTAGGTGGACACACAATAGAGTAAAGTTCAATTTTAACCCCTTCCATACTGCTAAGTATAAATGAATCTGATGTTATCTCCTGCCATTGTTTGAGAAACAAGTGTAATCTGCCCCCAATTTGAACATCTATTTCACTTGATTCATTCTCTTTAATAGGAAAATTTCTCACCTGCATACGTCCTGGCTGCCCTTGTTGCCCCCGGCCCTTTGTAGGGAAAGTCATCCTTCCCCTCACGCCTGTGGCAGGCTGCCAGCTCCAAGACTGCGAAGCTGAGTGGCTGGTCCCTTCCCCGGCATCCAAACTGGTACCCCGCTGGTAAGGAAAAACCCTCTTTCCTAGTTTGCCACCTGGCTTGACGAGGCCCATAGTTCTAGCGTCCTCATGGAGCTCTTTAACTCGCTTGGCGAGATCTCCTCCAAATAAAAGATTAGGTGGTTGTACACTGGGCGGTTTACACAAAGATGCCAGATTGGGATTAATAACTGGCCGAATAGTACTTCATCTTATATTGTTGATTTCAAAATAAGCACTACACAGGTCCCAGTGCATCTTGGTGAGCTTCCGACATATGCCCCTTGTCTACTGTAATAGCAAATGCTGTAAGCCATGCAGCAAGTAATTTCAATACCTTTTGGAATTTTAATTCTTGGGCTCTTGCTGACACCCCCAACTGTGTCCATATGAGATGGTTTACCACAGGTACATTTAGTAAACCGCAATTAATAGGGGCTTCATACTTTTTAGCCGCCTCATCCATGGCCAATTTTTGCAGCTGATGAGAGAGCATATATTGGATGGCTGATGCCAATTCATCCCCTAACGGCTCTCCTGCCTCTCTCAGGACGGCAAATTTATCTGCTATATTCGGGATAATTTCAAGTTCCACTCCCTTGTGGCTCTCCCCAGCCACTGACTCGGCATCAGTAAACTGCTGCACCAGTATACCCTCTTCTTCAAAAGGTTGGGTATTCTTGCAGCCCTATATAGGCGCTGCTAACACATGGTCTCCAACAGCCTGGCGTGGGCACCACTCCTCCTCACGGAGTTGGTCCCTGTCGAGCATCTTCTGCAATAAGACCACGACCTGGGAGAGCCGTGAGCAAACAGTCTCTCCTTTTGAGGATAAAACCTCCAGGCCCGACTCTGGGTCCACGGGCCTATTTGATTTTACAGTAGCCTTACGCCCTACCAGCATGGCTATGCTGTTCACAGGCAGCGGGTCCGGTGTCGCTAGCTCCATTGCTGGCGTCAGACTTGGTGTCCTAGGCGGGCATCCGCTAACAATACTATCATGGTCATCGACCCTTTTCCCTCTGGAACGCCTCGCCGACACCTTCTTCACTTTCTGCAACCTTTTCACTGTGTATCCTCTACCGCTGAAACGCAGAAAATGAACGCAAGGTAAGTTTGAAACTTACCTTGTGTTTTAAACTTACCACTTGGAGGAGCTCTGCTGCTCCAACTGGCCGACTGCACCAATGCGTCTGACGTAATGACGCACCAATGGCTGTGCGGGGTTCTTCACGTAGTCACTCACATGACTCCGAAGTAAAATTGTGAATCTGTGGAATTTCTGCCACAGAAGGCAGTTGAGGCCATTTCACTGGATGTTGTCAAGAGGGAGTTTAGCTCTTAGGGCTAAAGGAATCAAGAGATATGGGGAAAATGCAGAAACGGGGCACAGATTTTAGATGATCAGCCATGATCATATTGAATGGCGGTTCCTGGCTCGAAGGGCCGAATGGCCTACTCATTTACCTATGTTTCTATGTTCTATGTTACTATGTTTGTCTTAGACACCTCCACCACAGGGAAAAAAGATTTATATTGCCTCAAATTCCTGATCTCACTAATGATTTTTAGTATCTCCATCACATACACATTCCTATTCCACCCTCCTCATCCCACCTCAAAGCCTCCTCCTCTCCAGGAAAACCTAACCTATCCAGTGTCCCCTTATGATTGAAATGTTTCAATCAAAGCAACAACCACATGAGTCACCAGCAAAATGCTGGGGGAACTCAAAGGGGATGGACAGTTGACATTTTGGTCTGGACCCTTCTTCAGACTCATAGTGTTGGAATAAAATGGAGACACAAGAAATAAGACATTGGTACGGCCACATGTAGAATATTGCACAAGATATTGGTGAGGCCACCTTTAGGATATTGTGTTCAGATTTAGTCACCCTATTATAGGAAGGATGTTGTTGTGCTGGAAAGGATGCAGAGATGATTTACGAGGATGCTGAGGGCCTGAGCTACAGGGGAGGTGTTGAGCAGGCTAGGACTTTATTCCTCGGCGAACAGGAGGGTGAGGGGTGATTTTATAATGGTGTATAAGATCCTGAGAGGAAATGATAGGGTAAGTGCAGGAAGTCTTTTACCTAGAGTGCACAGATGGGGAGGGAAAGAATTAATAGGAATGTGAGGGGCAATCTTTTCACACAAAGGACGGTAGGTAGATGGAATGAGCTGTCGAAGAAGGTATTTGAAGCAGGTACTATCGCAACATTAAAAACGGGTTTGGATAGGTGAACGGATAGGATAGGTTGAGAGGGATATGGACCAAATTCAGGCAGATGGGACTAGTGTAGATGGAGCATGTTGGTTGACGTGCGCAAGTTGGACTGAAATGTCTGTTTCCATGCTCTGTTTCCATACTCTAAACTGTAGATATTGAAGTATGAAGAAGGATCCTGGCGGTAAATGTAATTTGTCCATTCCCTCCCAGATGCTGCCTGATCCGCCGAGCTCTTCCAGCACTATGTGTTTTGTTCGAGACTCCAGCACTTGCAGTTTCTTGTGCCTCTCTCTGATGAATCTCCTCTGTGCCACCTCAGGGACAATGTACAGATTCTGCAGGTCTGCTAATGCCATTAATGACCTTTAAATTCATTCTGAGGGAGGCGGCTGAGTGGTGGTGTTTGTGATAGGTGAGTCTTGGTGGTCTTTGTGGAAAGCTTAGGGAGTTTGGATAAATATAATGCTGGCCACAAAAGCGCAAATAACAGAGGATCATCTACTGCCGTGGGTTAGTGATTCTATAATCAAAACAGACACAAATGAGAATTTTCAAAATTGCAATATTAATAACAATTAATCCCTTGAGGTATAATTATGCACGATCTAATTGGATTAGTGTTATATTTTAGGAAATCCTTCTTCGACCACCATTTATTAGAACAGGGATATTGCCATGAAATGTCACAGTAAATGTGTTACCTTTTGCACCTATTATCAAGTGTGTCTTGAGTTTAATTCACTTAATCAGCATGCATAAATTAAGAATGTAAAGTTTTGTTTTGCTTGTCCCTGAAGATTGATTGCAGGAGCACTTGAATTTGAATATTAATTAATTTTATTCACACAGTTTAGTCCATGTTTTTAAATTGCAAAGTATTATAGTGCAAAGGCAGTCGAGACCGATGTATGATTTCTCTCTTTGTAATTGCAGGGTGTGGAAATTTGACAGCTAAATCAGGGAGAGGTCACACTTTTATAGTCTCATATTCAGGAGACGGACTTTTGTTATGCAGATTAGGCTCATCATGACTCATGAACACAGATTTTCCACGCAAATTTAGTGAATAACCAGACCAAGTGGGACCCATTCCCCAAAGCAATATTCCACCACTCACCCATTCCCCCAACGCAACCTGTTCCCCTAACACAATATTCCACCACTCATCCATAGCCCCTAAGTGCGTAGGCGTAACTCATTTTACCCTCATCTACAGCACTCCCCCCCCCCCTCATCACCTTCCCTCTTCTTTCCCCTCTCCTCCTCCCCTCTCCCACTCTCTACCTCCCTCCATAACCCCTCTCCCCTTTCTATCCCCCTAAGCACAATGTTTAAATAACATTAAACAACACCTCCCCACTCCCTCCCTCTCCTTACAACAATGTAACAAATCTCTCACTGCACTGGGAGTGCTGTCATGTGTTAAAATTGCAACAGGCTTCCCATTATGACGTCATACGCTGATAACTGGCAGAGCAAGTTGAAGTGATTTTTGTAAAGTTTAAAATGTGAATAACTTGTACAATATAACATCTGTCTGACTGAAACTTGATACACATCACCATAGGACAATGGTGAGCATGGTGGTCCAAACATTGTAGTGCTATCGTATTCCGTTTTGGCGTAATTGCAGGATCACACCCTGGACAGACAGACATAGAAACAAGTTGAGCATTTTAGTAATATACAAGACCAAGTGGGACTCGTTGGGTCCCTGTCACACAGGAGACCTGGACACCCAACGCAACCCATTCTCCAATGCAATATTCCACCACTCAGCTGTTCCCCCAATGCGACCTGTTCTCCCAACGCAATATTCCACCACTCACCCATCAAAATCAGAATCAGAAAACCGTTTATTGTCATTTGAACCTAAGTTGAAACAAAATTAAGTTTCTGCATTCATACAAACATGAAAAAACCTATACACTCAATTAACACAATTTACATAAACATTCATCCCAGTGAATCTCCAAACACCTCCTCACTGTGATGGAAGGCAAAGTCTTGTCTCACCCGTGTTGTTTATTCTTCTCCCGATGTTAACCCCGGCGAGCAATGGTAAGTCCCGCGGCCATTAAGGCCGCGCCGGGCAATGTATGGCCCCACTCTAGGTCGTTTTAACCCCGCGATCTGAGCGGGTGAAGTTGCCGTTGCGGGTGCTCCGAAAAGTGTTCTCCCACCAGGGTCCCACGAGCTCCCGATGTTACCATCCACCGGGGCTTCGGCTGGAGCCTCAGAAGCTCTGAAGTCAGGTCACAGCCGCGCGCCATGACAGCTCTCCACGCTCCGAAGTCGGCCAACTCCACGATGGTGAGTCCTCAGGCTCTGCGACTGGAGCCCCAGGTCGATTCCGGCTGGAAGTCAAGTTTTGTTTTTAATGTTTTTGAGAAAATTTCAAATAATCCTTTCCAAAAGTTATGTAGTTTTATGCATGAGGCAAACGAGTGTGTTATAGTTGCTTCTTGGAGGAGATATTTGTCACAAATAGGAGAGACATTTGAAAAAATCTTATTCAGTTTAGTCTTTGAGTGGTAGAGTCTGTGCAGTGTTTTGAATTGGATTAATGTGTCTAACATTAATCGAATGTTAAAATGTGTCTATCACTAATCAAATTAATTATATAAGAGATATTTTTCCCATCTGTTTTTGGAAATTGTTAGGCATAATTCCTATTCCTATTCTCTTCTAATTGCATCTGACGATGGAATTTCTATAATTAGAAGGGTTTTATACAAGTATGATGTTAGATTGTTTGACTCTGAGTCTCTATTCATACCTTCGTCTAATATATCTGGCAGCAGAGTTTGATAATCATGGGCATATGTTTTCAAATAATCTCGAATTTGAACGCTGCGAGTGAAGAATGAGCAAGTCGGGCCCTGTACTAGAGCTCTCTGGTCCGTCCCATCGCTGCCAATAAACCTTTGAAAAAAAACCCTGCTGTCTTCTTGCTCGCACTGTGATTGACGTCATCTCCCCCACCCCCCTCCTACCACCCGTTCTCGGGCCTTGACTGCAGCCTGCAGTCTGAAGCCGGGAGCCAGGTTTGGGAACCAGCCTTCCCATCTGATGGCACACACCCATCCCCCCACAAACCCCTCAAACTCTACCCCCCTCCCTCTCTGCCACCCCCTCCCTCTGTGCACCCTCACACTCCCTCTGTGCCCCTCCCACCCTCCAGCAACGGTAGGGGACGGGTGCGTTTTGCAGCCGGGAGTGAGGGAGCGAGGGGTTATTGCATTCGGGAACCAGCCCTCTCACCCCCCTCACGCTCCCTCTCACCCCCCCCCTCTCCCCACCCCTCCCACCCCCCTCCCTCTCTGTGCCTCTGTGTCCCTATCTGTGCCTCTCTCTACCCTCCTCCCTCTCTAGCCGTGCCTGCGAGTTGGGGGCTATGCGTGGGGGATGGGATAAAAGGAGTGAATTAATAATATTAAAATAATATCAATGGGGGTGGTTAGTGTGTGTGTGGAGGTGGTTAGTGTGTGTGGGGGAGGTTGGTTAGTGTGTGTGTGTGGGGGGGGAGGTTGGTTAGTGTGTGTGTGTGTGTGTGTGTGTGGGGGGGGGGGGTTGGTTAGTGTGTGTGATGCTGCAGGTTGCTCCTTCCCCCCGCATCCGCGCTTTGAGGGGACGGGACCCGATGGCTCCCACTTGGTCTAGTATATTATAAAATGTCCAAATAAACTGGAATCCCAGTGCAAATAATTATTCTGAAGCTAATGGCTTACTTGGATGTTAACCTGTCAATTAAGCCTGTCATCAAATATTTTGTGAACATTCAATGCACTAATGAAATCTTGTAACTTTAGTCAAGCTTTTAATGAAATGTCAGTAAATTAGAAATGCAATGGGAATAATGGTAAGATGTGCATTATGGAGGTTACATGTTCCTTTAAAGCCAAGTACTCCTTTGTTGATGGTAGAAAGCTTTCATCAAAAATCCTGTTAGTCACTTGTGTCATTTACTTTTGATGCATAGTAAAGTTGAAGGACATTTTTAAAGACCTTTGAGAAAGTAGTTTCCTTTGTAAACCACTGCACACCTATCAAGCCTGTCATTTTGAAGACGGTTATGTCTTCTGTCTCTGTTGAATAATAATGCATTCCTGCTTCCCTCTGATACAAAACTAAGGTGGAAAATATTTCCCACACACATATGAACAAATGGGAAAACTACTTTGAGTAAAATATATATTTTTCAACTTTTCTATACCAAAATGGGATGATAACACTATAAAGAGGAGAAGGCATGGGCTGAGACAAGCAAGTAGTTGATAGGCAAACCAAAGGGGATGGGAGGCAGATGAGACAAGTAGGGGAGTGGAGGGAGGGGGGGGGGGGGGGGGTAGGGTGAATTTAGAGATAACTGCTGGAGGATGATAAGGGTGACACAAAGATTATTTTAGTTTTCCATTACTATAACTTTGCAATTGCAATTCTCTATTTTCAGAGGAGAAAGAATGTTCAACCGGCCAGGCACCAGTGGCTGAGCAACAAGAAGGTGATGGTCACTTGCGTTTTGGGTTCACAATGGAGGTTAGGTTGGCAATGAAAGCTGTTTCTGGTAAATCAACAAGCAACGAGCCTGTCATCCTGCTGAAGGGATAGGATAATTCAGGATCTAAATCACCAGATTATGTTTCCACACAATGTTTGTTCCGAGAACACTGAGTATTTTGATGGGACAGTCTATTGAAAAATAATTAATGTCATGTCTGTGGAAAAGAGGAAGTCACCTTTTCCACCATGGAAGTGGTGGCCACTTTCATTTCAATATATGTGAGTCCTACCTTCATGCAACATATGGTGGTGATGTTTCAGTTTCTACCAACATTTCACCATGGGGAAAAAAAGATAGCAGGAGTGGATTTACAGCATTATGCAATTGAATTGTAGTTAATTGCTAATCTCAGTGCCACATCTCTGCGCTTACCTCATTTCCCATGACCCCTAAATATTTATCAAGCTCTGAATTCAGGATACTGAGACTCCAAAAGAATTCCATAATGAGAGTTCCATGTGTGCAGTTCTTGATTCTCACATCAATACAAAGTACCAATTTGTTTACTCCTTATTTTGAATTGGTGATACCCATTTCTAGTCAGGGGATACATCAGCCTTATATAGACTCGGTCAAGCCCAATGAAAAGTATGTATATTTCAATTATATTATTTTTTATTCTTCTAAACTCCAGTGATTAAGCCAGGTCTGCTTAATCTCACCACATTAGGCAACCTTCTTCCATTCTTGGAGTCAATTATCGCAATCCCTCTATTGAAGGTATAGCCTTTCTTACGCTAGGAGACTACTATAGCAGGTATAATACTTTTTATGTTTATGAAGTAGTGCTGAGATTAGCGATTAATTACAATCCAATTGAATAATGCTGTAAATATGTTTCCCTTCCTAATTGCTTCCTGTATCTATATGCTGACATTCAGTGATTCATGTGGACCCAGGTCCTGCCACACACCAATCACTCATCATTTATAAAATACTCCATCTGTCTGGTTATTCTTTTAACGTGAATGACCTTCACTTATTTTTCACTTTATAGTCCACCAGCCATGCTTTTGACAATTCACAACCTATCTATATGCCTAAATTTCCCATTACTATTTGACCTTATAACCATTCATCATTATTTATTTATTTTTTTTAAATACATTGTTTATTAGAAGTAAATACATAATAAAAAACAATTTGTTTGTTGTAGTCATAGATTATTAATATTGTTTGTGTTATCAATTGTATAATAATTGTGCTATATATTTTTTTTAATTTTTATATAGATAGAAAATAATAGAGAGGGAGAGAAAAGAAACCAAAAAATTAAAAGAGAATGGAATAATCAGCTAATTATACATCATTGGAGATATGTCCGTGGATTATAAAATGTAATTCTTCATCTAATCCTTGATTCGGGTTTCAGTCAGGTTCTTGTGCTGAACCGGTTTGCCCCTTCAAATATTCAATGAATGGAGACCATATTCTAGTAAATAGTTCTTGTTTGTCCATTAAGACAAATCTTAATCTTTCCAAATGTAGGGTCTCCGACATTTCCTTTTTTAAATATATATATTTTTATTAAAGTAGGTAAGCAGTACATTAGCAAACACATATTATGATAGTAATATTTTGTGTGCAACAATCGTACATTATTAATATTATCAAATGAATCATTTTGTCTCTAATAATTTTTTAATTTTTTTTAAAGAGAGAAAAACAGAGAGAAAAATAAAATATAAGTCAAAAAAAGAAATCATAAAGAATGGAATAATTTACCATTAATACGTCATTGGAGATAAAATCAAGGAATATAAAATATAACTTTTCATCTAATCCTGAGTCCAAGTTTCAGTTAGGGTTCCTTGCCAAACCGATCTACCCTTTTAAGTCATCAATGAAAGAAGACCGTATTCTAACAAAGACTTCTTGTTTGTCCATTAGGACAAATCTGATTCTTTCCAAGTGTAGGGTCTCCGACATTTCCGTAATCCACATTGTAATTGTGGGGGATATAGGGCCTTTCCAAAATTTTAATATTAATTTCTTCCCAATTATTATACTATAATCTAGGAAATTTCTTTGACTTGTTGTAAGTATTAGACTTTGTTCTGATATTCCAAGTATTATTAATTTTGAGTCCGGATCCAATATTAATATTAAGAATTTCTGCACTGAGATTTTTAGAATAACTTCAGAACTCTGAGTTGTAGATATCGGAAAAAAATATTTGAATGTAATCCGTAAATCTGTTGTAATTCCTGAAATAAAAGAAAAGTGTCTTTCTTATAAAGGTGTTCCATGTTTTTGATTCCATAGTTTTTCCATTGTGTAAAACCTTTATCCAGCATGGAAGGTTTAAATAAGGGATTATTTACAATAGGGTGGTATATAATCCAATTTTAAGGCCCTTTTTAGTTGTTTCCAGATTCGTGTTCCACTGTATATTATAGGGTTTTCCCTATAGGTTTTCTTGTGCAATTTTGTCGGTGCAAATATAATCGAACCAATTTCAAATGGTAAACAGTCCTCCTTTTCCATCCTTAACCAGTCAGGTTGTTGATCCATTTCTTCCAGCCAAAAATTCATGTTTTTAGTATGGACTGCCCAAAAATAAAACAGAAAATTTGGTAGAGCTAAGTCTCCATTAATCATTGAATTACATAAATGTTTTTTATTTATTCTATGATTCTTGTGACCCAGATGAAACTTGTAACAGTAGAGTTTACTTTTCAAAAAAAAGATTTTGGAATATATATCGGGATTGACTGAAATAAGTACAATAATTGCGGCAGAAAGATCATTTTTATAGCATTAATTCTACCGAACATTGAAATAGGAAGTGTTTTCCAGTATTCAATATTCTTATTTAGTTTATTCAGTTAAGGTGGGAAATTTGATTTAAATAAAGAAGTATACGCCTTGGTTACATAAATACCTTGATATTTAAATTTTTCCTCAAATATTTTAAAAGGTGATTGTTGTAGTATATGTAAATTGAGTTCCGTTATTGGCATGATTTTGCTTTTATTCCAATTAATTCTATATCCTGAGATCTGACCGAATTGAGATATTAGATTTAATAAATTTGGAATACTAATTACTGGCTTTGTAATATATATTAATACATCATCTGCATATAGAGAAATTTTATTATTTGTATCTTTAGTATTATACCCATGTATTTCTGGATTAGGTCTGACATTTTCTGCAAGTGGTTCAATTGCTAAAGCGAATAATAATGGAGACAGCGAGTATCCTTGTCTATAACCTCTAGAGAGATTAAATTTAGTTGATAACATTTGGTTAGTTAGTATTCTAGCTGTTGGATTAGAGTATAAAAGTTTAATCCATGTGCAGTATTTCTCTCCCAGTTTAAATTTTTCCATCACTGAAAATAAATATGATCATTCTACTTGATCTCCGACATTTCCATAATCCCATTTTATTTGTGGGGGTTATAGGGCCTTTCCAAAATTTTAATATTAATTTTTTCCCGGTTATTAAACTATAATCAATAAAGTTTCTTTGGTTTGTTGTAAATAATTGATTTTGTTCTAGTATTCCTAATATTATTAATTTTGAATCGGGGTCCAATTGGATATTGACAACTTCCGAAATTATCTTTAAAATTTCCGTCCAAAAATTATTAATTTTTATACAACTTACAAATGTGTGCGTTAAATTAGCCTCTGAGTGCTGACATTTTTCACAAATAGGAGATATGCTTGGGAAAATTCTATTTAATATTGTTTTTGAATAGTGCAATCTATGTAATACTTTAAATTGTATTAAAGTGTGTCTAGCATTTAACGAACAGTGATGTATATGTTGTAAGCTTTCGTCCATATTTCTGGTCTTATTGTTTGGCCTGGTTCATTTTCCCATGATTGCCTATTTTTTTCAGTCGTGGGTGCTTCATTATCTAATAAGATATTATAAATATAAGATATCAATTTTTCTGTGTTAGGGTGTTTATTCAAACATTCATCAAGAATTTCTGTATTTCTATTTCTATAGTCCTGTGTATTTGATTTAGCGTAGTCTCTAAGTTGTAGGTATCTAAAGTAGTCATTTGAGTGAAATTTGTTGTAGTTCCTGAAATGAGAGGAATGTACCTTTCCTATAGAGATGACCCATCTTTGTAATTCCGTGATTTTTCCATTGTAAAAAACCCTTATCCATCATTGAGGGTTTAAATGTAGCATTGTTTACAATGGGAAGAGGTAGTGGCAAATTATCCAATTTTAGTGTCTTTTTTAATTGTTTCCAAATGCATATTCCACTATATATTATGGGGTTTTCACTATAGGTTTTTTTTGCTTAATTTAGTAATAGCAAATAAGATCAACCCAATTTCAAAAGGTAAACAGTCTTCCTTTCCCATTTTTAACCAATCTGGTCGTTGGTCCAGTTCTTCCAACCAAAACTTCATATTTTTAATGTTAACTGCTCAAAAATAGAGCATAAAATTTGGTAGGGCTAAACCTCCATTTATTTTTGATTTACATAAGTGTTTTTTATTTATTCTGTGGTTCTTATAATCCCAGATAAAATTGGTGACTATAGAGTCAACCTTTTAAAAAAACGTTTTTGGGAGATATATCGGGATTAATTGAAAGAGGTACAATAATTGCGGGAGAAAAATCATTTTTATTGCATTAATTCTACCCAACATTGAGATAGGTAATGTTTTCCAATATAAAATATTCTTATGTAATTTGTTCAATAAAGGCGGAAAGTTAAATTTAAATAAAGAAGTATATGTCTTTGTTACATAAATTCCAAGATATTTAAATTTTTCATTTACAATTTTAAAAGAAAATTGTTGTAATATGTGTGGGTTACTTTCCATTATTGGCATGATTTCACTTTTATTCCAATTAATTCTGTATCCTGAAAACGAGCCATATTGAGTTATTAAATTTAATAAGTTTTGTAATGTAAATTAATACATCGTCTGCATATAAGGAACTTTTATTCTCAGTATCTTTGATGTAATACCCATATATTTCAGGATGGGACCTCACGCTTTCTGCTAATGGTTCTATTGCGAGTGCAAATAATAGCGGGGATAACGAACATCCTTGTCTACAGCCTCTAGATAAGTTAAATTTAGCTGATAACATTTGATTTGTCGATATTCTAGCTGTTGGGTTAGTATATAAAAGTTTTACCCATATACTAAACTTCTCTCCCAATTGAAAAATGTTCATAACCGAAAATAAATAGGGCCATTCCACCTGGTCGAAAGCTTTCTCAGCATCTAACGAAATAATTGCTAGATCTTTGTTAGTACTTCTCTTTGAGTAAATAATATTGAATAATCTCCTCAGGTTATATGAAGAGTAGCGTTTTGGTAAAAATCCTGTTTGGTCCGGGTGTATTAATTTATTAATCACTGTGCTTAATCTTTGTGCTAGTATTTAGGAGAGCTATAGCTCTATATGAACCTGGATCATCCAGGTCCTTATCTATTTTTGGTATAAGTGTTATTATAGATTAATTTAGCATTTCTGGTAATTTCTGTTGGGTATAGATATGTTGATACAGTGTCTTTAAATGCGGACCAATCAGGTCATAGAATGTTTTGTAGAATTCGGAGCCTATACCATCGGTGCCCGGGGATTTACCGTTTTTTAGAGATCTGATTGACTCTTCAATTTCTTTTACTGTTATTTCAGCGTCTAATAATTCTCTATAAGCATTAATCATTATAACCTGACTTTAGTAAGGACGTGGAAAGGCATCCTGAGGGCTTCACTAGGCATACCTGCAAATGATGACGTGCCAACCTAGTGGACTAATTGTGTACCAAGGAGCAAAAACAGTGTGCAACAGATGGGGTAACAGTGTGCAGCAGTGTGCAATAAATGGTGGAAAGTGATCATACAACCAGCAGGTCAGATCAAAGCTCTGCCATCATACCACGTCTAATCATGAATGGCGATGGACAATTAAACAGTCAATGGGAAGAGGCGGCTTCAGTGATGGTGGGGTCCAGAAAATAAATGCAAAGTTAACGTTTGAAGTGTTGCAGCTATACTCAGCCAGACGTGCTGTACTCCAGAATTAGTTGCATCCCGAACTAAGCTGTTTCAGAACGATAAAAACTCCACCATCTACCCAGCAGTGTGGAAATCAGAAAACAATGGTAACTATCTGATGAGACTCAGGCCAGGCAGCAACCGTGGAGCAGAAAAAGGAAGAGATACATGTTATCAGGCAAAGGAAGAATATACAGTATACATAGAAAATAATGTAATAGGGCAAGGTGAGATGATTTAATAGCATTAGTTATCACGATCTAAAGTTTTTTGCTCTGTGTAATATGTTGTTTTTGGTAAGGTGGTAGAACCTGTCTTGCAAGCCAGATTTAGGCAACTATAATTAGAACAACTGAGCTGACATCATATAAAAAAACAGGAAATCAAACATGTTGGATAAATTAAGTAGGTCAGGCTTACAAGCAGGCAAACAATGAATATTTCACTTGAAGGTGCCTTGACAAGTTTGTGCAGTTAGCAGCAAAGGTAGCGGGATGAGGGGTGGTGATGGTGGAACAAAGGGATTGTCTCCGAAAGGGTGAAATCACGTGGCAAGTGAGATCAGATTAAGGTTGCTCCAATCTTTATCCAATGTAGATATGATGATGGGACAGAAGCTACATGCCCCAAGTGTGTTGATCTAATCCCTGTCCTGTACTTTAGTGTAGTTTAGTTTAGTTTAGTGAATAGGCATGGAACAGGCCCTTCGGCCCACCGAGTCTCCCTTGACCAACGATCACCTGTACACTTGTTTTATTATTGGGTAATTTACAGAGGCTAATTAACCCACATTGGTGAATCTATAGAATTCATTGCCACAGAAGACTGTGGAGGGCATCAGTGGAAATTTCTTAAGGCAGAGATAGATAGATTCTTGATTATCATTCAGATGTCAGGGGTTATGGGGAGAAGGCAGGAGAATGGGGTTAGGAGGGAGAGATAGATCTGCCATGATTGAAAGGCAGAGTAGACTGGATGGGCCGACTGGCCTCATTCTGCTCGTTATGAACTTATGAACTTACAAACATGCACATCTTTGGAATGCGAGAGGAAACCGATGCACCCAGAGATAACCCAGACAGTCACAGGGAGAACATACAGACAGCACCTGTAGTCGGGATTGAACCTGGGGCTCTTGTGCTATACGGCAGCAACTCTACTGCTGTACCACTGTACCATCCACTGTTGGTTGTGGTGTAGTTGGCCATGATTATGTGCAGCACAATTGATCTCATCTTGAGCATTGATGAAACTTATCTCCCCTGATGTTCTACAGCACCTTTCCTGAGTATGGACCCAGTAAGGCATTGCTACAGGTTATCAGGTCTTAGCTAAAGTTATATCTGTAAATGGGCCACCCTGTCACTGTCCGAACAACAGTAGCATCGATATGCATTACAATATTCTGACCATTTATCTAAATGGTAATGTTAACATGACAACAAGTTTCACCTTTGTCACTAGCTGTAAATACCATTCACAAATCTCCGTATCTTCATTGACTTGTATTGTATTCAAAAGACAACTTCCTGACTTGGCTCTGAATAATGATTTCCCTGCCTGCAAGATATCCACCACTACAAGTTCTGAATACCTGCTACATGTTTTGGAAACCAGTTTTGCAAACTAGTGCAGGTGGCCCTTTTTACTACAAATACAACAAAGTCTAGTTTTGAATGGACTAAGACTGGCATGGAAAACAGGGCATCCATCAGGATCGAGACATGCCTGGGAAGGTCAGTGTTTATTACCCACCCCTAAATGCCTTTGAAATGGCGGTAGTCTTGTACCACTGTGCTCTTGAACCACTGCTGTTGGGGAGGGTTCTTGAACCATTGCTTTTCCCTGCCATTACCTGACCATGATGAAGAAATTGTAATATATTTCCAAATCAGGAGGCTTTGTAAATTGAAGCAGAAGGTGCGGATGGTGGAGATCCTGTGCATGTGCTGCTCTTGCTCTTGGAGATTAAGATGGCACATTTGGAAAGTGCTGTTGGAAGTGTTGAGTGAGTAACTGCAGTGATTTATTTTTAGGTGGTGCTCACTATAGGCACCACACTCATTTTCCACCAAATCTAACCTTGATCAACTTCTAATGAATAATCCACAGCTGATGCTGCAGTTACTGCCCAATTGCTTTGGTATTTGTATCTGGAGCTGATGGAAACTTGCTCCATGCTATTTAGTTCTATTTTTTTTATCATAATTGCAATCTTATTCGCCTTTTCAATAGTGAGATCTGGCATATTAAAGAGGTGACACAAGAAACTGCAGATGCAGGAAGACAGAGCAATAAGCAATCTGCTGGTGAGCCTCAGCAGGTCAAGCAGCATCTGATGGGGAAAATTAAATGTTGACGTTATGGATGGAAACCCCTTATCAGGAGTGCAAACCTGCATCGGCTGTACTGATGCAGGGTTCCAACCTGAAACATTGACAATTTATTTCTGCCTACAGATGTTATTCAACCCACTGTGTTCTTCCAGCAAATTGTTTGTGGGGGGAGGGGGGGGGAGGTAGAGGTAGGAGCGGTGGGTTTGAAAGAGTCTTGCCTGAGTTTGTTTACAACCATCTTACTAATCTGTCTCTGGATGGTAGTGCCAGGAACATTCCAACATAACAATGTCTTACCACGTCTCTCATAGCCTGCTCTAGCATCAGATGTGTTTTGCCAATATGTGGTTACAAAATATTTCAGACGGTCTTGGTTGAAATTCATCTTAACTTTTTCAGCACTTTTACAATATTTAGTTCAACAAGTTAGCTTGCATATCTTAAGCATCGGAAACTAATTTTGGTGACATTCATTTTGTCCTGGGCATTTTTGCCTGTCCCTTCCACAATGTCATCGGCTTGGAAGAATACTTGCATCAGTTCAAGACAATTATTGATCACCTCTTGCATTCCGTCATACTTTCTGATCCAATGTACCTTGTTTGTGTTATATCTCCCATTTCATAATGAACCTGATTATAATTGGCGATTGCCACTCCTCACATTCTAATTTGCATTTCTGTTTTCTGTATGTTATAGAGTCACCAACCTCAGTTTAACGATATAGTCAGGATCCGTGTAGAATACTAGGTTGAAAGCGCTGGAGTTACAGTAAAGCGCAGGAACAAGTGCTTCTGCCGACAATGTTTGTGCCGAACATGATGCCTAACTGAACTGATCTCATCGGCCTTCAAGTAATTGATATCCCCTCCATCCCCTCTAAATATATGTGCCTACCTAAAAGGTATTTAAATGCCCCTTTCGTATCTGCCTCCACCAGCACCCCTGGCAATACAATCCAGGCTCCTACCACCCTCTGTGTAAAAATTGCCCCACATATTTCCATTATATTTTCCCACTCTTACCTTATCTCTCTGCCCTGTTGTGTTGGACATCTCCACCCTTGGAGAAAAGGTTCTGATTTTGGAACCCTTTATCAGACTAGAGTACTGGGTTCTTCTGTATCATTCTGTGAAGTATTATCTGACTCACTCAGACCAGAATCTGCTGTTTATTGAGGCAGCTGACTCTCAACTAAATTAAAGATGGTATATTCAGTATTGAAATACTTAGCAACATAACATCGTTTCTTAAGGTAATTGTGATCGCACCAACTTTAACTTGATAGATTGTATACACAAATCAATATATATAACCTGTCCGTTCACAAATCATTCACTTCATACTATTCTCTGATAAAAGATTGTGAAGATATGAAACATAAGTCATGGTTATCTCCACATGGGATCTGCAAGTATATCCATCTAAAATCTTGCAGGTGACTCCATTTGACTCCAGCATTGGCTACCCAGATGTCACACAGCTAGTAGTGCATTTCAGACTAAAATATTTTATCATTGCAACAAAACAAACTTTAAAATGTCAGATACCTTATGTAAAATTAATGAACATCATCCAAACTGTTGTTTAATGCTGAGTAACTATCCTGTTCACTGAGCAATATTTAGAAAGTTTCCCTTAATGGGGACATCAACCCAACGCAGCAAAAGAATCTGAAGAAGGGTCCTGACCCAAAATGTCACCTATCCATTTTCTCCAGAGACGCTGCCTGACCTATTTAGTTACACCAGCATTTTGTGACTATCTGTAGCAAAATAGTTCATTGCTAATTACATAATTCAGCACTTCTTACAATAGATAATGCTTTAGGAGCGACACTGTTCCACAAGATGGAGTACCACCGGTCGCAGGCATCATTTGAGGCAAGTCCAAGGTAAAATATCTGCTATGTTTCTTTCATTGGCACAAATTAAGCTAATCCACTGGAATCTATTCAATGTCAATTGTACTTGCAGTTTCTCATTTTATTACTCATGCACATTTTTTTTCATAGCTTGTACTTTGCATTGAGATATTTACCAGCCATAACAAATGCTCAACATTCAGGTCACTTGGAGGTACACCAATGGAACTCATAACTTTTTGGATTATTATCTTGGTTTTGCTGCAGACTTCAGTATGATAAGGCTTCTCTTCAAATATTTTCCACAGTGGGGGACATAATGCAGTGCACTGTAGTGAAAATTATTGCTCTGGTTTTAAAAAAATGAATTAGGCATTCCTTTTGGGATCAGCGATAGTGAAAAAGTTATTCATGTGCACTTGCAAGCTGAAAGTAAGATGTCAATTTGTATGAAGCTTTTTGAAAAGAACTATAATATCACAAGAAGGAATTCTTGGTGAAGCCATCCATGTCTTCAAATCCCTAATGATTGTCCAGATGCAAGAACCTGCAGATGCTGGAATCTTGACCTAAAACAGGCATCATCTGTGGAGGGAATGGTCAGGTGATATTTTGGGTCGGGACTCTTCTTCAGACTAATTAGAATAAAGGGGAAAAGCTGGAAAAGACAAGCAGGTCATAGCCTGGCAAATTACTGAAGAAGGGTCTTGACCTGAAAGGTCACCCATTCCTTTTCTCCAGATATGCTGCCTGACCCGTTGAGTTACTCTAGGCTTTTGTGTCTGTTTTTGGTTTAAACCAGCATTGGCTGTTCCTCCCTACACAAGTAATAGGTAGGTGAGGGTGGATTGTTTGGTAGATGGGAGTTAGTGACAAAGGCTAGAGGTGAAAATAGATAAAAGGGTGTCAGATGAGGAGAGGAAGAGTGAATTGTAAAGTCATTGGGAGGTTAACAGGTGAAATGGGACACGGGGGGGTAGGAAAGAGGGGGTGGGGATAAAAGGGAACTGTGGGACCTGGGGATGGGAAATGAATGTACTAAGGAGGGGACTGTGGTGGTGGGAGGTGATGGGAAAAATGTGTGCCCGCCAGAGTAGGAGAATTGTTTGTCCATACGGTTGTGTTCTAAGCTACCCAAGCAGAACATCAGATGCTATTCTTTAATTTTGTATGCAGCCTCACTCTGGCAATGCGTAAGGACAGAAAGGTCAGTATGGGAACGGGAAGGGGACTTAAATGATTAGCACAGGGAGTTCCAACAGGCCTTGGCAGAGATAATATAATTATTTGGTGAAACGGTCACCTAGTCTATGCTTGGTCTTGCGATTGTGAAGGAAATTATTATTGGTGAATTCAGGAAATGTGGTAACATCGTTGAGCCATTTTCTCAATCAAATTTATAATGAAAAATCTGAAGGCTTGCCAAGCATTCACTACTACTTTATCTAAGTAATGATTGTTGGTGAAATTCACTAAGAATCTCTCAGCAAGCCTGGTCTTTCTTATCCCTCATATAATAACAATTAAATTCCAAAAGTAGTTTTGAAGTTGCATCACTGCTGTAAAATTGCACCATTGATTTACATAAGGTAGGATCCCATGAACAGCCATGAGTTATGGAACGGATAATCTTCTTTTTGAAGTTGGTTGATGGATGAATTCCCTGTTTACCAGAAGAACTCACCTACTTTTCGTCAGTTCATTGGAATCTTTTCAGTATTAAACTGAGTCCAATGAAATCCCTAAACAAAGGGTTCAGTCAGATTGCAAAGCTATTTATTCATTAATAATGAGAACTTTCAATTGAAGGAGCAATTTCTTATGTCCTCTGCGTACAACTTGTTTTTTTCCGTTAAGCTTGAATGTAATGACTGTTGTGCATATTGCATATTACTTCCAGGTCAGTTGTGGCTTTGAAAAACATTATGACAACTCAAATTCAGTAATAGTGGGCTACTTCTTACAGATGATAAAATGCTTATGGAGCATCTGATGGAGATATCTCTCAAAAAATATAATTGGTATTTTCATCGTCATCAATCAAGCTTGAAATTGTAATCAATGCACAGTTATCAAACAGAACTGCTTAAATGTCTCTATAAAATATTTTATTGAGAACTGAGATAAATTACAACATCTTCCAGCTCTTATTACAGAAAAAGTCATTGGAAAATAGTTATCTATGCTGTGGAGAGCTCATCGTCAGTTAACTCAGTCTAGACCCACACAGCAGTGTTATTTCAATCTCCTGGCTTTATGATGCACTCATTCTCTCAATGAGCAGAATGCTTGTTAAGCTTGCATTCCAGGAGAACACATTTCCAATGAATCAACATTTGCTTCCAGCAGTGAGCTGTCCTTGCTTCCTGCTGATGTACATGGTAAATACAGACAAACCTTTTTCAGATACGATGGTGTAGACTTGCAGTTCAAAGCTGCCCTGATCCATGATAACAAAAACGTGCATGGCTGCAATGCATTGTGCCATCACATGGAGTAGGTCAGAAGTCCTTGATCATAAATTAAATAAAAACATAGACAACTGGCTTATCCATCCCTCTGTCCGAGAAAACTGAGGATCCTGACAAAGACCATGAATACTTCAGAATGGCATTCAGAAACATTCAAAAACTAGTAAAAGTAATGACAAAAAAATAACTTGGTTAAAAGTTAAAACAGTTAAAAACAATTAAAACAAAATAGATTGTTAAACAAACACATATTTGCTTATGCATGCTCAGAATGTTCACAGCCTTTCCTCTCCTTTCAAGTTAATAGAATCACTGATCCTATGCCAAAACGCACAATGGCGCAGCAGTAGAGCTGCTGCCTCACAGCGCCAGAGTCCGGGTTTGATCCTGACTATGGGTGCTGTCTGTGCAGAGCTTGTATGTTCTCCCCGTGACCATATGAGTTTTCTCCGGGTGCTCTGGTTTCCTCCCATTCCAAAGATGTGCAGGTTTGTAAGTTAATGGCTTCTCTAAATTCCCCCTGTTGTCTAAGATGGGAAAGTGGGATAATATAGAACTAGCCTACGGATGATCGATAGATGCCATTGATTTGGTGGGCTAAATGGATTGTTTCCACGCTGCACCTCGAAACAAAACTAAGTCAAGTATAAACCAACTGCCATGGAATTGCTAAAATTTTAGGCTGAACTTATTCCTGTTGGATTCCTGTTGGAGCAAGGAGGTCCTACTACAGTTGTACAGGGCCCTGGTGAGACCGCACCTGGAATATTGTGCACAATTATGGTCCCCTAATTTGAGGAAGGACATAATTGCTATTGAGGGAGTGCAACGTAAGTTCACCAGGTTAATTCTCGAGATGGCAGGACTGACATATGATGAAAGAATGGGTTGACTGGGCTTGTATTCACTGGAATTTAGAAGGATGAGAGGGGATCTTATAGAAACACATACAATTCTTAAAGGATTGGACAGGCAAGATGCAAGAAAAATGTTCCCGATGTTGTGGGAGTCCAGAACCAGGGGTCAGAGTTTAAGAATAAGGGATAGGCCATTTAGGACTGAGATGAGGAGAAACGTTTTTACACAGAATTGTGAATCTGTGGAATTCTCTGCCACAGAAGGCAGTGGGGGCCAATTCGCTGGATGTTTTCAAGGAAGTGTTAGATTTAGCTCTTAGGGCTAAAGGAATCAAGGGCTATGGGGAAAAAGCAGGAACGGGACTCTTGTTCAGACTGGGTCACCAAATAAGATAGTGCACCTCGGAAAAAATTAGCATAGGTTTTAAATTAGAAGTGTTGCTAAACTATTTTTGATCACATAAGTAGTCTGTTCACATGCCGTGGAGGTAATGTAATGTCAAGAACATGCGGCAAAATAGCGTAGCCCTGAAATTGGACTGACTTTGGGCATTGAAATTGATTTTTGTTAGGTTAGATTGCACGACTGACAACTCTTGGGTCATATCATTCGGAGTGTGAGATTCACCCTCATAGCTGATGTTTATCTGGAATCATTCACACACCTCATGATATCATGGGTTGCAGAGTGTACAGTCTGCATTGCCAGTGGAAGTTATAGATTTGGGGGGAAAACTATGACTGTTCACTCATAAGAAAGCTAGGAGCGTATTGCATAGGAATCAAAACTGTCATGGCAATTAAACGATTTGTACTTTCTTAACAACATCTTACACGTGTTATTGGCAGCTTTGTCATGCTATGCTTTGAATGATGGAAATTAAGCAGTCGATCTTCTTATACTCATCACAACCCTTTTACAATGAACTGCAGGCTGCAATCAATGGCCCTTTGCTCAGCCCCACCCTGTGGCACACACAACTCAGGAGTTAGTAAATTTGGTTCAGCACTTGGGATGGGGAAGGTGGTTGTAAGGGCACAGAGGCCCCGAGTACACTGGCAATGTCAAATACCCTGGACTATTGCCTCTCTGTAAAACCTTTCTGCCACAGTAATGAGGCTGCCCCAGGGAGAGTTCTCCAGCAATCCAGAGGCAAAGCTGCAATGATGTATAACTAGGAACGGAACAGAGGCGCAGCGGTAGCTGCTGCCTTACAGGGCTAGAGATCCGGCTTTGATACTGACTACGGGTCCTCTCTGTACGGTGTTTTACATTCTCCCTTCGACCACGTGTGTTTTCTTCAGGTGCTCCAATTTCCTCTCACATTCCAAAGACTCACAGGTTTGCAGGTTAATTGGTAAAATTGTAAGTTAGCTTCAGGAAAATTTGCAAGTTGTCCCTAGTGTGCAGGATATTGCTAGTGTACGGAATGACCGTTGGATGGCCAAAGGGTCTAAAATCTAAAAACTGTGAGCTTTAATGGCAGCTCCACACAGGAACTGCACAGGTGCTACTTTTGGACATTAATCTTTGTGTTAAACACCATACCAATAGTTTTAACCTTTTTGACCAATTTCACAACCATTTTCAGGCAATCTGACTGGACATCAGTATCATATGCGTGCACATAAAGAGAGGGTGAAATCCTATTTCTCAATACACGATTAGTAATGCTAAATGCAAGAGTGAATATATTCATGATACAAACTTCATTAGCCTTGAAACATTTTCTGATCATTTGCAAATCAAAAGCCCGAAACCCACATTGCAAAGAGATAAACTGATTGTTTGTTGATGTTTGTTGATGATGTTGTGGGAATTACTGAGACATGGCAGCAAGAGGGCCAGGGCTGGGAACTGCACCTATTGTCTATTGTTGACTGTGGTGCCATCTACTGTACAGCGGGTTAATAGCAGGTCCTAAATATCAGCTCCTCATTTTCCGTCAGAATTTGGTTCCATGGTTCTTTATTGTCATGTATACATACATACAGTGAAATTCTTTTGCACAACCCACAAATATACAGTCGCTATATTTTAGTGCTGTTTACAAAGAAAAAGAAAAAGTCACATTTGTTCCACATGCTGGAAGTACTGGAGCACCTGTGATCCAGGTAAGCCTAGATAAACCCCAGGCTGCTGCAGGCCCGTGACCTAACGTCCTTCTCATCACCCAACCACCTCTGCCGCTCCTGCAGATGACCTTTAAGGCGCTGGAGGCAGTATCCCAGTCCCTCTCTTACCGGCCCACTCCTCGCGTCCGTCATCGTCAGCAGCTCCATTCTCCGGTCTTCGGGATTTCCAAGGCTTCCTCCTACTGGCAGCGGCGCACTGGGCCTTCTCTGCAGCGGTAGATCAGGTCTGTCGCCACACTTGGCTGTGGGAAGCCGGTCGGTCTTCATTCGTGGCGGCCGCTGGGTCTGTGTTCTCATCAGCCTCTGGGCCCTTGTTCTCATTGTCCACCGGGCCCGCTCCTGCACATCCCCTCGCCGGCCTCCAGGAGCTTCCATTCTGCCTTGTCTCTGAACTCTTTGATTTGTCTTCATGTTTTATTATTTGGAACTTGTGTACTTTGAAAGGATGATTTTCTTAAAACTGGAAATTCTAGAGGGAATGGCCATGGTTTGACTCGTCCTTGATCACGCTGATTATATCTTGCCAAGGCAGCATGAGGTGTAAATGGAGGCAATGGAAGGGAGATTGGTTGTGTGATGGTCTGGGCTGCGTCCACAATTCTCTGCAATTTCTTGCGGTCTTAGATGGAGCTGTTTCCAAAATATTGTTTTTTGTTCCAAATGATTAATTTGTTTATGCAATATCTGAGCATCTGCCTTTTGCAATGCTGCCACTCCACATTTACCAGATGAAATCCAGTCCGTTCCTTTTAAATAAACACCATGGGTGGAATTTCTGAGACCTACATTTCAAACATAGTCAAGTGAACAATCTGTGTAGTTTAATTGTTCCCGTGTGAGATTATCTGCACCCACGGGGTTTGCATTGATTCAAAATGCTAATTGTCTCCGTGTAGTTATAATGATAGTTTAGAGTTGCATCAATGTGGAATGTGGGATTAGTAACATCAAATGAGCAATTCACTCCACAACTAAATTAACAAATCATTTGATGCTATTTCTGATGTAGAAATAAGGAACTGCAGATACCGGTTTACAAAATAAAGACACAAAATGCTGGAGTAATTCAGCAGGTCAGGCAGCATCTACAGAGAATGTGGACAGGTGATGTTTCAAGTCAGGTCCGAAGGCTGAAGAAGGATCCCAACCCGAAACGTCACCTACCCATGTTCTCCAGAGATGCTGCCTGACGCGTTGAGTTGCTGAAGCACTTTGTGTGGTTTCTTTCTCCTATTTTTGATTAGGTGTTCTAGGTTCGAAACATATGTGGACAGTGAGTTAAATTTAACAATCCCTGCAAATGAATGTAGAAATCAGTGCAGCAGAACACATGAATTGTGTCAAGTTCAAGTGTATGTTATTAGGAAAGATGTTGTCAAGCTGGAACGGGTCCAGAGAAGATTTATGAGGATGTTGCCAGGACTTGAGGGCCTGTTCTATAGGGAGAGGTTGAGCAGGCTAGTGCTTTATTCTTTGGAATGCAGTAGTATGAGGGGTGATCTTATAGAGGAGTACAAAATCATGAGAGGTAAAGATTGGATAAATGCAAGTATCTTGCCTAGAGTAGGGGAATCGAGAACCAGAAGACATCAGTTTAAGGTGAGGGGGTAAAGATTTAATAGGAATCAGAGGGGTAACTTTTTCACACAAAAGGTGGTAGGTGTAGGGAATGACCTGCCAGAGGAAGCAGTTGAGGTAGGTACCATTGCAATAGTTAAAAACATTGAGTTAGGTACATGAATAGGACAGGTTTAAGGGGATATTGGCCAAACGGAGGCAGGTGGGACTACTGTAGATGGGACATGTTGGTCAGCGTGGAAAATATTAATTTAGATGGAAATTAAAGGAAAATGAAAAGCAGAGACTTCACAGGTTTGCTTTAAAATACTTTATTGCCTGATATCATGGAGAGATGGCGGCAGTTAACTGCTCACCAGTTCTCTAACTTCACAGCAGAATTAGCCGACAGTTATACTGTGCAGTAAACAACTATTGTTTTTTGTTAGATACAACCATACACAAATATACTATCTATTATACATGGGTACCAATTATTTCATTAGTTATAACATACTTTTTTGTTTATGTCAATCTTATTCAACTACAGATGGTGAATACAAGTCAAACATAATACTGAAGAAGGGTCTCAACCCGAAACGTCGCCTATATCCTTCGCTCCTTAGATGCTGCTGCACCCGCTGAGTTTCTCCAGCTTTTTGTGTAACCCTCGATTCTCCAGCATCTGCAGTTCCTTCTTTAACATAATACAAGGGCATCTTGACATTATTCTATCTCACCTTGTAGGTGGACTGCTCCACTATCCCCTCGCCGAGCCAATCATAAGCCCCCCATTTACTGCAACGTATCTACGCTACTAGTGGTAGGGGGCGTGGGTGGTCTACTGTAACACACTGCTGAGGGAAACAAGGTTCCTTATCTCCATCTACTATTTCATGTTTACATCTACCATCCACCCTTCAACATATACCTAGACATTAAGTAATACGTCTCATCTTACTTTGCCGATTCCCATAAACCTCTTCTACACCTGGTCAACAAGAGACGTAAAATGTCACATCCAAACACCCTTTCATTACCTTGTTCAATTCCAATCAAAATGAAGACAGGAAGGATATTAATATTTTCTTCTGTGTGGGCAAGTTTGGCCGATGGCCCTGTTTCCACGCTGTATGACTCTAATGCTTGTTTATGGGTGTATCGGGAAGGCAGTATGGAATAGTCATGTCGGGAGCTTCCAGGATCAGGCGAGAGTTTCAATGGCTGATCTGTTGAGGTGAGATGCAATTGCATCAAATACATGGAAGTAGACTGTCATTGTGTGAGGAATTGAGGTTGGAAGACCAGCCCAGGATCACACAGGGTGTGAGAATTAAGGGCCTGTCCCACCAGCATGCAACTCTATGTGATGAACGCGATCAAACCGGCAGCGGGGGCCGCGCGGAGGTCGGGTGATCCCCTGTACAGGGCCGTTCCCACCAGCATGCGCCTGCATGCGGCAAGCGCGACCAAACCAGCAGCGGGGGCCGCACGGAGGTCGGGTGAGTGGCGCAACGCGGCGCAAAGTGAGGCGAACCTGGAGCGAAGTCCAAGGTAAGTTCGCCAGGACAGAGAGGGGCACACAGAGAGGGGAACCGAGGCACACACACACACAGGGCCACGGAGCCACACACGTAGAGGGCCATGGAGGCACTTACAGATAGGTTCACGGAGGCACGATGTCCGGGCGGTGTGTAAATGTCGAGGCGACTGCGAGCCGGCAAGCCGTTGCCGTGCGGAATTTTTGGACATAGTCGGTTTTTCGGAGCCCCGCGCGGTTTCGGGACGAACTCGGGACGAACTCAGCACAATTCCGCACGGCTCCGGCGATCGAAGTGGGACCGGCCCCGCGACGCCGGACGGCTCAAGCGACCACGTTAGGTCGCGCTAATCGCATAGAGTTGCATGCTGGTGGGACAGGCCCTTTAATCTGTCGATGTTTGTGTTTGTGTGTGTGTGCAGACGCACTAACGCAACTTTTCAGCGACTGTCTTCACACATATCAGCAGGCAGTAAAAGGCACCGATAAGAATTAAAAACATAGATTAAAGGAGAATGAAACAGCGATGGAGAATGTTTAAAATACAGCAGGATGGTATCAGTGAAGAGGAAAGCTGGGTGTTGTATTTCTTGTGCGCATTATTTTGACCAGATTTGATTAAACTAGCAACTGATCCAAAGGAGAGTGTTGATTCTTTAAAATCACATTCCTTCTGTTGAATGCAAATTCAGTTCCACGAGGTTAAGGGCCTGTCCCACTAACGCGACTTTTCAGCGACTGCCTTCGACCTTCAAGCTCGGGGGCACTCGCCTGAAACACCTCGAGCTGGATCGACCATCAGCAATGAAAACGCGAGTCGGATCGACCGTCTGCACACACACACACACACACAAAGACATCGCAAAGGCAGGGACCAGGGAAAGTGGGGGAGCGCTGTCTGAAATTCACACCCGCGATGAACAGGAAGGTAAAAGACGGCTGGCACAGTTACGGTAAGCCCTTTAAAGAGCGCAGAGAGGGGAGGGGGGAGAGAAGAGGAGAGAAGGGGAGAGAATGGGAGAGAAGGGGTGAGAAGGGGGGGGGGGGGAGAGAAGGAGTGGAGACACTTTTAAGAAGCCAGACAACTTTTAATAAAGTTTAGTGGGCATTTAACATTACCGGTCGGTTTACTTACCTTTTGCTTCTCAACGAGCTTTGCCTTCGACTACCTTCGATTACCTTCGATTGCCTTCGATTGCCTTCGATTACCTACAATAGCATTACCACCTGCTACAACCTACCTCGACTAAACCTACAAGTAAAAAAATATTGATTATTTTCCATGGCGACCTTTTATTACTCGCGGGCATTTTTCAGCTTGCTAAAAAAAAGCCATGACCTAACTGAGGCCTCAAGTACGCGGGGACTACTCTCGAACATGAAGGAGAGTTAAAAAGACCTCCTAGAACCTCGTGTCGACCATGCTGCGAGTATGAGTCGAGGGCAAACTCTTCTAAACTCGCGAATTAGGCCGCCGCAGTGGGACAGGCCCTTTAGGAGTGCATAAATGTGAAGTCAAATCAGGAATGCACATTGATAAAACTGCTTACTCTCCAAATTTCTTGATAGCATTTAACTGATGTAGTTAAGCTGTCGCACATATGCAATTTTTTGCAATGTGCCCAAATCCATTGCTTTACCGTGAATATTTTAATTTCAATGATTCTTCGTAATTGTATATTTTTAACTTATTTTGTCAGAAGCCCCATAATTTTAAATTTTAAACATGAGAATTTACATTTGCAAGTTCCATTTTTATTAAAACAAATTTAATTCAACAAAATTCTGCAGCAAATTGAGTTTTTCCAGCAAGTAAGTAGAATTGTTTATTTCTGACATTTTAACCCAGGTCAATTTACTGTTCAGTGATACAACACAGAAACAGGCCCTTTGGTCCACCATACCGACCAGTGATCCTCACACACCTACACTATCCTACACACGCTAGAGACAATTTACATTTATACCAAGCCAATTAACCTACAAACCTGTACATCTTTGGCATATGGGAGGTAACTGAAGATCTCTGAGAAAACTCAGGCAGGTCATGGGGAGAATGTACAAACTCCATAGACATGGCAACCGTAGTCAGGATCTAACCCGGGTCTCTGGAGCTGTAAGGCAGCAACTCTACCACTGTGCCGCCTGGTTGAAACAAATTTTGAAAATCAAGTGGTTCCATGGTGACAAACATCTGTTCATTTGCGAGATCTTCTAATCAACATTGTCTGCCATTTTTGGAGCACTTATTAATGTCATTGTGAGCACTTAAAAAGTTGCAGATGGTAAAGCACATTTTTTAACCTTTAGGCATGTGACAAATTGCAATATCAAGGCACTTATATTTTTATTGTTTGTCTCTCACTTCTTAGCATATCTACAGGTGATGATTGTGCCTTGTTGATGTAGGACAAGCTTGATAAACTGATAAAACACCATCAGCCAGCAAAAAGTAAAGCTGCATTTCTGTTCAAAAACCAGAATGAGTTCTAATTAAGCAAAAAGGATTTCGAATTTCCAGTTTTAGGAAAACCATCCTTTCAAAGTACACAAATTCCAAATAATAAAACATGAAGACAAATCAAATAGTTCAAAAGGTATAGAAGTATGAAAACGCACACCTCCAGATTCAGGGACAGTTTCCTCCCTGCTGTTGTCAAGCAACTGAACCATCCTACCAACGACTAGAGAGTCCTGAGGTACTATCTACCTCATTGCAGACCCTTGGACTATCTTTGATCGGACTTTACTTGTCTTTATCTTGCACTAAACCTTCTGGCAGAGGTGACAGATGGCCCAAATGTTCAAACCAATTCTATAAATGTAAGTGTAATATCTATGCAATTGCAATGATGTGGCTTCATTGTAGAAATCTAAACACAAAATAAAATCTGTGTAGCAATATGCAGTTTAAAATTATGGAATGGGTTCCTACTGGGAAGGTAATTCTAAACCAGCTGTTTCTGTTGCAAATAAGTGGTGGATGCATGGGAAACAGCAAGATGCACGATACATTTCCTGGTGTCAGGGAGATACCTCGTTGTCACTAGGCTGACAAAGGCCACATGTTTATGGTGAAGGTTTCTTGTTGGGGGTGTAACAGTTTTCTTAACTCTTGAACAATGACCTGAAGCTGTCAGGAATGAAATATCCTACAATGCCAGCCGAGTACTTAACCAGTTCTAAGTCATGCAATGATCGACAGAATTGGAACACCATCCTGCTTAGAGAAGAACCTCAGCTGGAGAAGGCTTCCAGCAGAGAACTCTGCTTTACTCATAGCCTTTGATAGCAAGAACCTCTTAGATATGTTTAAGAATCAGTTCCTTTCCCTTTGCAGATATATGAAAAGGACAAAAGATCTGTTAAAAAATCTCAATGTTTTCTAAAGTAAGAATTCTTGAGTGCAGAAGTCAGCCTGCCTTAGTTTGTAATCAAAGCAGAAATGTTCTTCATAAATTCAAACTTCAGTGTTAGTGGGAGGAAAAAAGAGAGGCAAGTCTCTTGTCTTTAAGATTGTTTAAATTGTCAAATGAAACAAAATATAAATGGAGTTATAATGCAATTTAATGTCCTATAACATACAGTTGGTAACAAGGCAATGTCTGAGGCAATATTAAACTGAAAGCTTTGTTGTGTTTTGGCCTGGACATATTTGGCACAATACCCTCTGGATAACATATAACGAGATGCTCAGTAAAATCTATTTGAATTGACTATTCTGGGTTTGATTTGAATCCCGAGGTCCATGTTGTTTGCTGTCATTCTCTACCCGGCTATAACCTATCAAATATAGGAACAAGATGCAATCCCACCAACTATTTCCCACCAACTACCTTCACTCCCTTCGCCGGAGCACCATCACCTGGCAAAGAACGGCCTGTAACATCGGCCGCCGTTGCGGCGACTGCGGAGGCCTCAATAGGCCCGACTATGGGTGGACATGACGATATGGGTGGACATGAGGGTGGAGACTGGATTTTGTGCCTTCCCTCACAGTGGGAACCATTGTGGGGGGATGTTAGTTATGGCATCTCTAACATTGTGGGGATATAATTGTGGGGTTACGGCCACCAAAATCAAATACCTCAGAGGTCAATAACATTACACAACACCAGAATCAAATGGAAAAATTATTTATTTTTCACTAACAAAGGAACTAAACCTGGATCAAACAAACAAAGAGGGGTCAGAGGGAAGTTAGCAAACAAAAGATAAGGGGTTATTCTTAATGTTAAATTCTTTAATGTTGTGTCTTATCTTTATCTGTGTGCTGCATGGCAAGTCAAATTTCACTACACCAATTGGTGTATGTGACAATAAATGTCCTTTGTCCTTTGTCCTTTGCCCTTTGTCCTTATTTCTACATTTCACATTGCAAATGGAGATTCAGACTACCAAAAGCAATCTAACCATTGAAATAATGTTTGGCAGACATGGCATGCCAACTTGTGATGGACACTGGAGTGGATTGCGGTCTATGTGTCTGCTGAGAACAACTCATCACTGTAAAACATATATCAGTGCATTCTGGTCTCTGTCCTCTACACTGTATCACAGAAGCATGGATCATACTGGAGGTGCATCTCTGTGACTGGAGTCAATACTGAAGCAGATGGCTTTTGTGAGCTGGCCATCGCAAATAATAGGCAGCTTTACGTCACTGAGTGCTGGATATCGAACAGTCACATTCGTTTGAGTGGGTCCACTGATCTTCACTTCAAACTAGGTAATTTGAATTTTTTTTGCATTGTTTTTACTAAATTACATCGTACAGAAATTACATAATCGTTTCATTTTAAAATCATTTTAGCTCTTTTTAAGTGGTTCTGCAATGGCACAGTGATACAGCCAGACAACTCACAAGTGGATGAGTTTCCTCCTAGATCCCAAAGGCGTGCATGTCAGTAAGCTACTTGGCTACTGCAAATTCCACATAAGTGTGCAGGTGAGTGAAAGGATGTGGAGTAGGTTGATGGGAATGTGGGGAAAAGATGATACAAAGATAATTAATTGGGGAAATTGGATTTCTCTGTGAGCCAGGCAAAGACAAGATGGGCTGAAAGGTCTCCAGTATCTTAAATAAATATGGGGATATCTTTTAAATACAGTCCACTGCTCACACAAGTTTGAAGATCATCAGGCCCTCCCATGTCACAGCCTGAGTCACTACCCATGGTCATCTGCAAATGTTGGATGCCTGCAGCCACAGGTCTCCAGTTTATCGGGAGCCACACAGCCCAAAACATTAGTGTGGCAGTGGGCAGATGAATGCAATGTCCTGGCTGGGTTTGGCCTGACCATATGTGATATTTTCTGTGGGAACAGTAACTATCTTGTTAGTACGACCTCTGATTCAGTTCTATTCATTAAAAACAGTGCCTCTAACAGCATGACCTCTCACTATAAACATGATTAATGTGGAATTAATATTAAATGCACAAGAGAAAAAACATTTATAACATCAGCTGAATCTACCAAGTTTAGTACCACGACAACATTAAGCTACAAATATTATTTTTTAAGTCATAGGAAGGGTCCCAATCCAAAATGTCACCTGTCCATTTTCTCCAGAGATGCTGCCTGACTTGTTGAGTTACTCCAGCATTTTGTGTCTATCCTAAGATTTGTACATTCCTTACATCCACAATTACTGCTGATTGGAGCAAACTAGTAGCAAGATCCCCACCTAGTGGCTGCAAGAGCAATGAAAGTGTACATTTTGGTTCAGAGTCACAGTCAGAGAGTTATATAGTGTGGAAACAGGGGCTTCAGCCCTACTTGCTCACACCAGCCAACATGTCCCAGCTACATTAGTCCCACCTGCCTGCGCTTGGTCCATATCCATCCAAACTAATCCTATCCATGTACCAGTCCAACTGTTTCTTAAACTTTGGGATAGTCCCAGACTCAACTTCCTCCTCTGGCCGCTTGTTCCATACACCCATCACCCTTTGTGTGAAGTTACCCCGCAGATTCCTATTAAATCTTTTCTCCTTCATCTTGAACCTATGTCCTCTAGTCCTCGATTCCCCTACAATGCGCAAGAGATTCTGTGCATCTACCCGATCTATTCCTCTCAAGTTTGTTGCACAATTATCTCTACTGAATGATCCAAAGAGAAAGGACCTCACAGAAGTAGTATCTAGTACTATAGAATAAAACATAGAAAATAGGTACAGGAGGAGGCCATTCGGCCCTTCGAGCCAACACTGCTATTCATTGTGATCATGGCTGATCACCCACAATCAGCAACCCGTGCCTGCCTTCTCCCCATACCCCTTGATTCCGCTAGCCCCAAGAGCTCTATCTAACTCTCTTTGAAATGCATCCAGTGAATTGGCATCCACTGTCTTATGTGGCAGAGAGTTCCACAAATTCACAACTCTCTGGGTGAAAAAGTTTTTTCTCATCTCAGTTATAAATGGCGTCCCCTTTAATCTTAGACTAGTGGCCCTTGGTTCTGGAGTCCCCCAATGTTGGGAACATTTTTCCTGCATCTAGCTTGTCCAGTCCTTTTATAATTTTATATTTTTCTATAAGATATCCTCTCATCCTTCTAAATTCCAGTGAATACAAGCCCAGTCTTTCCAATATTTCCACATATGACAGTCTGCACACAATATTCCAGATGTGGTGGCACCAGGGTCCTGTAAAAATGCAGAATGACCTCTTTACTCCTATACTCAAATCCTCTCATTATGAAGGCCAACATGTCATTAGGTTTTTTCACTGCCTGCTGTACCTGCATGTTTACTTTCAGTGACTGGTGTACAAGGACACCCAGGTCTCGTTGTACTTCCCTTTTTCCTAATCGGACACCATTGAGATAATAATCTGCCTCTTTGTTCTTGCCGCCAAAGTGGATAACCTCACATTTATCTACATTATACTGCATCTGCCATGCATTTGCCTACTCACTTAACCTGTCCAAGTCACCCTCCAACCTCCTAGCATTCTCTTCGCAGTTCACATTGCCACCCAGTTTTGTGTCATCTGCAAATTTGCTAGTGTTTCTTTTAATCCCATCATCTAAATCATTAATATGTATTGCAAATATTGCAGCCCCAGCACCGAGCCTTGCGGCACTCCACTCGCTACTGCCTGCCATTCTGACACGTTTATTCTGACTATCTGTGTCCAGTCTGCCAACCAATTCTCTATCCATGCCAATACCCTATCATGTGCTCTTATTTTGCCCACTAATATCCTGTGTGGGACCTTCTCAAAGGCTTTCTGAAAGTCCAGATACACTACATCCACTGGCTCTCCTTCATCCATTTTACTTGTCACATCCTCAAAAAATTCTAGAAGATTAGTCAAGCAGGATTTCCTCTTCATCAATCCATGCTGATTTGGACCAATCCTTTTATTGCTATCCAAATGCGGTGTTATTACTTCTTTAATAATTGACTCCAGCATCTACCCCACACCAACGTCAGGCTAACTGGTCTATAATTACCCGATTTCTCTCTTGCTCCTTCTCCCTCTCAAATTGCAGATTAAAACATCATATTATGATCACTACCTCCTAACGGTTCCTTTACCTTGAGTTCCCTTATTAAATCTGGTTCATTGAACATCACTAAATCCAGAATTGCCTTCTCTCTGCACGTTCCAGTACAAGCTGCTCTAAGAAACCATCTCGGAGGCACTCTACCAACTCCCTTTCTTGGGGTCCAGAACCAACCTGATTTTCCCAGTCTACCTGCATATTGAATTCTCCCATAACCACAGTGGCATTACCTTTGTTACATGCCAATTTTAACTCCTGCTGTAACTTGCACCCTATATCCAGGCTACTGTTTTGGGGGCCTGTAGAAAAATCCCATTAGTGTCTTCTTACCGTTACAATTCCTCAATTCTATCCACAGCGACTCTACATCGTCTGTCCCTATGTCACCCCAAGGAACTGAATTTCATCCCTCACCAACAGAGCTACCCCACTTCCTCTGCCCACCTGCCCGTCTTTTCTATAGGACGTATAACGTTGAATATTCAGTTCACAGTCCCGATCCTCCTGCAGCCATGTCTCTGTAATCCCCACAATGCAATATCTACCAATCTCTATCTGAGCCTCAAGCTCATCCACTTTACATCTTATACTTTGTGCATTCATATATAATACTTTTAATCCATTACTCATCTCACCTTTCACATCGATTCCTATTTCACTTGGCCATACTCTCCTATCTTTTTGTGAGCTTTCTGTCCCGTTAATTCTGGTGCCTTTCTTAACTTTTCCTATATTCTCTTTCCCTTTAACTCCATCGTATTTCCAATTTGTCTCGTCCCCCCCACACACACTATTTAGTTTAAACCCACCCATGTAGCAGTGGAAAAGCTGCCTGCCAGTATGCTGGTCCCCCGCCTGTTAAGGTGCAACCCGTCCCTTTTGTACAATTCACCCTTACCCCAAAACAGATCCCAGTGGTCTAAGAATCTGAATCCCTGCCCCTGCACCAGCTCCTCAGCCACACATTCAAATCCCCTATCTCCCTGTTCCTGCCCTCACCAGCATGAGGAAATGGAAGCAAACCGGAGATACCTCCGAGCTCTCTAAAGTCACTCTGCAGAATCTCTTTCCTCGTCTTTCCGAACTGAAGAAAAACAATGCCCCTTTTCCATGCTAATGATTTTAGAAGTCAAGATGTTATGTTACAGTTTTACAAGATGTTGGTGAGGCCACGTTTGGAGTATTGTGTTCCTGTCACCCTGTTACAGGAAAGATGCTGGAAAGAGTGCAGAGTGTAGAGAAGATTCAGGAGGATGTTGCCAGGACTCAAGGGCCTTAGTTATAGAAACATATTGAAACAGGCTAGGACTATTCATTGGAGGGCAGGAGAATGAGTGGTCATTTTATAGAGATATAGAAAGATCATGAGGGAAATAGATAGGGTAGATGCATGGTCTTTTATCCAGAGTAGGGAAATCAAGAACCAGAGGACATAGGTTTAAAATGAGAGGGGGAAAGATTTAATAGGGACAACTATTTCACAGAGGGTGGTGGGTATAAGGAGGTAGTTGAGGCAAGTACTATCACAACATTTAAAATACATTGGAACAAATACATGGATAGGAAAGATTTAGAAGGATAGGGGCCAAACGCAGGCAGGAGGGACTAGAGTAGATTGGTAGTCTTGGTCGGCATGGGCAAGTTGGGCCAAGGGTCAGTTTCCTTGCTGTATGACAATGATTCTATGAAAGAGTCTGTGCCGCGATTATGAGCGCAGCGCACTTGATTCATTTTAAAGAAAGAGAAATCCACATATTTATCAAAGGGAATAAGGAAGTTGCTGTGTTTTTGCTGCATGTATTTATAAGAGAGAATTAGGAAGTTGCTTGAAAAGGAGAAGTATTAAAGGAGAGTGCAGGTGATTGAAGTCAAAATCAGATGCTTAGAGTAGATAAACATTAGAACACACCACAGACGTTAAACATTCAATTGCCATGCCTCAAAGCGGAAAAGTTTAAAGGAAATGTGTAGGATACGTGTTTTTTTTTAACCACAGAGAGTGATAAGGGGTTGAAATGCAGCCTGAGGAGAATGGTGTAACTTGGCAACATGTTCAGCTTAGACATTGTGGACCAAAGAGCCTGTTCCTGTGCAGTGCTGTTCTGTGTTCTATGTTCATTACACTTTTCAATTCTAATGGACAATCAATAATTCAAATCACAGATCTTGTCCTCTATTTATTAAACGACCTGGTTAGTTTATTATATAATTTCAAAAGACACATTTTATTGAAACACAAAAAAAAATTGCAGTCATGCATTTTGAAGATAAATGTTTTCTTTCACTCTAGCCATTCTGAGATCAGAGTATCGGCTTCTCTATGAACATGTTTTAAATCTCTCGTGATTCATGATATTCTGGGGCACATCAATCTGGTTGCCTTTTGTGAAACAGTATTGATATGATTCATATTAAATGTATGCTGTCTTGTTGAAGGTGTTGTCTTTCAGATGAGGATGAAATGCATTACATTCGCCCCATGTGTTTTTCTCTCTTTCCATCTCTCCCTCCTATCTTGTTTCTCTTTCTCTCTCTCTCTTTCTCTCTCTTTCAGTTTCTCTCTCTTTCTCTCCCTCTCCCTCTCTCCCTCTCTCCCTCTCCCTCTCTCTCTTTCTCTTTCCCTCTCTCCCACTCTTTCTATCTTTCTCTCTCTTTCTTTCTATCTTTCTCTCTCTCTATCTCTCTCTTTCCCTTTCTACCATCTCTTTCTCAAACATTTAGGAAAATGTTGATAGTTTACTAGTGCTTATTAATTAGAATTATAGGCTCTGGCCACTGATGCTAAGAGCAGCATTTATTCCCATTAAACTGATTGGCCTACGTGTCTCTGTCAAGGAGTACATAAGAGTCAACCGTAACCAGTAAACAATATTGATGGGTTTTGAGAAGCTCAGTGACCAGACCAGGTAAAGTACCTTCCCATGTAGGGTTTTAATAAAACAGATGGCTTTTTCCAACTAACCCATTGGCAGAGTGTAGAGGGGGAAGCCAGGAGCAGCACCACGTGCACCAAACTATAATGGGCCAATTTGCCAAAGATACAACGTAATGCATTGTGTATGCAGAGCAGTGGACATGGTGTTGCACATCTGAACAGATATAATCCCGTAGCCACAAGATCAAATTCCCATTATGAATGATGGTAGATAATTAAATAGTTACTTGGGAAGACTCAATCCTCTGCAATGGAGGAGTCCACCATTTAATGCAAAAGGCATGACTCCAAAAATCTTCAGACAGCAGTACAAAATAGAAAACCCATTTCATTCTTCCTCTCAGTTTGCCACCATCATAAAGTCAGTCTTTAACAAAATCAACGCACTCCATGTGTTATCACACACAGGTTGAAATGCCTGAGGCTATGAGCTCTGACACATTTTCAATATAGTGCCACATGTATTAGCCATGGGTTTGGCAGGATGTTTGAATACAACTATCATATTGGCATCTACCTAGCGATGTGGAAAATTAGCCAGTACCCAATTCAAGGAAAACAGATTCTGCACTGAACAACTGAGTTGTGAAAATAAGCAGCCTGTCACGTTAACAAGCACCGCAGTCAGGAAAGGATGTAGACTTCTGCTACAATGAGGTAGAGAATGTGTGCTTAGGGTGCTGGACAAGTACGCGTCAAATGGGGAGGTTAGTTCTGGGTGGTACCAAGCTTATTTCATGTTGTTGGAGATACAGTTATCCAGAGAAGGTTATTTCAGTATCGGAGCTGCAGAGAGAGTTTTCAAAAGGCAGCTGTTGAATTGGTTAAGTGAACAAAATGAGCAGACAGTAAAAAGAAGGAAAGTTGTAGCTGAGAGGTCTATTAGAAGTGTTGGGTTGTGTTGAGCAGAAGTGTTGTGTGGGGAGGAAGGTGTGAGGGGGAAAGTGCGAGGGGGTTTGGATTAGGAAACGGTGTGGAGGGTAAGTGTGAGGCTTTGGCTCAAGTGGATTCAGCAAGGAGACTCAGCTGAGGTCCAACAGAGGGGGATAGGAGATAAAGGGTCAGTATCTTCTTTGAAAGTGCTTCAGTGGCCTTGGCCTTCATCAGTCAGGGTATGGAGCAGTCAGGGTAGAGGTTGTGATGTTATGTTACTGTTGTACAACACATTGGTGCGGCTACATTTAGAGCATTATGTTCAGTTTTGGTTACCCTGCTATTGGAAAGATTGTTAAATGGGAAATGTGCAGGGAAGATTCACGAGAATGTTCCCTGGACTTGAGGGCTTGAGCTACAGGTTGAGCAGGCTAGGACTTCATTTCTTGGAGCACAGGATGCTGAGAGGTGATCTTATAGAGGTGTACAAGATCATGAGGGGAAATAGATAGGTTGACTGTGCAGTTTTTTTACCCAGAATAGGGAAATCAAGAACCAGCAGACATAGGTTTAACGTGAGAGGGAAATAAATGTGATAGGAACCTAAGGGGTAACATTTTTGCACAAAAGGTGGTGGGTATATGGAATGAGTTGTGCCAGAGGAGGTTTTAGTTTAGTTTAGTTTAGAGATACCATGTGGAAACAGGCTCTTTGGCCCACTGAGTCTGCGCCGACCAGCAATCCCCATACACTAGAACTATCCTACACACTCGGGACAATTTAAAAATTGTCCCGAAGTCAATTAACCTATAAACCTGTACATCTTTGGAGAATAGGAGGAAACCGGAGGCAGGATCGAACCCAAGTCTCTGGTGCTGTATGGCAGCAACTCGACCACTGCACCCCCATGTCGCCCTTAGTCGTGGTAGTTGAGACAGGTACTGTAGCACATTTTAAAAGAGTTTTGAGCCAAGACAAACTTTCAGCCAATACAAACTTTCCTCCAATGGATGGATGATCAGCCCACCTGACTTGAATAATGTTTCATTTGCAGCAGCATCTTTTTATCGCCCAGCATTGGCAGTTTGCACAATTAGCAAGTGATGAAGAGCGGGTGTGTTTTTCAATCCTTGACAGCTGAAGCAGTTGGACCCAAATAGTCAATCCCTTGTGAAGGTAGGTCAGTCGCTCAGTGCTGCATTAATTACAAACTCTCTCTGATCGCTTTCACTTGCAAAAGCTCCGTCTTTACTCTCAAAGCTTGCTGGTTAGTTTTAAGTCGAGTTGCTGGCTGAGTTTTACAATAGCCACGCTTTGTTTCAATAGCGACTCAGCTGAGACAGGGACACATGACTGCCAAGTTTCTAGGTGAAAGAAGCATTCATGGCTGCACTTTGAAAGTAGTCAGTTGGTGAACTGATTTACAAACATACTCCTCCAAAGCTGTTTTCAAACCAAACTTGTTTATGCTCTGAAGGCACAAGGAACTGCGCATGCTAATTTATCGACTTAAGGAAGCATGCCCCAATCAGCATCAATGGTGCCAAAGTGGACTGGTTGAGCACTTCAAGAATAGCATAAATATTACCAACAATCTGTCGTGGACCAACCACATTGATGTAGAAGGCACACCAATGCCTCTACTTACTGAAAAGACCAAGGAGATTTGTCATGCCTCCAATGACGCTCAATTACAAGCTTCTACGATCAGCCATGATCATATTGAATGACGGTGCAGGCTCGAAGGGCCGAATGGCCCACTCCTGCACTTAATTTCTATGTTTCTACTGATTCATACTGTTGGATTGCATCATAGCTTGGTTTGGGAACAGCTTTGCTCAACATCGCACAACATTGCAAAGTTGTAAATGTATCCCAGTCCTTAACACAGACCAAGCTTCCCACCATTGACTCCATCAACAGTTCACATTGCATCAGAGAAGCAGCCAACATAATCACAGACTTGTTCCACCCTGGTCATTCCTTCTTCTCCCTGCTCCCCTTTGGCAGAAGATACAGAAGCTTGAAAGTGCGCACCACCAGACTTGGCAACAACCTCTTCCCCTCATTAATCATTCTGAATTGTCCTTCCTTAAGCTAAGGTACTGTCCGACTCACCTCTACTCATTGCATACCCACTTTGTGTATGGAACTGATGCGCTACAATGCTGAGAAATATATTCTGCACTCTGTATCTATCTGTACCCTTTGCTCTATCTATTATATTTGAGTTTGACTTGATTTCTGTTTTTGTTTCTGACTCCTGCAGCGGTAGTTTTATATATTTTCCATTACTGGTAAATGTGGTCATTATTTTTGCACAATGCCAGAAAACACCCAATCTCTCAGTGTAAGTGTTATCTATCCAAAACATTATTGCTGAGGGAGATACAGTATTATCAATATCTGTAAGAGAGTATCCTTCTCCTTGTTCAAAACAAGAAAACACGAAACCTATTTGTGAATAATTGATTGAAGCTCTCTTTTATAAAACGCATAAACAACCTTGAGCTTGTGAGAGTTATCAGAAAAGATAAAGTAGCTCCTTCGTATGATGCTTCTTTAAAGTTGACAAGCAGAGACTTCATCATCCTTGTGAGGCAGCAGATCCTTTTAATGTTACTTACACTGTATCACTTGTAGAAGATCCAGCTGTCAACCACCTTCTCCAACTGAGATTAATGTGGTTCACGATTCAAACCTAATTACCTTGTGGTTGTTTACACTTCATTTAAAGGTATAAAACAGACAAAACACTGATAACGGCAACACATTATAATCCATCACTCTTTGGGGAAATTGATCCAAATGCAGAGGTACTTCACCATTTTGAATTTACCCAAGATTTAATCCTGAACATTTAAAATAATGGCTAACACAGAATGGTTAGCACAGAACACAGTTTGAGACAACAGTGTCAAGCTCTCCTTTTTTGACTATAGATTCCAGCATCTGCAGTCTCTTGTGCCAGCATGGAAAAAACCTTGTTCAGCAGCAGTTCGTCAAATTTCTCTGATCGGTTGGGATTATCACATGGGATTACTGATCCTTACTGCTAGCTACTTGCCATCTTCATTTCCTGAAGCTTCATAGGAATGAAATTTGCCTGTGTGGAAAAAAAGTTGAAATGCACAAAAGATAGACACAAAATGCTGGAGTAACTCAGCGGGACAGGCAGTTCAGTTTAGTTTAGAGATACAGTGTAACATAGAAACATAGAAAATAGGTGCAGGAGGAGGCCATTCGGCCATTCGAGCCATCACCGCCATTCATTGTGATCATGGCTGATCGTCCGCTATCAATAACCCATGCCTGCCTTCTCCCCATATCCCTTGACTCCACTAGCCCCTAGAGCTCTTAAATCCATCCAGTGATTCGGCCTCCACTGCCCTCTGTGGCAGGGAATTCCATAAATTCACAACTCTCTGGGTAAAAAAGTTTTTTCTCACCTCAGTCTTATATGACCTCCCCTTTATTCTAAGACCGTGGCCCCTGGTTCTGGACCCACCCAACATTGGGAACATTTTTCCTGCATCTAGCTTGTCCAGCCCTTTTATAATTTTATATGTTTCTATAAAGATACAAAAGAGGTACAGACAGTGGGGAAGAAAGGTAGAGGGAGTAAGAGAGGGGGGTAAAGTGGGAGAGAGGGTGTGTGTGAGAGAGAGAGAGAGAGAGAGATATTGGGCAAGGGAGAGAGAGGGACAGAGTTGAAGAGGAAGGGAGAAAGAGAGAGAGAATGAGGCTGTTGGCTGGAGTCAGATATGATCCCAAGAGGGATATATTGTTGGGAACTGTGGAGCTGGCTCGTTAACCTTTAATGGAGGAAGGAGGGGAAGAGGGAGTGGAGGGGAGAGGAAGGTGTTTTGGAAGATACCTAAAATTGTAGAATTCAAATGTTCAAACTGTTGGATTGTAAGCAAACCAAGCAAAATACGAAGTGTTGTTCCTCCAATTTGCATGCGGCCTCACTTTGGCAATGGAATGTAGAAATGCATACATTGCCTATTCCAGCTTGACCCAAGGCAGCTGAGTCACTCCAACACTTTATTATTTTTATTTGTAAACCAGCATCTGTAGTTCCTTGTGTCTACATTTTCACCCAAGGCGTGTTGCATCTAAAAGTTAGTATTTCCACCTCATTAAGGTGGCCTTTGCAACCGGCACTGATTGTCTTATATAACCAGACCTTTACAACAGGCAAACTCAAGAGTCATTTACACCAGTGTTATTGAAGCTATGCTGGCATCTGCTCATTAGGAAATGCTCTTGACTTCCACTCACTGGTGGAAGTCATTGCAAACATTTGGTAAACTGGGGCAAACAATGCCAAAGTCTAAAAGACTGCAGTCCAGTTTCCAAATGGTGCCCTGGGTACTATATTTATGAGCTAAAGCAGAGGAGAAAGATCATCACCAGCACCTTGGGTTTCTGGGTCTCGTTCAGAATGGTCATGAAATGGCACAGGCAAGGAGTACCTGGCCAGGTCGATAGCAGGGGTGGAGTACTTTATGGAGGGTGACGGCCAGAAAAATTGAAATGATATTGCATCTGTGGTGAAAGTCATGAACGGAACAAATCCTGCCTCCCAGCAACTGTATCATGGACTCAACGCAGTAGACCCTGCATGGGTTTATTCTCCGACACTCATCTAGGTCCCATCTGACACAGGCTGCAAGTATGATTCCCTGATGGAAGACTGAGCCTCAAATGGACCCCAAATGCACGAACACTGGAATCTGTCAATCAATGCTAGGCTTATTGTACATGTGCACAAGTCCCAGAGTACAGCAACAGGACCAGCATGATTCAATGTGTTAACTCTGTTTCACTCTTCTCTGATACTGCCTGCCCCACTGAGCATTGCCAGTTTCTTACTGATTTTATTAAGGTATAGAAAGAGATGTTGAAGGAGATGAGAAGAATTAAATTGGAATTAGTAATCCAGTCACATCTAAAATGAGTGGCAGTCACTGCAGATCAAATATTTATAAAGTAGTTCAACACTTGGAGAGATCTTAAGCCATGTTGTTTGATCAGGATTCCAGAGACAGCAAATTTATGCAATGTGCCACTGTGCTCAAATCTTCAGCTTTATATGGATACCAGAGACCAACCGATCAGAGACCAACTGCATTGTAAATCATTGCTGCCTACAAAGAGAACAACCGCATGGGGAGTATAAGTACTGGAGGAATGAGGTGATATTTCAGACAGTATGAGATTGGCAATCATTGTTGATTGCCGGCTCAATGAAGCACCACTAACTGCTGTGAAAAAAGTGGTTCATGATTTCTGGCCTTTATTGAACTGTGCCTTGGTGCTCTTTTCCCAGGCTAGATACCCAGTGATGCTGGCATTCTAATATCATCCTGTTAGCACCTAGAGGGAGGGACCTGACTTCTTTCCACTAGCAAGTAGAGTCCAACCCTAAACATCATCTGTCCATTGCCCTTCACAGGTGCTACTTGACCAACTGAGGTCCACCACCACTTTTGCTCAAGATTCAAACATCTGCTATCTTGTGCGGTGGCGAAGTCATCATAATCATAATCATACTTTATTAGCCAGGTTTGTTTTGCAACATACGAGGAATTTGACTTGCCAGTCAAACCAATAAAAAGCAACAAGACACGCAAAATACATTTTAACATAAACATCCACCACAGTGACTCCTCCACATTCCTCACTGTGATGGAAGGCGATAAAAAGCTCAATCTCTTCCCTTGTTTGTTCTTCCACAGTCAGGGGCCTCGAGTTTTCCATTGACGGGACGATCTTGGCTCCTGTAGCTGCCGATCGGGTCCTCCGCATTGGGGCAATCAAGCTCCCGCATCGGGGGGGAATCTCAGCTCCCCTGCTCCGGGGCAATCAGACCCCGGGTCGGGGCTAGTCGAACCTCGTGCAACTTTGGAGCTTCACGACATCAGTCTCTACCCGAGACTGCAAGCTCCTCGATGGTGAAATCCACAGGCCACTGTTGGAGCATCGATCTCAGGCTCCGATGGTAAGTCCACGGCCCCGCGGTGGGGCTCAAAGTCAGTCTCGAGCAAACCTCCAGCTCCATGATGTTAGGCCGCAGAGCGACCGGAGATACGATCCGGAAAACAATCGCATCTCAGCAAGTTAAGAGATTGAAAAAAAGTTTCTCCGGACCCCCTCTCCCACCCCCCACCCCCACCATGCACATAAAACAAACCAGAGAACATTAACACAAACTTTTTAAAACACACTAAAAATAACAAAAAACAATAACAATTTAAAAAAACATCGGTGACTGTGCCACCCGGTGGTAGAGTTGCTGCCTTACAGCATTAGAGACCCGAGTTTCATCCTGACTACGGGTGCTGTCTGTAAGGAATTTGTACGGTCTCCCCGTGACCTGCATGGGTTTTCTCCGGGATCGGTTTTCTCCCACACCCCAAAAACACACAGGTTTGTAGGTTAATTGGCTTGGTACATTTGTAAATTGTCCCTAGTGTGTGTAGGATTGTGTAAGTGTACAGGGATCGCTCGTCAACGCAGGCGTGGTGGGCCACAGGGCCTATTTCTGCACAGGATCTAAACTAAACTGGTTGAGACCAGTACAATAACAATATTTAAAATACATTTAAGTCTTTTAGTAAAGGTTTAGAGGGATATGGACCAAATGCAGGTTATAGATAGATAACCTCTAACATAGATTATAGGTCGGAATGGACAGGTTTGGCTGGGGGGCCTGTTTCCATGATGGATGATTCTTTGACTCTCTGACTGCTGTTGGGAACACTGCTATTCACTTAATTCACTCATTTTCTCCTTCCCCCCTCCCTCTCTCTCTAAGACCTCAGAAAATAGACATTAAATCAACTAGAAACTAAGGTAGATCTGTCACAAAAAAAAAACTTACAGCGTGAATCACCATTTTTATTGTGACTTAATTCCACTCAGACTGTTGCTCAAGCCTTCTGTAAACATTGTTTCAGCTCAAAATGCAGTTAATATCATAGCACAATCCTTATAGTGGCAACTGCAACATTTGTTAATCTATAAACCAGTATCACATACTGTATAAGATAAATGATAAAGAAAACTTCTTATTTCAAGAAAAATGCTGATAATGTAAATAGCTCATTCTAAGCTTCACCCCAGTCTCGTTTCAGTCAAAAATCACTGAGTCAAGCACTTGCACATCTAAACTTTATTTTGGAAAAACACAATTACAGTTCCCAATTACAGTACCTAACCACCGTATCCTCGTATCTGCCTGGCCAAGCCCTCCCAGCCTCATTCAAGCAGAAACACTCCAGAAGGTCACGCAGTCCTAAGCGCTCTCCCAGAAGATCGACACAGGACCTTGTGGGAGCGGCCTTTTATAGGTTCCCGAACGTTGAGGGGCCAAACCAAATGGGGTGGTCTCTATGCAGTCTAATAACAGATATCAATGAACACAGTACATGATAGACATTTCCCTAACCCAATAATACAGTAACCAATACATTGTATTTGAAAGAAAGTTCTAGAAGGAAGCACACAAGAATAAACATTGAAATATGTGCCCTGAGATTCAAACTGTTTCTTCCAGTCTCAACAGTTCGACCAATCATCAATTAAAAGGATGACCACCTTGCAACTTTATTTATACTATTTACAATGCTTTTGCAGTGATCCAATAGAAATGATGCATTCAAGGTTAGTTTGCAAAACTGCTATACACGTTATCAATTTAGGAGAAACAAGGAGAACACCTGGACCCCTCACCATCCTGCATACCAGTCTGAGCCTAGACTGGCTGACGCCATTCAAAACCTGTAAAGTTCAGCTGACAAGGGTTAAGCAATTCTGACAAGTGCAGGGATCCTCCATTTTATGGTGCCTTTAATTTGTACAGTATTAACAATAAGAACATAGAATCTGGAGCAAGAAAATATAACGAGGCTGGCTGGTTGTAGGTTGGGCTGTTTTATAGATGAATACAAAATGCCTACACATAAAATTAAACTGGGCCTTAATATGAGTAATGATTTGGCAGTCACTTGATGTCCACGTGAAAGAGCTGCCAGAGGCAATGCTTGTTAAGAGAATTATGATAATTTGATGGATGGTGCTATCTGTGGGGACTTTGATGTCCGCCCTCTGGCCAAGTGGGGTTCTGCAAGGTGCTCTTGTTCCCACATTCACCCCAAAGACATGCAGGTTGATAGGCTAATTGATCACTGTAAAATTGCCTTTAGTGTGGTCAGTAGCAGAATCTGGGAGATGTTGACGGGGATGTGTTGAGAATAAAATAGATTGAACGTAGGAGTAGTGAAAATGAGAATTAGATGTTAAGCATGGATTCAGTGGGCCAAATTGTAATTTTCTTAACCGTGTGATTTAATAACTTAACTACAATGAACTAATGTGGTTTGTAAACTCAAATATATGGCAATTACAAGTAACCAGCAAAGACAGATCATGTCATTATTTTTTTCATTTTGTTGAGTTAGTTACTTGTAATTCAAAAAATAGTTTGCACTTGTATACACTAATGGGAAGGACAAGGGGGACAATAAGACAGTGGAGAATACTACTAGCTGGGGGTAATTTAACATCAAGCAGGAGGTGGTGTTGGCCTGTTGAAGACCATTAAGGTAAATGAATCCCCAGGGCCTGAGGGGAACAATCCCAAGTTATTGAGAGGGGCAAGAGAAGAGATTGCAGGAGCCTTCATGAAGATCCTTACATCTTCTCTAGGCACAGGTGAGGTCTCCGGAGGGCAGGCGAGTGGCCAGTGTTGTTCATTTGTGTAAGAAGGGGGGTAGAAAGAATCCATGGAATTATAGGCAGGTAAACCTGAAGTAATTGGTGACATCTTGCATTATGCAAAATGAAGTCTAAAATGCCACCTCACTCCAACAATAACATCTGTTTCAGCCCTTTGAACAAATCAATATAAAAATGTAGTCATTATTCCCCATCTGCAATGAAGCAGCTGGAAATTGCCAACATCCAAAGCTCAAGTGAAGTATATAAATACATAGAAAATGCCAGGCAGAAGGTATAAATAATATTTGTGGGAATTTCTGTCATTCTATGAAATTAATGTTGGCAGTTTTCTTTGAAAATTTGCATTTTGCTTTCTTAAATTTCATTGTACAGTCTATCGGAAGGAATATAATATGAAGAAATTAATCAAGCATGTTGATTTGTTATTTTTCCTGTAGCAGGCAGTTCAGATTACAGGTTTTGCAAAAGCTAAAGCGATTTGTAGGATTGGTTTTGAGATTGCTTGCTTGTGGTCAGTGGGAGATTTTCAATGTCTAATGGACACGTACTGTATAGATTTGTGATTGCTTTCAATTTCTTCAATATGATACTGTGGCTAAAACTGAATAGATAACTAATGAGATGTTCGAAATAAAGGCATAAATTTGTTGGAAATACTCAGCAGATCAGGCAGCATCCATAGAAAAAAGGGAAGACTTTATGATTCAGGTCAATGGCCATCCACCAGGATAAGATATCGGAAGTATTTCTTAAGACAATGACAATTTCTTAGCCAAATAGAAATCTAATGCTTTAGATGTATAGTTCTTTTGAACGTTAGTTGAATCATTTAGGACAAATGGGCGATGAAACGTGTGATGCAATTGAACCTTAATCACTCCAAGCCACAATACTGCACTTCTCATGCCCATTTGCACACTTAGAATTATTTGCACAACTGAGATAAAGACAATGGCAACTATGAGACTCAGATGGTACTCATCAGGTCTACAAATTAGAATCACCAACTGATGCAAACTGCTGAGAATTTTTAGCGAAGTGCACTCTGGTTACATGTGCTTCCTCTTGTAAAACAATGGCTGATGGAGCAAATCACTGGTAGAATTATTTCATCTTCTCAAGGAATCATTATAGGGATATCAAGTATCCAAGTCTATATTGAAGATGAAGAAAGTAGGATTTAGCAATAATAAATGAAAAAGTGGCACATTAAAGTCAGGAGGTAAAAGGGCATTTATTTTACCTTGAAAGTGCTTCTTCTCTGCTTCTGATATTGCAAGCATTCCTCCAAAGCAGCAGAAGACAGACAGAAAGAAAGGCCATTGTTGCTCCCAGCCCAGGTGTATGATCTAGATGCTTGAGTGAAAAAGAAATAACATTAGAACAAACAAGACAGAGGAAGAGAGAGAGAGCAAGAAATGCTAATATATGCGTGAAGAACGGGAGTACAGGATTACATTTCAATTACTTGCCCCTCGTTCATACACTGCAGAGACAGTTTGGCAGCCACTTTGGTTGGTCTGCAGACAAATACAGGTCAGATCATATAAGAGTAGGACTTCAGTGAATCAGAAGTGTTTTTACAATCATCCAGTATTTTATAGTTACAGCCTTTAATTCCAGATTACTTAATTGTTTGAATTTAAATTTCATGGCTTTTTTTTGAGGGATTTGTCTTCAGAGCAGAGATGACAGTCCCGTAATTTAGTCTCAATCAGACTACCTGCAAATAGTGTAACATGCTGAGAGTAGCTCATACTGTACATATAAGGTTTGAGTTTGCTAACATCATTTTGACAGAAAAAGAAAGAAAACAGCAAAGGCTACCTGTGGATATATAACAAGGTGTGTAAATCTTTAACGCACCACATGTTGAGGGTGGAGATTGATTTTCATGGTCAATATTATTCTTGAGGAGAAGATGGTGCTGAGAACACATAGGTATAGAATGATGAAGTGAGGGAACTGAAGAAACAAACGTTGTGTAAATTAGTTGTGAAATGCTTTGGACACCTATTCTCTCCTCAGATAGTCATAGGTACCTCATTTATAAAGGAAGTTCTGAGTTTGTAAGAATACTTAAATTCACAGTCATTTAAGATACCAAAGAGCTGTGAACTTAGCAAAGACTATCAGAAGCTGTGAATGAATGAAATTCCACTGATAGATTATTTCAGGCATTGTAACATTGGAGCGTTTTTGGATCATGTATTCAAAAGTAGGTGTATAATTGCTTCAAATATGGAGAAATGTAGTGCACATGCTTGGCCACCAAAAGCCTGTTCTATATCACTCTATATCATCATCTATATCTCTTGTTTCCCTTTCCTTTGACTCTCTGAAGAAGGTTCTCGACCTTAAACATCACCTATTCCTTTTCTCCAGAGATGCTGCCTGACCCACTGAGTTACTCCAGCTTTTTATGTCTATCTTTGGTTTAAACTAGCATCTGTAGTTCCTTCCTATATATGCTCCTTAACATTCAACTACTTACGTGGAGATGTCATTCACAGAGGGAATAGTGATTGCAACCCAAGAACAATTTCCAAAGCTCTGAAAACAAGGACATGTCACGTGACTGCATGTGGCACAAATCACTATGAATATGTATCAATAATGTCTATGACACATGTCTTTTAATGAATCTAAGTTGTACATCAAGAGAAAGGACATGCAGCAAAAAGTTAAAGTCATGAGGCATGAGACATCAGATAGGGTTCTTTTCTTGCATGCAGCTTAGGTGGACAGACTGTGAGTTTCTTGTAATAAATCACAAAGATGGAATCTACACTAAACTACGACCACTGCAGTTGATGCAGTTTACTTTGTAAAGCAGCTGTGCTACAAGCAAATGTAATGTGAGACATCAGTGCTTTAAAGCCACACGTAACATTATCACACGCAAATACTTTACACTGCTGTCTCCTTCTAGAAAACTTCTCACAATTATATACAATCATCACATGTTGACTATCCGCCTTCGTCAATTTCGCCTCCTCAAATCTGTATAGGTCTCTAATTTTTTTATTCACCCTTGGAACCGAGGAAATTGCAGCCTCTTGATTTGCCAGTATTCTGTAACAGTCTGAATGTTCCTAATCCAAAATGTCACCCATCCTTTTTCCCCAGAGATGCTATAGTGTCTCCATCATAAGTACATATAGGATTAAACCACAAGATACAGTACTATGATCCCCTTGCTCTTACAATTACCGTTCATTAAAAAGGTTACCACAGAACCTCAGAGTGATAAGACAGAGGTTCAACAACAAGAGTCTCTGAGAGAGCTTTAGCTGAAAATAGATTCAGATTATCCAGCCTTGTCACACTGTTCAATCAAAGCTTTCACATGATCTGGTTCATCTTAAAGGTGTGAAATTTGATTTTCCATGCTGCCTGTTCAGAATGGAAGTGAAGACAATCTCAGAGTGTAGGGCCTGTCCCACTTGGCGATTTTTTTGGACGACTGCCGGTATCATTGACAGACGTATCAGGTCACCGAAAAAGTCGCGGCGTGACGCGGCGTTGTGCAGCATAACGCGGCGGTGATGCGATGTGACGCGGCGTGATGACGTATTGACGCACGGTGTTTCCGCAAGTGTCGCAACATTTTTTTTGTCGCCACTGGATTTTGATATGTTGATATGATTTTGATATGACGTCGGCAGTCGCCGAAAAATCACCAAGTGGGACAGGACCTTGTGAATTTTATAATATTCCAGAAATTCACAGACTGCCTACAGCACAACAGCACATGTTTATTGAAGAGTTCAAACTGTGGGTCAATGGATGAAAGGTCATTTAAAGCGGTGGAACTGCTGGGGTCTCATTTAATGTGTGGGGAGGCAACTAGCACATCTTTACATTTCACGTTTTGCCAAGTTGGTAGCTTGGGAAGGGCGCAGGGACAAAACCTACATTTTAATGTTAAGGGGGGACTCACATGAAAACATTTTGAAAAACACTGAACTGTTGGGTTCAACACACATGCTTGGTTTGTACTTGCTACTCACAGTATTAAATGAAAACATTTCATTTTTCTAATTTTATTTATTTAATATTTGACACACATGGTTCAGATGCCCCATACTTATTTATTTTTTTATATATGTTTTTTATATATATATGTGTTCGTAGTTAATTTAGATAGTAGATAAATTAGTGCCATATTAAAATGACCATTAATGTGACCAGCCATCTTAGCACAGATTTTCAAGATTTCAAGCATGCATGAAGTGCTCTGATAAATTGATCAGCAGGATTCACCATTGCAATGTTTTTACTGTATATAGACAGTGATTTCACTGAATTACTATGTATGTTAAAATGCAGTAATGAGGCTGTATTTGATTAAAGGAAGAATATACTAGGATTAGCTTATAAATCAGGTAAGATGCGACAGAACGTGGGGGGATTCGACATAGCTTTTAGTTGCAATACCTTGTTCACCAAGATACATCATTGCAGAATGTAGTTCTGTATTTGAGCAAGGCTGGAATGAATGCAAATTCGATTGGTGTTTCATGTAATATAAATGTATTTAAGATCAGCGAGTATATTTTAATTCTCTCTAAATGGTCATTCTATTTTTGGAAAGTAGAATTTAAGTGAACACATAGTTTTAATAGATAATTTCATAAACTACAAAGCTATCAGCAAGGGCAAAATACTGTAGGCACCGGATAAACCAGGAAATGCTGGGCATACTCAGCAGATCAGTCAGCATGTGCAAGAAAACACAGGAAAATCACACTACTGTTTCTGCTCAATAGTCCATCATCAGAATTGGAAAAACAGTTAGAAATAAAACAGGTTTTAAATTGCATAGTAAGTACTTGCTTCACATGGAAACTTTGGCTCTCTCACTGGATTTATTACTCAGGCATAAAATTAAGTGTTTCATTTATCCTCTTATTCACTCTAACCTATATCCCTCTGAACCTGGATCTCTTTGGTAGCCAGGGATTTATTCCAATATTGTGATCAGCCACTCGGGAAGTGGCCACGCTCGCTGGCAGTTGCGGCTCACCTGCAGTCCGTCTGTTTTTTTTCTTTTTTTGTTGTCTTCTAGTGTTTGTTTTAGTGGAACTTTGTTTTATTAGGTTGTGTATGTGGGGTGGGGATGGGGGGGTGGGAGAAACAGAGTTTTAGTCTCTCCCTTCGGGGGATGCGTGTCCCCCGTCACCGTCTGTGCTGAGGCCTAATGGCGGAGCTGTGGCGGCGGCCTGTTCTGGAGCTGCGGTGCACCAGCGGCGGCGCGGGCCAGCTTAGAGCTGCGGTGCTCCAGCGGCGGCGGCGGTCTGGCTTAGAGCTGCGGTGCTCCAGCGGCAGCCTGGATCGCCTCAGCGCAGAGGGAGAACTAGGAGGGATGAAGACAATGACAAGACTTTTGCCTTCCACCACAGTGAGGAGGTGCCTGGTGAACTCATTGTGGTGGATGTTGGATATGTGTTTATTGTGTGTTTTGTTTTTTATTATATGTTATGACTCTATGGTAACAATTTCGTTCAGACCGAAAGGTCTGAATGACAATAAAGGAATCTAATCTAATCTAATCTAATCTAATCAGACTTGCTAACAAAACTTGCTAACATTGCTGTTGTTTCGTAAATGATATCCATCTGGCAGAGGCAAAACTGCCATCTCTCCGACATCTCTGCAGGACCACGACTGCACCACTGAACAACAACCCATTGGTTTCCACATAGTAACTATTTTCCCCTCCTCTGGAGATTTTTGCTCTTTCACCTCCAGCCTCGCAGACACCAACCATGCTCAGCTCATTTCTGTTATGTCAGAGGTTTATAGATAGGCACATAGATAGGGAGAAGATGAAGAAGTATGGATCATGTGCAGGCAGATTACATCAATTTAGCTTGGCATCATGTTCGGCGCAAGTATTTAGGTCCAAATGGCCTGTTCCTGTGTTGTAGCTTTTGTTTCAGCTTGTTCTTGTCCCACAGAATTCATGACTTTCATCAGGTTTGGTCTGGTTCTCATTCCCATTTCCATCTGCAATATTTCTGATGCTCCCTGCCACTGTAAAAGTTTCTAATGTTAGCGTCCCGACAGGTCGTTTCCACTATTTCCCAAATTTGCTCACACCTTTGTCCTATTTCAAAATAGTGTGATGGTCCTTCACTTATTTCTTGAATGGAGTCCTCCTCCATCACCAGGCATCCTGTCTGCTGATCTTGCCTCATATTTAATAGCTTTGTTCTAAACTTCATTCACCTCCTTCAAAGTAAAAGCATACTAGTGGAACAAACAAGAGCTCGTTTGGAGATTCAAACCAGGGCAGGACTCACACAGTGATGGGCAGGACTCTGAGGACTGAGGTAGAGCAGAGAGATCTGACAGTACAGGTACACAGTACCTTGAAAGTAGCATCAAAGGTAGATAGGGTAGTCAAGAAGGCTTTTGGCACATTGGCCTTCATTGGAGTATTGAGTATAGAAGTTGGGATGTTATGTTATAGTTGTACAATACATTGGTGAGGCTACATTTGGTGTATTGCATTCAGTTTTGGTCACTATGTTATAGGGGAGATGTTGTTGATGGAAAGAGTGCTGAGACGATTTTCAAGGATGTTGTCCAGGTACTGAGATATAGAGAGAGGTTGTGTAGTCTAGAACTTTATTCCCTGCATTCCTTGTTTCAGTACTACTTGTGACTAGCCTTCCTACCACCTTTCTCCCTGCACACACAAACACTTTGATTAAGTGTTTTGGTGATGTTTTGAAACATTGATCAAGTGTTTTGGTGATGTTCCCTGCTCTCATAAAGTACTCAAAGGTTTTGTCATATTGGTCACAAATTTCCTTTGTGCTCTTACTTTCTTTCCTTTTTATGACTCCTCTATCTCCATTTCATTGGATAGATTATTGAATTGCCCACTACTAGTTCATCTTCTCCCACTCTGGTTCCTTCTCCTGAATGGAATAAAATTCCATTCAAAAGTGCCAGTTTCACCATCTCTTTCATGTTTTCGTAGATAACCTATTCCAATGCTGCTGAGATGGTTTATCCTGCTTTATGGCTTCCCCTCTGCCATAATTAAATGGACTCTCAACCAAAGAGAGACACAAAAAGCTGGAGTAACTCAGCGGGTCAGACAGCATTTCTGGAGTAAAGGTTTGGGTGACATTTCGGGTCTTGACCTGAAACATGACCTTTTCTCCAGAGATGCTGTCTGACCCACTGAGTTATTCCAGCGTTGTGTGTCTATCTTTAGTTTAAACCAGCATCTGCAGTTCCATCCTGCACACATGGACCCTCAACCGTGCCTAATTCATTAACCACCCTTGTGCTTTTAAGCCCATTCCTTCTACACACTTCTGGCAACCACAGAATGCACAATCTCTTATTTTACCTCTTTCCTTTCTGTCAGCTGAGGGCCCAAACACTCCTTCCAGATTAAGCAATAATTCACTCGAATGCCTTCAATTTATTCTACTGTATTAGATACTCAAAATGTGATCCCCACCTCAATGGAGAAACCGAATGCACATACATTGCAAAACCATTCTGTTCACTCTGTAAAGATGATCCTAAACTCAGAGTTGCAAGTTCCTTTATACAACTCTCTTTCTGACTTTTCTTTTCGGCCTCCCACACTTTTCCAATGTAGACCAATGTAATCTCGAGAAATGTGACCAGGTGCATTACAAACTTTAAGACTCAAAATGGAAATAAACAATTTCAGGTAATCAACTATTAGATTGCAGTTCTTTACATTCTCAATGTTCAGTTTTTGTTCCTCTTTCCTCTTCTGATATTTCAGATTTCACTTCCCTCCTCCTATTTTCATTGCCCCCGCGTCCTTTCATTATAGCTTTTACATGCTCTTTGTTAGATCCTGCACCTCCTGTGTCAACCATTGTACCTTGCACCTCATCCTATCACAACACTTCTCTACTGCTCTTCCCACTCCTCCCCCTTTCTCTGTAATTTAGAACATTACATTTATAACTTTTTCCAATTCTGATGAAAGATCATCAATAAGAAACATTAACTCTGCTTCTCTCGCCACGTGGCCTATTGGATATTTCCACCATTTTCTATTTTTATCTGTAATAGTTTAGTTTAGTTAAGTTTAGTATAGTTTAGTTTAGAGATACAGTGTGGAAACAGGCCCTTCAGCCCACCGAGTCCGCACCGACCAGCCATCCCCGCACACTAACACTGTCCTATACACACTAGAGACAATTTACATATACGCCAAACCAATTAACCTACATACATGTATGTCTTTGGAGTGTGGGAGGAATCTGAAGATCTTGGAGAAAACCTACTCAGTCATGGGGAGAACTTATAAACTCCATACAGACAGCACGAGTAGCCGCAATAGAACCAGGGTCTCCAGAACTGCAAGCCCTGAAAAACAGAAACTCTATCGTTACGCCACCATGCCGCCCTGCATTGAAAATTTGATTTAGTTTTAAAATAAGGCAACTAATCTAGAAAGATTTAAATTTCATGAACGGCCTCTACAATTCTTTTGCTTTTCAATCAAAATGATGGGTGTGGGAGGAAAAATAATCTGAGTATAGTCTAAAGAACATTTGAACAAAAGTATTTTTTGGAAGTAATCACATTACTTGATATTTACTGAGTGCTGTAAAATTGCTCCAGTTCATTAAATTCTCAAATGTCAGGTGGGTGTAGTTCTGACTACATTTCCGTAGCAATGTCCCAAGTTAGCTGCGAGAGTTATGGATTGCTCAGGCACTTGTACCCTGTAGACTCAAAGGTCAGTTATGGTTGAACTCATGCCAACACAAATATCTGGAAAGTACAAAGCTCTAGGTCCTGTGACGGTATTAACTGATAATAATGTAGCTAAATTTTGAAAATATATCGTAGCATATATATTTTGAAAAAAAAACTCTTAATAAACTTCTGTCCCAGGACTTTTAATCAAACCTGTGATGAGCACTTATAAAAGTGCTCTTTTATGAGCACTTATTATCACAACTCAACAGGCAGAACATCCACTCCGCCAACCACCACCCTCTCCCCCCCCCCTTCCACCCCCCCCCCCGCCCCCCCCCATCTCCACCAGTCTCAGAATTTTAACTACGCCCACAGCCCATCCTGGGAAAAGGTAATGGAAGGAGTAATCTATTTTATCTCTCAGCACCAATCAACCTGCTTTTCATTAATTTACAAATTTACCAATTCCAAATTGGGCTGTTGGCAAGATGTCTCTGAAGGCCAACAGTGCTGGAGTTCACATTTAGAGTCGTGGTTGAAAATATCATTGGCACTGATTTTTTTACACATCACTGTGCATCAGCAGACAGCGTACAACACTGACTACCCAGGTAAGCAGGTAAACTGCTCCAGGTCAGCACTATAGGATTAGTTGTTTTTTTAGTTTTAATTTCAGAGATGGAGCATGGAAACAGGTCCTTCAATCCACCGAATCCGCACCGACCAGCAATCATTTATATACCAGTTCTATCCTACGCACTACGGACGATTTACAGAAGCTGATTAACCTACAAACCTGAATGTCTTTGTAATGTGGGAGGAAACCAGAGCACCTGGAGCATAACAGTCATAGGGAGAACGTATACATTTCGTACAGACAGCATCCGTAGTCAGGATTGAACCTGGGACTCTGGTGCTGTAGGAAAGCAACTCTACTGCTCCACCACTGAGCTGCCCAGTTCCTCTGAAACTTCCTTCATAGTGGGTCCTTCTATTGATATAGTCTTGACAGTGAGGGAGAGCCACATGATACATAAGATTGACTGCTGCTTTTTTGGGTCAATTATTTTGATTGAGAAGGATAATTTGATTTACAATAACTATCTTATCCTAGATTATCTCTCCCTTTGTTCACTTTTTTTCCCTCCCTCCCCACTAGTACCTAGAATTATTAAATCTCCCCCCCCCCCCCCCCACCCCATCTAGTTCCATCTGCCCGTCAACCAAGCACCTATCCACTTGGGCTTCTTCTTCATTACCTTATCTTTCCCATCCACTCCCCCAAGTAGGTTCCATCTGCCCATCCCTCCTTTAACTTGGTCACCTATCAGATTCCAGCCACTACCGTTCAGCCCCTATCTCCACCTTACCTCTCCTCTCCTCTCATCCTATCTGGCTTCACCCAGAGAGTTGTGAATCTGTGAAATTCTCTGCCACAGAAGGCCAATTCACTGGATGTTTGTCAAGAGAGACTGAGATATAGCTTTGAGAGATAACGGGATCAAGGGATATGAGGAAAAAGCAGGAACGGGGTACTGATTTTGGATGATCAGCCGTGATCATAACCAAATGGCCTTCTCCTGCACTTATTTTCTGTTTTTATGTTTCTATCTTTCATCAGCCATTTCCTTTTTTCCTTATTTGTTTCTACTTAACACCTACCACTGATGCATTTCTTCCTCACTCTTTCTTACTTAGCTCTATTTGCTCATCCACTTTCCACCTGCCTCCTACCAGCCCCTCTCTCCTCCCTCCCTCTCACTTATTTATACTTGCTATCGTCCTGCTACACTCTCAGTTCTGAAACAGTCTCGACCTGCAATATTGATCAGTCTCTTACCAACACAAATGCTTTTTAACCCGCGGTCCTCTAAAACAATTTGTGTTTCACACTAAAAATATTTTCAATAATTAATACTTTAGATGCTCAGCATATGAATAATTAAAAATAATCCAAACCTTCAATAATATTTGCATGCTCTACGCCTTGAGGGTCCACAGAACCAGCAGCAGATCTGAGTTGAGAAGGCAGTGGCAGGCATGCTGGTAATTGTATCTAATATGACAGAGATGGTGGTGATGGTGTTGTTGAAGAACAGGTTACTATGCTGCAGATGTTATGTTCTTTCAGTAATTTGACAATGGTTATTGCTCAGTGATCTGCATTTCCTTAGCGTCTTCAACATGCAATCTGTTAGTTATTGCCATGTACATGTATGTGTATATATGTATATATATATATATATATATATGTGTGTGTGTGTATATATATATATATATGTGTATATATATCTGTGTATGTGTGCATACACACATTCACACATACACAAACATACACAAACACATACATTCACACACACACACACACAAATATATATATATAAACTGTTATTTTTTCTAATTTAGTATTTTGTTTGCAGAGTACGATGTTTACATATTTTGTTGTGCTGCTGCAAGTAAGAATTTAATTATCCTATCTGGGACATATGATATGACAATAAAACACTCTTGGCTCTTGGCTCTTGGCTCTTGATGTGAGACTCTTCAATTTGCTGCAGCATCCCCACTGCCATTGAACTCACTGAGTGTCCTGTGGCAGAGAGCTATTAAAACATAGTCAGCAGAGCTCAACCAAAACGTTTGGAACATCTGTGTTCATGTGTAAGTCCCAAAACGTAATGCTATTTCCAATGAGAAATTCTATCAGCTCAAGGACGAAACAAGTAATCTGATTTCAAAAGCTTTACTGTAGATATGCACAGGTAATAACACAAGAGGGCACCAAGCAACAATAATACTGAAGGATATGAAGACCATCCCACATTTCGAGAACATAGCAGCTGACTGGAGCTGCTCTCCTCTGCCAGTCAGCCTTAACCCTGCGCTTTAAATGGGTATTTTAATTCTCTAAGGGATCGGGAGGAGCTAGTGTCTGCCAGTGGACTATAAATACAATGAACCATCAGCTTGCATGACTAAGGGCATGGATCAATTCTCTACACATGAAGAGAAAGGAAGAAAAGTTGTGAACTGTCGGTTTTGATACATTTTTTAAATTAAATTAGCAGCAATAGGTCTTGATGTGACCTGAAAGGAATCGACAACTGCGAACTAAAGTTGTGAAGGATGGTGTGTCAACTTCAAGCTTCTGCGCTACGAATTAATGGAACAATACTGAAGTGGAAAATTCACTTATTTTAATCTTTGCTTCTAACAGTACTACTCAACCATTGCCGAGATGAATTCCACTCATTCGATCTTCTTCTTGCAACTGCCGACGATGAACAGCACAGAGGGTCTGAATGAAAGCAGTATCCTTAACAACAGGAGCAGCACAGGCTTCTGCGAGCAAGTCCCAATTAAAGCTGAACTGTTTTTCACCCTGGGAATCATCAGCTTCCTGGAAAACGTCTTGGTCATCCTAGCAGTTCTTAAAAACAGAAACCTCCATTCTCCTATGTACTTTTTCCTCTGCAGTTTAGCAGTGGCAGACATGCTGGTAAGTGTATCTAATGCCCTGGAGACAATTGTGATGGCATTTTTAAAAAACGGCTACCTCGTGGCAAATGACCAGTTCATTCAGCAAATGGACAATGTTTTTGACTCGATGATCTGCATTTCTTTAGTAGCATCAATCTGCAATCTGTTGGTCATTGCCATTGACAGGTACATCACCATCTTCTATGCCTTACGCTACCATAGCATCATGACCGTAAAGCGGGCTTTAATTTTGATCGTAGTTATCTGGATTGTTTGCATTTTCTGTGGCATAGTCTTCATTATGTATTCCGACAATAAAACGGTCATTATTTGTCTAATCACCATGTTCTTTACTATGCTGTTCCTCATGATTACTCTTTACATCCACATGTTCATGCTCGCACGGTTGCATGTTAAAAGAATCGCTACACTCCCAGTCACCGGTGTGGTCCGTCAGAAGACATGCATGAAAGGAGCCATTACCATTACAATCCTGCTTGGGATCTTTATCATCTGTTGGGCTCCATTTTTCCTTCACCTCATCATGATTATATCATGCCCCCAAAACCCATACTGCATTTGTTATACGTCTCACTTTAACACGTACCTGATCCTCATCATGTGCAATTCAGTCATCGACCCGATCATTTACGCCTTTCGGAGCCAGGAGATGCGCAAGACATTCAAAGAGATCATTTGCTGCTATTGTACGAATCTCAACTTCCGCTGTAAGTTATAATCTCCACAGCTAAGAAATACTGTGAGGAGCCACACAACGCAAGGCTTGAGCCCACGACCAATAATCTCATAGTTGATCAGTGTGAACAGAAAATGTCAACAGAACATTGGATGATTGAAGCCCGAAATTAAACTCATCATGTAATTCACATTGCAAATGGTCACTGCATTTTTGGAGAAAATGTAAAAAGCTTACAGGACTTAAACTCTTGTGATTCTTGTTCCAGACTATGTACTTGTGTAATTAAAGTGCAAAATGATATGTGATTAATAATAATTGTGAACATTTCTAAATGTAGATATATGCAGGAATTACACTTAAGATTTTTAGTAGACAATAGGTTAATGTGTTTGTCATTCCAATATTTGCAACTGATAGTGACGCTGCAGAACTTAAACTCTTGTGACTACACAGTTAAGTCTGCACCTAATGAATGACACAAACAGATTTTTCACTATCTAGCAAATATTTCTGATATAATATTCATTTTTGTCCCATGAATTGGCAAATTGATCATTGCCTCTGCTTTATATTAATATTCAATGCCTGCGCAAGCAGTGCAAGACTGCAAATCTCGGAATGTTTACTTTTCTTCTTTCCAAGATCTGTGATAAAATATACAATTTGTAACAGGGTATGTCTATGGTTGACTCTGAATTGCACTCCAAGAATCAGAATTTCTTGCGTTTTGTACTCATGCAAGTGTGCAGCCAAAGTGATTGTAGAATTTGGGCATGTGAGCCATTCCTGTAAGTACAACATACTTAAAAGTCTTTAATGTTTAACAATTGTCTGTTGATTCCTTAGATGAAACTCATCTCTGTTCTCAGGTTTCTGTGGTTTGTCTGCCTGTTTCCTACAATCATGTTGTCTCCCCAAAACACTTTTCAAATTACAACCACACTTCTAGACACAATGGGAAATAAAATCGCTTTTCTAGTGCTGCATTATAATTTCATGAGCATTTAAAAACATATTTCCTCATTGAGTTGCTCTGTTTTACGTTTACTGCATTTTTATGGCATAGGTATTAACTATATAAGAACCTCAACTCTTTATAATGGATGTTTCTAAATATCTTAAGCATGATTTGCCAGAACACTGTTTGAACAAATTGAAATGCTGCCTAACCCACTGAGTTACTCAAGCACTTTGTGTCAGTTTTAGAACAAATTGTTGAAACTATTTTTTCATACATTAAAATGAAATATATGGTGTGAGGTCAGCCTCATTGCTGAGTTATGCATATTTTATATGTGAGATGATGTTTGTGAGTTAAGGAAGAATTTTGAACAGTACTCAACATACTGACAGAATGGTTATATTTTTGTTTTATTTTGGGTAATGGTACAGAGAAACTCTGGGCCATACTTCTGCCAAATTAAACAGAGATAGTCAAGCAAATTTTTCAGTCTTGATTGAACCTATATTTTGTTTCTTGTTGCTGCTTCAAATATACAACATATACATATTAGTAAGATTATTTTTATGTAACAAATAAAGTATGGACATTTCTATAAGAAAAAAAGTTTACATTCCAAAATAAGATTTAATATAGCACAAATATAGAGATTACATTAATCAAAACTGACAGGTTTCTTGGGAAAACTGCATGTGGTCAAAAACATCCATGGTGTTTAATGATTCAGATGTCACAATGGGTGAAGCTATCCTCAGTGTTGCTGAGTACAGTGTTGCTCAGTAGCTTTCATAAACACATTGTTGACTTGAAAGATGTGGATGTCCTACGCACTTACAATAATTTACTTATTAAAATACTATATAACATAACAATTCCCCAAAACTCAGTTGCAGAACACTGTTTTTGCCGGCATTATGCATATGCTAGTCTTTTTTTTTCAGAAAGAAAAAGCACTGAAATGCAAAAAGCGTCATGGAATATGGAGAGAGAGCAGAACAATGGTATTAAAATAGAGGATCAGCTTTGGTCATATTCAGTGGCAGAGCAGGTTCATAGAGCCAAAGAGCCGGATGGTGTTCCCATTTCCTGGGTTTCTATAATGATTTCGAGGTCAGCTTCTCTCCCCTGGAATTTTGACCAGATATATTGACCATCACTTTATGCTATGAATCCCAAACCCAAGGTAGTACAACATACTGGACTCCAATGCACACTCCTTCTATCTCACTAGCCAGGACACAGGCCATGTGGAAGTTGACCTTCAAAGCCAGGCCTCAATCATATATTGTACAGCATATTTGACTCTGAAATCTACATAGTGAGTTCTCTTGGACCTCGAGTCTTGGGTTAACAACCAAAATGGTCATTGATGTTCAGCTGGTTCACACTTAAGGCTGTGCTAGAATTTTGGAGCATACAGAAAGGTTACTTGGGGAAAAAAGGCCAGCTGGATTATACAAATTTTACCAAAAGTGTTAAATGCTTTGTTAAAATAAAGCATTTTATGTGTCAAATGCAGATGTTTTGCATCTCACACCCATGTTGGCTGTTTAATTGATGACCTTTTAAATAGTCATTTGTTCCACACAAAATCCAAAGTTAATTTGTATTATTTTATCGTTAATAAAGATTCTTCAATGGTACTGCACGACCCCTTCCTTCTCAGTTCCATTCAGCTTTCTCTCTAACTGTGCAGAAGTGCTAATTGATCTGGAGGACACAATCAGCACCTCAGTCAAACAACATTTTCTCCAATGATGTTGAAAGTTAATAATGACAGGTTAATGTTGATTGTGGGAGGAACATTATTGTTAAATGCCTTTCACACCATAAGAAAAGTAGGGCCGGAGTAACTCAGCAGATTAGGCAGCATTTCTGGAGAAAATGAATAGATGACATTTTGGGTCGAGACCCTTCTTCAGATATGACCCGAAACGTGACCTATTCCTTTTCTCCAGAGATGCTGCTTGACCCGCTGAGATACTCCAGCATTTTGTCTCTATCTTTGGTGCAAAACCAGCATTTGCCATTCCTTCCTACACAGAGGGAAAGTAGGTATCTTAGCACCAATTGAGCAAACGGAGGGAGAGGACAATGTTTGAGACGTTTTACCTTAATGTGGCTCAGTTCTGCATCAAGCAGCCATTCAAAAATGGAGCCATTGATATGCTCAGTACAGAATAAGATGTAAAGGAAACTGTGATGTATATTAGTAATGGAAGGCAGTTTTTCTATTAGGCAACATTCCTACTTCTTTTTCATTATGTGAACAATAATGCTTTTGGGGACCATATGCCCTTGTGCTTTAAGCAACATTCTGCTACAATTCAATTGTTCTGTATGACATGTTTGTAATATATTCAAACACTTCAGTGTTTTATTGTGAAAGTTGAAACCAAATACGCATTCAGTCTGTGTCTGGATTGTGATTAAACTGCATAGATTTATTTACTTTTATTCTTGGTTAAAGTTTAATCAAGATACACAAACTGGACAATAGTCTGTGACTAGCTATTGCAAATAAGTGCATGTAATTTATATGACACTTCTTGAAGCTCATGGTCTCTGGAAAGTCTGGGAATCTTGATCAGATTTTATCGACAGTGTATTTTTTCATGTCTGTTTACATATATTGCAAATGTACAGAAATATGGAGCAACACAATTCAGATTTCTGGAATTTGTGTTCTAATGTTTTCTTACTAGATTTGTTGTACTTAGACAAAAAAAATCTTTTAGGTCCAGGTTTACATGTGTAATTGATATGTCCTCAATTAGAGCAAGTGATCAATGCTATCATGTGTAACTCGTTCAATAAGGTAATATTCTGAATGTATTTTAGCCAGCCAGCATTCAACCTTTGCAGAAGCTAGTTGTTTTCTCAACAGGATCACATGCAGAAATGTAATTACAGTCAATAACAATTATTTACAATTTATATTCATGGCTCTGAAGGAATGTCAGAGTGCAAAATACCCACATTATGGCAACACAAAACAAATGGGGAAATGGGTTATGAGGAGGATCAAGGAGTTTGCAAAGGAATAGAGGTGGTCAAGATGGTGGGCAAAATAACACAAGTAGATGTAAAATTATTTTCTTAAGTAGGAAGGATAGAATTTATTAAACAACGATAAACATCTTAATATTGGTAAAGGGATCTTAGTGCATTGGTTTGTATGATTCAGAAAGTAACACCAAGCAATTTGAAAAACAAATATTACGTAAGTCTTTTTTTGCAAGGGGTTGGATTGTAACATTTTGGAAGTTTTGCTGAGATTGTACAGGGCTTTGGTGTAACCATCTGAAGCACCAGTTGCAATCCTGCTTTCCATAACTAAACGGTACACCTGTCTTTAAGTAAATGCACCCTTGATTCAGGTGCTTGATTTCTAGGAAAATGGATTTTGATGATGAAATGTTTAAAGGGGCACAGCCTGAATAATCCTTCCACTATTGGCAAACAAGCAGTTCATGGAATTCGAACTCACACATAAATAGTGATTATTTGAGTGATGTTCTGGATAGTAAAAAGTCCATGGGATCTTAACCCAGAGGGGTCAACACCTTTAGGAATGGAAAAGCATGATTTGAACCCATTATATTTGTCCCCCCCCCATCCTAACATTCTAATCAGATTAATATGGTAATTTGAAGAACAAAATATCAAACTGCCTTCTCGTCTTTTCCCAATATTTCCTCATATTGGGAAAATAAAACATTTATTTAGAAATAGGAGGCAGTAATTCACTGAGAGGCAACTTTCAGAGCAATTCTAGCATAACCTTACCCTGTCTGTTCCCTCTCACATGCCTTTCTCATAGATAGCTACTTGATATTCTGGAAAGATAACATTTCTACAAATTACATTTCTGTACCAAACATACAAAGACATTAGAAGACCCGTCAGCATCAATACGGGTAAATGTGTAAACTACCACAACACATATGACATTTTCGGAAGGTTATTTTTAATTGAAACTCCTGTTTTCACTCGGTTATCTACATTTCATACACACTCTTGTATTCCCATTACGCCATAGTTGACCAAAAGCAGTATGTTTCACTGTAAAAAAAAACCAATTTTTAGCCGAGTGTTTCAATAGTTTCAATAAGATAAAGATTAGCTGTGTCGAATCCAAAGTCAGAGCAGGTTTGAGGACTGTGTGCCCTACTACTGCCCTGGATTAGCCATTTTCTTTCTGGCTGATTAACTAGGTTCAGATACAGACAAATAGAATATATTGCATTATTAACATCAAACCTGTTCGATTCAGATACGTTATCCAAAGTCTTGAAATTCATGAGGAAATGTATATAAACAATTTTATTAAAAAAGTAACTGGAACAGATTGTAAAATATTATATTAATTATATATAGTGATCAAAAACTATTACATGGTCACCCGATGTCTTATGTCATCTAATTCCACTATGTAGTATTCAACTGTAATATGTTGTGTAACTGCAAATTTCAGTGCTAATGGCTGAGCACTTGGCATTAAGAATGTGTTATTGCCAACTGTGTTATGCAATCCTGTTTGTTATATTATAAACAGCTTTACCGATTCTGAAATATGAACCATATATCAATAAAGAACTTATTCTGAATTACCTACTTTTTGTTTTTCCTTTCAGAATGATGAAATATATTACACAGGGTTCTACTTTTGTAAATTACTAATCCAAGTGCAGACCTGTTGGGTCTGCTCCCCGAACGCACCCGTCCCCTACCCATAGCCCCCATAGGAGGCGTGGTCCTCCAACTCAATCCGTTGCAAAAGGTAAGGTTCGAGCACTCCTCAGCAAAGATCATAGCTCGTGAGCCTCCCCCAGCACTGGAGTTAAAAAATTAAATCTCAATCCCCAATTGCAATACCAATTGACCCTCCCTCTCCTATCCTGCCAGGAGCTATGATGTCAACATTGTTGCAAATGTCGGGTGCACTTGCTGTGAGATGCCATTGAGCTGAAAAGTTCAGGGTATTGCTGCCAGTGTTCCTGTCATGCAACCTTGTAGCAAAGTGTGCTGGAAACTGTAAGGAATGATTGTTAACAGTAAAAACCATTTTAAATTCAAAATATATTTAAACATTTTCAGTAATGAAAAGAAATAAAGCCTGAAATTTTCAGATAAGTTGCTTTCAGACTCCAGGGGAAAAATCTCTACCAGAATATGTAAAATGTTTCCTGTTACAGCATTTTTTCAAGAAGATGTGATTACACACGAACAAACACACACACACATAAATACACATCCAAGATCAGACTTTTAATAGGTATTAGACTAAGTGGGACCCGTTCGGTCCCATGTTCATACAGGAGTGCTGGTCCCCCAACGCAATATTCCACCTCTCTGCCAATTCCAGCTAGGGGGCTTTCTGGACTGCTAGTATGGGTACTGTGGGCTGAGGGGACTGGTTAGTATGGACATTGTGGGCCAAATGGATTATTGGGGTGGCAGCTCAGTCACTCAAGCCTGATGTGCTGGTAGCTCACTAACACCTGGTGCGCTAACAGTTGACTCACAGATATTCCTTGAATTTCCATTTCAAGCAGGGTGCAAGGCAACCAAATTCAAATGCAGTTTCCTACCATTTCAAGCAGGGTGCAAGGACACCAAATTCAAGTGCAATTTCTTACCTCTTCAAGCAGGGTGCAAGGCCACTGAATTTAATTGCAGTTTCACACCACTTCAAGCAGGATGCAAGGCCACCGATTTCAAGTGCAGTTTCCGACCACTTCAAGCAGGGTGCAAGGCCACCAAATTCAAGTGTAGTGTCCAACCACTTCAAGCAGGCTGCAAGGCCACCAAATTCAAGTGCAGTTTCATACCACTTCAAGCAGAGTGCAGGGCCATCAAGCTCAAGTGCGGTTTCCTGTCATTTCAAGCAGGGTGCAAGGCCACCAAATTCAAGTGCAGTTTTATGCCACTTCAAGCAGGGTGCAAGACAACCAAATTCAAGTGCAGTTTCATACCATTTCAAGCAGGGTGCAAGGCCACCACATTCAAATGCAGTTTAATATCATTTCAAGTAGGGTGAAACCATCATAAAACCACACAAAACACCACATAAACACCACACTCACAGTTCAGTGTGTTCAGTTGATTCACAGCTCAGACAGAGTCGTGACCTCTCTCTCCAACTGGAAGGGGCGTGGCCTTCATGGCGTGATTGACATGAGAGAGAGATTCTCAACATATTTTTAAACAATAATAACACTTTTAATTTTCATTGATGGGAAGAATCTTGTGCACCTGATGAATGGCGAGGAACTGAGTAAGATGGCCAAAAATCACAGCGGTAAGTGGTAGCATTTTACCTAAAATCAATATTCAGTGCAAACAGGAAGTTGTCAAGTTTCCACCAACAACAGCCCTTTTGTTTGCCATGCAGCCTTGCAAATCAGTTACCACCACCAAAAATAGCCTTTTTCTTTGCAGTAAAGCCTTTCAAAGCAGTTACCACCACCAACAACAGCAATTTTTTTTTGCAGTGCAGCATTTCAAAACACTTACCACCACCAACAACAGCCATTCTTTTACAGTGCAGCCTTTCAAAGCAGTTACCACCACCAACAACAGTCTTT